>LUCM01007134.1:0-199574 GCA_008360955.1 Fasciolopsis buskii | reverse complement strand
TGTACAGCGAACTTAGGTAAAGTAGGAGTCTTAAGCATTCGTGGTTGGAGTCTAGAAGACTCGTCAACTAGCTGGCTGGAGACACTGAAGGATATGTCAGTGAACCGTGAACAGTGGCGATCATGTCGTCATTTTCTATCGAATCAGAATGATTGAAAACACGTACGTTTGTACAGTCAGACTGTGTTTCATGTGTTGGATGCAGTAGCGTCTTATCTTTTCCCGCCTGTGTAGGTCCATTCTCTGTTCCCCTTGGATATTCACTCTTTTTATATAAACGTGTAACTCCGGGGAAAGGCAGCGGTCAGTGAGGCTTGCCTTGCTGTTGAACGCTGAACGATGATAATGATGACGATGACGACTCAATGTTTATCCATCTGTTGCCACCATCTCTCGAGGTCTCGTTCTGCGCCGACAAAGTTTCACCCTTTGTCCGAGTGTGTTTGTTGGCATACCTCTCACGGCGAACCGTTGCAGTGCCATAAGGAGTGAATCGCGCTCATCGCGAAAAACACTTCCAGGTGGACAACACTGGTTGATATGCAAGTCATCAAATAACCGTACCTTGTTCTAGAGACTGACACCTTTTCGCAGTAATGGGCCCAACGTAATTGAGTTTTGTCCCATGGTGGCCCCATCGGAGAAGTCATTAACCAGTGCTATCAGGATCAGTGGGAAGCTACTCTGCTGACAGCTTATTTTGGCTTCACAAATAAATCCGGAGTATTGCGCATGGAAATCAGTCACTTAATTCTACCTATGGGCAGATGTGCTTTCGATTGCATTAGCCAATCACAAAGTGGAATAAATTGCCCATAAAAGTTAACCAAACTGTGACAATGTCAGATTTGTTTGAATAACACGGGTTCCGGGTAGTCTAAGGCGGACAGAACCTCCACTTGGAGGAACGCAGTCGAGAACTCCCTAGAATTCTAAGTAATCTTGATGGATTGCGCATTTTCAGGTATTTGCCGCGATCTTGTGCAAAATTGATCGATCTTGAAGAGTGCGCAGGCGGAATAAATGTTCTGCTCCACTGATATTAATTATAAGAATGTCTGTTGATGGGAAATGCAAAATCTAATCCTGTGCGAATCATATAGATGAAACATTGGCGAGTCCAAAATGCATCCTCAGAAAAGTGGACACACAAAAATGTGGTAGCTGGCGTTAGGGATGTTTTCCTCGACATACTGCATCTGATATCATGTGCAGGCTTAGTCACTGCAGCCAAAAGTCGTCTTTCCAGCTTAGTATCCTACGGGCTCTCTTATGTGTCGAATGGGGTATTTGTCTTGACTGGCCTCTTGGTTTAGGAGGCAATAGTTTCAGGACGGTCACCAGTCGTACGACAAATTCATTGGCACCAAATGCAAAGAGCAGCTGGTCAACGGCCGGAGGATCCCTAAATCAGTCAGATGCTCAAACGTTTTGAGTTTTCCAATATTTAACTGCAAGGTTTGGCGTTTACCGGAGGGCCGACTGTAACCGTTTGATTTGTTATGCACGTGGTTTCAGGAAGTAAACTGTTATTTGTTGGAGGTGATTTCTGAAGATCGCTAAAATTCTACTGTTATCAGGTTTTGCTGTCGAAATTGGCAAATAGGAAATTGCAGCGGGTCGACGAGCCGATTGCCATTTGTCATGTGTTGACATTCGTCCTGCGCCGTCGTCTAGGGTCGACGATCGAACTGGGGCTTTGACAAAATCTAACTTGATATTTGCTTGGGGTACACAAGTTACTAAAATGTCCGCGTCTGAGGGTTTCGCAGATCCAGATTTGCTGTAATAAGTTTAGTGCCTAGGGTTAGTAGGATAGTGCGATTGGCAGCTTGCAGTGTCAGCGTTGAGGGGGGTTACTGGCTAGTTCGAAGCCGGAATAGTAATAACATTAACTCTCGTGTCGAATAAGAAATAAGTTTTATTTGCTTGACTTCTATGTCCAAGAGACGACTGGGTGGTGGGGTGTCGTTAAAAGTGCCCGCCATTGCCCTCTTGCCATTTCCGTTGACTGGGGTTACTGGTGGCTGTGTTGTGTTCCTTGTCCCCATGCATAAGCAATAGAAACTCTTGGCTCAACATCTAGTTGATGAAGTTGGCCCTACTGGCCTGTGGCCAGTCTGACCCAAGTGAGTTCAAGCCAGAAGGGGTACTTTCGACGATCCCTTGCAATTGAGGGACAGATACGCGTACCTATTTTAAAGACAGGTCTTCAGACTCAATGCAATATTTTAAGCTTTGATCATGCTTGTAGAACGCCAGAATATTTTGCATACAGAGTGGAACTTTCCGCGGCCATAGTCGATAGAGAATAGTGTCATCCACGGAGGAAAGACCTATTAACGTCCTCATTCTGCGTCACCCAAGTGCGTCAACCCCTCCCCCAAATTTACAAGAAGTAGCCCTCAAATCTACCCCAAAGTACTCCTTTGATGTCCAAATCGTTATGAAATCGACAGCTTTGAGAAACCCTGGGGGCATGCAAGCAGGACTGTTTTGGGGAGACAGTAAAGGACAGCTGATTTACTTTTGACCAGTCGTTTGATAATATCCTTTTTATATACACCGGATTTATTGGTAAGCACTTCGACCTACTGATATCCCACACGATGAATACCCCATAAAATTTACACGCATTTTCCTTTGCGCCACGATTTCCAGTCTTACCAAGAACGCAGTATCCGAGTAAGAACATGACACGGAATCATGGTCTACCGGTTTTTTTATTGAAGTGTTTAAATGGATTTTGCATGACGCTGTCAACGTTCCAGGCTTTTATTGTGCATCAAGCGACTGGTCCGATACTTGCAGTTCTCCAGGGGCCCGCAATAGATGAATAACGATAGTAGTTAACATCTAACATTTACATGCTAGTCAGTTTTGTAGTCATAATCAGTGTAGTTTAATGTCCCCACTATCCAATATCTTGCAGGGAAAGGTAATTATCCTACAATTAATGCTATAGGCAATGAGGTACAAGACGGCCTAACATGGCACATCTACGCACATTTACAACCGTATATATATATGCATATACATAATATATATATATGCATGTGTATATGCACTCGTGCGCAAGCATACATAAATAAACTGAGACATATTTCAAAATAAACTACACGAAACAACGTTCAATACGAGCGAAAAGTCCTCACCTCTTCGGAAGGACATGGTGCAACTACACTGAAATACGTTATTCCGTGCATATCTTGGAGTCTTCATCTGTTCCTCTGCAAAAACTACCGCATCCTTCCTCGTACTTAGTAGGCTACTTGTATTCCTTGTGGTAGGTGGCACAGTATAACGCGATTTGCCTGACTCTACCGTAGGTAATTTTGTCCCTGCCAATGGAATTCCTCCGCGTGCTCCTTCCACTTTTATCTTGAAAAGGCAGGTTTAGACCGGCTGCTGCAGTACTTCGTGGATCCAAGCCAGACATATAGAAAAATGATGTCTGATTTTGTGATACCTTGCATCATTCCTACTAGCATCTTTTCGCTGCTTTTCGTATTTATAGGTTCTTTTAGCTTGTTTTATATTGACTGCGTTGTCTACAAGGATGCTGCATTCTTTAACGTTGGTATTAGTGGCTTGGGACGAAAAAACTGACATCTTTTCTACAACGCTGACTCCGGTACAGAAGATAAGGTGGCCGCTAGCCGTTGTATTTCTGCAACCCAGTTTATCTCACATTTAACTACTGCATGTTTACCGCTTTGATTGCTAGTTACAAGTATGTAACTGGCACCCTCGGCAACTCTGAAGTAATGAGATTACTCCAAACAGCATTTACTCACTTGGATCAGCCGTGATTCAAACTGACCATGGTTGGCGACATGCAGTGTCTAAAACTGAATATATCTCTGCTAAACGTTTTTATTATACTAAGAATGTTTTATCCTGCAAAACTGGAACTTCTTGAGTTAATAATCAATGCATCAATTGATAACCGTATTACGCAAAGTGACAGATCATCCAGTTTCGGAAGAAGCTGCTAAGTTTGTCCAGTTATAGGAATATCTTATTAGGCGTTTTTAAATCCTGTAAAAACAAGGGTCTTCTAGGGACATCGGTTGCAGCTGTACAAATAACGTATGCTGGCGGCACACTCCAGCAGTTTGAAACTGTTGTCCCGCCGGAAAAAGGTAGCTTCGAGATTGCCCTGGATAATCTTTGAAATTTGACAGTCTAATTCTAGCTATCAAAAAGTACTCATTAGATCAAAGTAAACGTTAGTATATCAGAAGATCAAGGCACTCTTGCTCTTGCGGTTTGCGCGTAACCGGGTGGATAGAAATGCTACCAGCCTTTCAAGACGTGGGACGACCGAGGTGGGCCCAAATGCTCAACTGTCATCCATTTCCAATAAATCAGTCACAGCTCCAAGTGAATATTCTCCCACAAACTAGATTGCCTGAGACAAATACAAATAAGTCATTGTGAATAAAAACGTTAACTTGTCTTGGAGGCCAGTCGTGAATGTCGCGGTAAGAGATTAGTAAGCGCGTGCATCGCATGCCATGTTACAAACACATTTCGATAATGTGGGATACATGATGACACAGATAAACTTTAATAAGTGATTATTTTATCGGCTTAATTAAAAAAATCTTCCACTGATCTGCAGTCAAGGCCGTGAACTGTTCCACGGATAACGTTAATGGTGATTGTAGGAGGATTAGTGATGGACACCGTGCTCCTCAAATGAAATGTCTTAATCCCGATGCCTTGTCGGCAAACGTCACCAGACAACTAATCAACTATTAAAACTGAATTCATGTGATATTTCTGCTACCTTGGCCAACGGAAAGTATCGTCACGCCTTCGCACTGATGCGGTCCTAATGAAAAACTTCTAATCCTGTAAAACAATACTGTATCCCTAGTCTTATCGGGAGTACATACTCCAAGACACAAAATTGTAGTACGGACTCTAGGACCTTTTCCACGGATGCAAAGTCTCCACAGGAAAAGCGTTTTGGTCCACCAGTGAGCTTATTGAAATACTTCCCAAAGTCAGGGGGCTTGCTCACTCCACATAAGAGGCCAAACGGGAAACTGAAGGCAAAGGCTGAAGCACACTGCCCAAAATAGGACAGAGTTGTTGCAAAGACGGACGAAACTGAGATTATTTACCTGAAACTGCCTGCCTAGTTCTTCCATAAGTCCATCAATTTTAAGGGTAAAATGTTTATTCAAAAGGGGATGATTAATTTTGACCTCTTCATCCCGTCGATCGAGATCTGAGGGATTTGACTTCAAAAAATGCACATAAAATGCGCATTCACAGCAGCATGCTTGTCACCCATAACGAGTAGCACCTTGCATCCGTGGATAACGTGACTAATAATAATACTACTATGGTTATTCTAAAAGGAAATAATTAATGAAGACGGAAATAAAAATAAAACAATACTCAACTCTAATGAATAGCTAAATCACTCGGATGGTCTCAAACTAGTCACCTGACCAAATGATCTTCAGAATTAGACGTCAACAAAACATGAAATAATGATGATCTCGATGAATGCTGCCAATGCATCAATTTTGTTTGATTTTATAAACGTGTAATATATTTGTTGCTTACTTTAAGTGAGCAGAGCAACTATACTGCGTCTAGCTTGCAATAATTTTAGGTAAGAAAATCAACTCAAGTAAAATGATTTTGCCTTTTATTCTTGTGTATTTTATTAGCTTTGAAAAAATAAGGCTTTTGGTACAACTCTTACTTCATCATGGAGGCCTTAGAAGAACAGTGATAAGAAGCAGTCGGTTTTAAATTACGGCCCAGGAGGGAACTGCTTTTTACGGCCGCCTGCGCTGCTTGGGTACGTTAACTAAGTAAATTCCTTTGACAGTGTGTTAGATGAGTTTCTCCTCGGACGTTACCAGACGTGAAGAACATCGTACAAACTCAGATTGGATGGGTGCATTATGATATTGCGGGCTTGGGGAACCTTGTTGCCGGGACTCCTCCTAACGGATTATTACATTTAGACCGATGGCTATCTATGCAAACCTATTCGAAGCAATATTCTAAAATAGCTACGAAAGCCTTGGAATCCCGGGAATAAACTTTGGAATCTTCATATGGTTGTTGTTGTAATTAGCATCACATTCTTGTCTGGTTTGCAAGCTTGTATCCATGACTCCTTGGATGCAGCGGCAACGAACTAACAATGGTTTTATAGCTGCAGTGAAAAAAAGGCTAGCTGTATACTGAATCTGCCCTATTTAAGACACAACTACAAGCAAAAAGAAGAATCAAGACAAAAAACATAATGTAGGGAAAACAGACAAGATTGGGACCTTAACAGGAGGGACATTTGATCTGCGGGGCGTCCAGCTTTGGTCTAGTGCAATGACCAGAATAAGACTGACGTGGTGCCAACCGTCGAAGGAATAGAGACAAAAGTGTGACGTGTACTGCGAAAGATCGCAGGAGTTTTAGCGTGAGCTCACCGTGTACGCGAAAAACAGTTGAACGAGATAGCCAGGAATGTTGAGATCACATTTTTCAAATAACGCCTGAACCTGTCTTTATTTGTGCCGCACTTGAAGCACAAACCTTACCCCAAGCGGTCGGTAATAGCCCAAAGTAACATCGCGAATTCGCAAACGATTTTGTCCACATGTCTGCAATAGAATCCAGAACTAGAAATCGCGATTCAACCAAAACACAGTTTCAAACCGTCATGCAAACCTTACTGAGCATATATAGCATTGAATCCAAATAAACAACCAAGTTGAAACCTCACTTGCAGTCGCCACACCCGCCGCAAATTGACAGGATCTCAGAATTTCTGAATTTTTTATTCATTATTGCTCAATTTTTCCAATCTTCGCACATCGGTTGCTTTGTTACTGGCGGGAGGCATGGACCTGTTCCCTCCTGATATTAGTACGCTCCATGGCACGACTGAAAATAGGCATTTTAGAATTGACGTTTTCAAAATGCCTGCAACCAACGGAACCATAGTCAGTCAAAAATTCGGCACACCTTTTCACAAAAGACTAAAAACGGTATCTTTACAAGTTAGGAATGTATTTCCGTAGTAGATGATGAATGTGAATGGATCGGCCTGCAATAGATTAATTCTCCAACGTTTAAACTATTTCGCCATAGTGATGCCCGTTGTAGCCTGCAAAGTATTACAATACTGCATGAAGAAATTGCTCCCGAGCCCTTCAAGTTCAGGAAACGTTTCTGCATTGAATGCTCTCATAAGACTCTTCAGTATTTTAACAAGGTTTTTGGCAAATCTACTGAACTAATGATGTCGTGAAGAGCTAGCAAATGATGTCTACCCAAGGATTTTAAACAATCCGCCATACGATGAGCCGTGACATGATTCCCGTTGCCGGTGCTCATTCTCAGTTCTGTCCTGTATATATATCAGCCAGAATAGTTGACCGCAGAACCAAAGAGATGAGACCAATAAAACACATTGCTCCATAATAAGACATTGATATTTCTTCACGACATTTATGTAACTCAGAGGGGGATAGTTTGACTACCGCCGTCCTTCCGATGGAAACAAGGTGAAATTGAATGATAACACTTTTTGGTTCCGCGCATTAGTAAACAATTGCCGGGAGTTTCCTTATAAAGAACCAAGCAAGAAGAATAATTAACATAAGGAATGCAGGTAGCGTTGCCGTGTTGGGTGCTGTAAGAATAGGTACTGAGAGCAATACTCCGCCTTTGAACTGTAGCCGTGAGGGATCTCGATTGCAAAGCATGAGAATCACATATGGATTCGAGAGCTTCAATATCATTCAAATGAGAAATGCGCACGATACATATTTTTATCCATCCAGATAATTGTTTAGCAAACAGCCAGACCCTCACGTTGTGTCTGGAAATACCTGCTTTTTGACCGACCCAATCTTTGGGTAATACAGAGTATGACCATGTTAGCCTAACACAACCACTGGACCTGTTGGAGAGGTATCCATAATGACGGTTGATTGCACTTTAAGGGAAGGTGCACGCAAATCAGCGTCTGTAGAGAGATGGTTTAATAGGCTTCGAAATGCACGTTCGTGTACAGCAGTGCATTAAAGCGCCTGCTCAGAACACAAGTCGAATGACGAATCAGCTTTGCCAGAGATATCAGGAATAAAATGAGGTGAGTAGTGGACTGATACTGCTAGCGAACTAAGATCGGTGAGATAGTTAGGTAAGCGTATAGGAAAAATGTAAAAGCAATTAAAATCCGTTCGAAAAACGCAATTATAGAGACAAAAATCCGTAGCATGTAGACCAAGCGGTAGCAAAGGGACATTTGTCGCGATTAATAACCAAACTGTTGAAGTGCGACTGCAAACGTGTGTCTTATCCGACACGGGCACCGCAATTGGCCAAGCCCCTCAGCCGACAGAATAGAGAAGACCTAAGCCAATAGTCGGATGGGAGATTTGTATTGTATATATCGTGATGCCGACGTAGCACCGATAAGACAGTGCGCAAGAGTGCAAATCACAGCCGAGAGGTGACGTGTGGTCGGAGCCATTCGAAGGCGAGGAATTTCTAAAAGTGCAACACGAGCAGAAACGTACAGATCTGATTTCGATAAAACAAACGCAACCAAATAAATGTCACAGAATAGATGCGAAGCGCCAAAGTAGTCCTTAAGCAAAATGGTGTCCGTGACTGATCGATTCTCTCCGAAAGACCAATGACACTATACGGCTGAAGAAGATTTCGATCGGTGGGCAAAGTTGGGAGAGGGGAATCATAAAATGTGAACTCAGTTTGGTGTGAACGAATGTACACGTGCTATGTGAGCGTATGTAGACATTCAGTAGGGTGCTGACGGGCGGAATGGTTGGCGTGCAGGTACTGTAAAATAGTCGAGCCTGAACCAGATTATTTGCCAATTACATGGTAGTGAAAATCATCGTCCAGGTGATACCACAATGATGCGGCCCAGAAGTCAAAAAACAAGAAAAGACCAAAATGGCCAGAAGCCGAATTGAAACGTTCGGAGACAAAATGTGGGAGGCAACCAGAGCGACTCATAGAACGATCGACGGAAGCAAAATTCTCAGATTTCGTAGGACCAACGAACAAATCAAGTAATCGAGGCAATGAAAACGAAAGGAGGCGAGGACCGGTGTAGTAACTGCGAAGTATGCAACCTGTGGACAGTAATAAGGTAAAATATGTCATTCGTGTCTTAAGTACAAATACGCGTTATTAATGCGTTTGGTTGAGAGATCGTGATCGCTTCGGCCGCGTAGATGTGCTGGACAAATGACCTTCCGATCAGAACGTGCGAGAGGAGTCTCATTCGTAGGCAATTGGGTAGCAGTCTACTGCTGCTCTGAAATTGAGGCACTGACCTCATGCAAAGTCGTAGCAGGCAGAGCTAACTGCGGGTCCTGGCGTAATACGGAAGTGTTGTCAGAAAGCCATGCATGGTTAACACCGAAAATCTAACTTTTAGGCAATACGCTATCATCAACGTAAGCCACTTTGGGACGACCGGTGTTAGCTGCATCGACGCGACCGAATCGAACAACTTTGCAAGTCTTTTGTGACGAGAAATCACGAAAAATGGGTCTTCGTAAGGTTACTGTAGCGGTTTTCGTACCGAATAAACCAGAATAAATACATGCAAACACGTATCGAGTTCACTCAGACCGGACACCTGTCGTCGCTGTAGACGAGTTTTTACAGGAAGAAGATTTCACATGTACTTAGACAAGCGATAGCGTATGTATTAACAGCGTACGATTCAGGATCACGTGGCGTAAAGAATTTCCCAGACAGTTGTAGTGTCGTGCCGAACACAAGTTATGTGGAGGAATGTTGGATAGCCACCCTTAAGCAAGTTCTAGTACCGAGTAGAACTACAGGTAACGTTTCGCACCAATCAGGATTTTTGTGTAGTTTGAGAACCGCTTTGAGTTGGCGATGAAAGCGTTAGACTAAAGCGTTTCATGTCGGATGGTAAGCGATCTTGTGAACTCACTCCATACCCAGCCTACTGGTGCTGAAAGAAAATAGGTCGAACTCAAATTGTTCCCCTCGGTCAGTCGTCACGACAGAGCTATCCATCGTTCTGCGAAATGTCGAGACATCGATTTGACCGTGATAGTATACATGAGAATTTCTTCGGGCCATCTGGTGAATCTATTAAGGTTCGTTAGTAGGTTGGTATACCCATGCGATAGCTTCAAAGAACTAACAGTATCTAAGTGAACGTGATCCTAGAGGACTTCAAGAGAAGCGAAGGTTTTGCTGGATGGAGTAATGGGCTTGTGCACTTTAGATCGTTGACACTGTAAACATTATTTACCCCACATAGGGCGATAATTGTTCATGGACTTCGAGACATATCGTTCTGCAACTAATCGTGGACTAGCTGAGATACCTGGATGCGAAAGTCCATGTAGTGTTTTGAGTATGAGATGTCAATAAGTAGAGGGTGCTACTGGTTGAGGTAAGCCGGTGGATGTTTGCTGCGTTATTGTTATTTTTTGGTAAACTAAGGCGTTATTCTGGCATTCTTAGCAGAGTTTAAACCTTTTTCCTAGTCAGACGATTCCCCTGAATTTTTCAGATAATCAACGTTTGACCCTATCTCTTGCTGATCATCTTGCTAATATTTAGACCATGTGTAAGCTGTCACTTTTACAGCTCTAGTCTGACCCTAATTTAAGCGTTTCTATACCATATGTCACAAATTCTCTCTGTCTGCTTATTTGTTTTTAAGAGCAAGCCTACCCATTGATCTGTCTACTTACCTTTCCATCCACACGTTCCCAAACTTCTTGACACCATCCCGCCATCAATTAAGAAGTTACCCAACTTCCGTAGCACCTCTAATCACTTCCAAAATTTCCTGATTTTCGACAACCCCAACTAATGCCTTCACCAGCGAAGCCAAAGTGACGCAAGAGCCGTATAACTATACTCAGAAAGCCCTTACAGACCCCGATTTCCACTAACCCATATTCAGTTCCGTTTATCGACATAATTGATAAATATGGTGCCAAAGCCCTGGAAGTCTCAAAGAAACTAAGGGACTTAGAAAACAAAGTTCAAAGGATTAAAGATTTGTCATTGGAATTGTCTGCATCAGTCAGCCTCATTGATCTATTCAATGACACCAATGTCAGCAATCTTGCTGCAACAGGGCGCTTTTGTGACTCCCTAACTAAAGGAGCCCACAAAGGCATTACGAATGCCAAGAACGATGTCGTCTTTAATATACCCGACCACCTTCCATTGTCATTGGTCCAAGTTACCGTACTCAACGTATGACCCACCACCCTTGCTTCTGCCCTAGACTCCAGAGAAAATCCACCCACCGATCCTATTCCAGTTTCTTGACGAAATATCATCTAAGGAATTTATAAGCAACAAAAAACCACTACCCGGCACAGACCACATCGTTATAGGGCAGTGGCTTTCGGCATAACTTTCCTTAAATACGTTATTACTGTCCGGAATGTTTCTTCCGCTTACGGAATGCTACCCCACTAGAAAGCGCAGTTCCTCGGGAAAGAACTGGATGGGGTTCTCATACCTGCCATTGGTGACTGGCCGATATAGACTTCTACTCTAGTTCCTTTTGTTAAGATTAGCTCAATACTCTCCCCTATATAAAACAGAAGTGGAAGTTTCAATTAAGCTTCTATAATTGCGCAGCTGAGCTTGGCACTAACTATATGTTATTGGCGTCTTCCAGTTCTAGAGACGAAGAGGAAATTTCACAGATAACCATGTTTGTGTTCAGGCATGAACGTGCTCCTGTATGCATGTATGCACGCAGGAACGTAAACACAAATTGATATTGCTTTTCGGTCTTCTTGGATACAATGAGTAAAGAGTTTGAAAAGCACCGACTTTAGGAACCTCAAGAGTTGGGTTTTAACTCCTAGAACGATCGATTAATAGAAAGATCGTTTCTTTTCTTCAATGGGTGGAGCTCACGTCTACAGTAAAAACGTTCTCATAAATTGCCTTATACTGACATGTGAGTGGAAGAGTTAACGGATTTTTCTAAGCAGGATAATACCATGAAATTCAGTGAAATTATCACTCGTTGCTTGGATATATCGTTGGTTGGATTATGATACTATTTCGGTAAGTTAAAGAAATACATTATATTGCCTGATATCCACCTAAATTAAAGCCATTGTTTTAGTTGGGTGAGCCGTGGAAAGATGTAAACTGCAGTTAAACGATCAGTACCATGATGTTCGACGTTGATCACCAAAGTTAAAACCCTCCTTGTCCGCTCCCTTTCCATTAGACAGTCCGCAAATGGTTATAACCTTCTTGCCAAAACGGTTACTTTTTTATGTGAAAGTAAAATATACACTACTTGAAAAAGTAATTTTCTCTCTGTATCTTTGGATTTCTAAGGGATAGCCTTGAGGCGATTCGGATCGTAGTTAAATCATGGTCACTAAAACGGTCGGAGGCCATTTCTTCTGTCAGTGTTTATGTCGAGAGAGACCGGAATGTAACCTTGTTGGTTCTCGATGAAGCTTTTTCCCGGTTCTGACTGGTACTATATAAATTTGTTGAAAAACCTATTTCTTGCGTAACGAGCTCTCATGAGTATTTCCTTTACGTTAAAGTTAGAACAGAAGGAGCTCACCAGTACGGAGTGGCATGATACTTACCAGGACCAAAGACGACAAATGCGCGATATACCGTCGTTCCATCGGGCTGTTAGACTTAAATCTTCTGCGAAAATTGGATTTGGGCATTTTTGAGATGTATGTCTACCGGATGGGTAGCATCAGATTAAATGACCGCAAATAGTCTACTACTGGAAAAATGATGTTATTCGGAGAAGTATATGGGATATGCGAGGCTTTATAAGCGAAATATCCTAACGTCTATAACTTATCCCAGCAAAAGTTTTAGAAAGAATTAATTTAGCATTGTTGTACTATTAAACTTTCTTCAGCCAGTCCCAGTCAGCTTGATTAATATGAACTAATCCAACATACAAGAGCTGAGTTACTGTGGACTAATCACGTGCTGGAACGACTCAATATTCGGTGATTCCAAGGTAGTCCAATGATCTCAGAAAATTAACTCAATGTAATTAGTCTCCCTTTCAGCGGGAATGTCAAGGATCAGCGCATTCGGAAGCTCTGAAAGAAAGACCGTGTAAAACAGATCATTAAGTAATAGGGTGAAGCTAAAATGTTTCCCCAATCGGAAGCTCCTCTCAAACCGAGAACGTAGTTTCATGTCACCTGAAGGCTAGATTGTCTCTGGCGAGCAGCAGGGAAAGCGGATGAAAGGGGACAGACCGACCCCTGAAGTATTCCAGAAACAATGAAAATGGGATCAGTTACTGTGACGTCTACTCTGATAAACACATTACTACTCGCAAAATAATTCTTAAAACGTAACAAAGACGGTCGAGATAAATTTGATATTTTGCAGCGGACTGCTTATAATAGAACAAGGGATATGTTTGCGAAAACAAATGAAAAGCCTAACCAGTGCCTTCAAGTGAAGAGAGAGTGGAATTGCTTGTGCTTAGAGTCTGAGTCCGGAAAACCAAACAAAAAGTTCACTAAGGAAAAGAATATGTTTTGTTAATGTTTATTTCAGTAGATATTTACACTACGGGTCCAAATTTACTTGACCCAGCTGAATCTGCAAGTGATTCGCAACTGCTTCCGGGGAAGAAATTTTTTCATCAATTCATACAATGGAAGGTGCTATCAACAGTTGTGCAGAATGTGGTATATTCGCCCAGGGAAATGAGATAAAACATGTTGGGAACTGCAGCCCGTCTGAGTGGAGACATTTCACCATAGGCACAACATCACATTTGCGAAGTTCATCAAGTCGTTGAGAGCATGCACGGAAGCGTAATGGACAAAATGTTCTATTCCAAATATTTCTTCCGCTTCGTGTCCCAGTTCCGGAGCGGCAAATGTACACTTGATGCTTCTTGACAAGGATGAAACAGCTTCACAGTGATTTCATAGTATCTCAATAAAGGGTTGGGCATTGATATCACACGATAAATTAATTCATGAAAGCGCTAAGCCAGTTCGAAAGCAGCAGTTTTATCGTTATTACCTAGATGCTTATATTTAAAGTCCAGCATTCTCAGAAGGAAAATGCATGTGGATCATTTGCCAGATATGTTGCCTTGATTTTTACTAGATATGAAGGACAAAATAAGTAGGATTTGCTAGTCCCAAGCTCTTTGCGGCAAATTCCGGCGACATACCATATTGGGTTATTTCATCCAAATGTCCCCCGACCAAAAACCTGAGTGATCAAAGAACATTTGCCTAATCCGTAGCACTAGTAGGTTAAATGGTTGGTATATTTGGTTTGCATGGGTTATTTTAAATGTGAAGCCTCACCGTAACGTTCTTTGTCTCATGCACGCTTTGGTTTCAAAGACGCGGATAAATGCTAATGTTCATAGGCATGTACATTCTGATACTCAACATCAAATACTGTCGCCATTAAGGGACCTATATATTCAACACATGGATTTAACAAAGAAGCGTAATCACCCTAATCAGCAGTTTGCATAGTGCTCATTTGACAACAATTTTCATGGTTGGTTCTTGCATTGAAGAACCGTCTTCTCGGGATTTTTGGGTCATTCTTTTTGTCTTATGGTTAAGTAATGTAGGCGAGTAAGAAGGAGAGTGGTAAATATCTTACCAATCACTGCTGCGTGGAATCCGGATTTACATACTTGGGCTAACTGCGAAGTTCAGCGTGCAGCTGACTGATTTAAACAGTCAACTAATCATCACAACTCCAGTCATTGGCCAGGTTATTTCGACCGGGTTCGGGACACTATTTCTGGCTCTTATGCACCAGAAAGCATTATGGGAATCCGTTTATCCGTTATTCATTGCTTTTTATGAGTGCGCAAATGACACCACAATTTCGTGCTTGGTTTGCAATCGATGAGTACCTAGCGACTTTATGCGTAGATCGTGGCAAGTAAGCGTAATTGGTATAATTTTCAGTGAGGTCATTTGTTTGAAAATTCAATTAGTGTGCAAGCCCATTGGCTTGAAGTTACAGCTCAAAACGAGTAGATGTACTCTGGTTTACTATGACTGGTTCTAATGTTTCCGGTGCTTGAAAAAATTATAACGCATAAACACCTGCTATGTTAGCTCACTGAACTACGAATTTGGTAACATACTATTGTAGTTGGCTTGCATCAAAATTATCATCGCTGTTTTACGGGGTTCGGTCATCTTGGGGAAGGTTAAATTAGGGAAAGAAAACTGTCGATTTAGTCCAGATTCGACTAAAAGCAGCACAATTGCTGCCCGGTTATCCAACACTCGTTAATTTTTTGCGTTTGCGTACCTTCTTATGGGTTTATGCTATAAGGTCGTTTTGCTTCGTTTTAGATGAAAATTGCATGGTCTTTGAACAGCTACGTTTGCTAAATTAGTGCGATCTTTATCGTGGCGAGTTTAGTCTTTACTTACCATTTAGGATTGTTAAAGATACACACGCATCTTGATGCAGTGTGATTAGTTTACCGCTTAATTTACTAAACCCTAGAAACAGTTTTTTAAATGCGCTGCATTTTTATTCCGCTAATGAATATTACATCATGCATCTGAAAGCGAACAGGTTTCTCTCGAAGTAGGTGCTGGACCTTATGGTGGATCAAGATGGCCATCCATCCAATCAGATAAAACGTATACTGCAGTCAGTAGCAAAAGAACAACATTTATCAACACGCGTTTTAAAACAGAACTTCTCACTCTATGTCTGGAAGCCAGTACCAATGGCCCTGAATATCAAACGTTATCCCTAAAAAATGATTGTGAATTATTTTCGGCCTTAAGTGTGGTCTACTCGGACTAACGTCTTTGTAATCAAAGTCAGCTTATATTTGCCAAAAAACTCTTAAATTCTCAGTCTGTAACACGATTGGCCAATTACGCCGTTAGTTTCATCACTGTTTTCAATGAATCTCTATTTTCCAAGCTTACTGGGAGCGTATAGGCGTGTTGCGTGGTTTTCACTAGTGGCCCGCTGATATCAAAAATCCCATCCTGAAATTTTTGAGTTTTTGAAAGCTGATCGTTTCGCAATGATCATGCCACATTCAAAATGTTGTAATAAGGCTAGTATTTGCCTATCAGAGTTGATAGACTAACAGGTTTTTGGGAAAAAACATTTATTCTTTTTTCTATACACCAATGAGTCAAACAAAAACTGTTGCCTTGTTTGCTAAAATAGCGTTACCACAGGTAATACTGCATTTAAGCTGTCATAATCCGATGGAACATGCATGCGCTGCACTTGATTTATCACGACCAATAAATTATCATTACTATTACTATTATTATCAGTACAAACGCTCACGGCATCGAAAATTTGGACTAAAGTTTCGGATACGAAAAAACACGAAATTACCAGGAAGATTACAGGAAGGGATAGAACGAGTACAGATATTATTAAGAAATATGAAGGAATCGGAACTGGGAAGACTAATTGGAAGACGTGCTTGGAGTTTGCTGGCCAAATATAGGCCAATTGGAACTGTTCGGAATCACTGGCAGGAATAAACAACGTATAAGTCAAAGTACTACTAGTCTTCTGTACCGCAAAATTCTTTGCTCTATTTTTGCTAGTTTTCATTAAATCGATGCTTAATTGTCGCACAAGAAAATAAGAAGAAAGGAGAAGCGATTCTCATTAACATCGCCTGACATGCGTGCAGTTCTTTGTTTGTAGGTCTTTCCCTGAAATTTGGGATCCCAGTTCCAGACTGGTTTGCTTTCGCGTGAAACATTCGTGATACTCCAATGCTATATTCAGCTAGCGTTTTGGCCAGTAAACAAGCGTTAGTGGAGGACTTCGGAAAAATCTTTGGTTGCTTGAATCTGTTTCCATTCTTCCTCTTTTTTAGTGCGTACTTGCTTGTCATATATCAAAAGAAAAGTCAGCGATTCTCAAACGGTTTTCTTTTGATTTGAATCAAACTGAATATTTGGGACAACAACATTTATGATCAAATTCGAACGTAAAATTAGGGGCGGAGGCTGCTAGTTATGTGCTACGGTTTTTCAAGAAAGGTACAACAGAAAAAGACAATTCGTTTGATTGTCAACCATGTCCCAGAGAAAGTGCAAAATTTTGTTGTGATATTTGGGGAATTGTACGTGCTCGGGAAAATCACACGAACATAAATGCTGAATGAACTATGAAAGCCAATACTGCACTAGCCGAAGACATGCCACTTTACTCGAAAACCGAATCTTCCTATTGTGCTCGCTAGGTTCATAGTAAAACCTGTTTCATTGTTATTTATGGAAGTCACAGCTGGTTTTTACGAGATACGTACGCGTTTTCAGTGGTTAATTGCAGTAATTGGCTTAAAATCGCTCGTAGTATAGCGTCTGGATGGTGACCGACCCCATGTCCTGGGGTATAGAAAGCTAAAAGAGATAGCACCATATCAGAGACCGTGTCAATGCGCCTTGTTAAAAGTACGGTAAAGATTCAAATGGCGGGATCTTCTGCGCCGAATGTATGCAGTGATTTCATCATCTGGAAGGGAAAACTTTTAAAATCCATTCCATCCCGCCTTTCTCATACATATTTATAACAACGTTACAGGGAAAGTATATGAAGAATTAGTTGTACCATAAGTCTGCAGGCGCGTTTGGTTTATGCCTTGTTTATTGTTAAGCTGCAGTTAGGGCTGGCCTAACTAAGCTATTTAAAACTCAACTGTTCCCTTTGTAAATTCTAGTAAGTCTCTTTGTGTTTTCATGCTGGTCTATTGTAATTGTGACTAACTGCATCACTCGCATCAGTGTATACGTTAATGTGTTTGGTTGGATTGATGATGACCGTTTCTTCCTATTGCCACAATAATTTTGTTCTCCAGTGCTTCGTAATTCAGTGGTGACTGGCTTCATGGATGAATCGGATTCGATTCCCTACTTTGTATGGAAAAGTAAATAAGAGAAATATGGTCGGGGAAATTAGGAGACTAATCTACCGGTAGTTCAGCTGCACTGAAAATGTAAAAGTCAATTACAAGTTGGCTTGATTGAATGCAGGACACATCACTGTCAAGTAAGTTGAAATAAATGCAGTTTTGGTGATTTGGTGCTCACTGTTTGAGATGGAATAAGAAGATCTCAGTTTCTTGAGCTCGCAAGGCGGCCTTTCTTGAGCGAACGGTGAATGAAATAAAAAAAGAACATATAACTCAAGTCCCTGTAAGCACATCAGTCATCTGGTGTTTTTTCATAGCGGAAATTATATCCTGAGGCCATTTGATCAGAACTCTGGATGTAGATAAGCATGCTTTCAGTTTATTCCTTTTTTACCCTGTTACAAACCTAGGAAAGAGAAGCAAAGAAACTTGTTGTTTTGTATTTACATACCGCGGCTTAAAGCTGTAATGATTTCGATAAGTTGTCTCGCTTCTTGTTCACTCCTGCTTGCCAAATCAAACCACAAAAGACAAATAGCCTCTGCCGGTCAACACAGCTGTCAGTTAGTTGTCCTCATCACAAGACTTATATAGGTCTGTTCCGACCGGAAGTCACTGGCCCATTGGCTTCATTCTCTCGGGCTCATTGTCTCTTCTTTGGTCTTCATTTTCGCCAGCATCCCCAATAATCACTGAAGGCGTCATAAAAATCAGATTTTTTCGCTGTTTCTAAATTAGAGCAAATGATCGGTTCCTACAACGTCCTTTACCTGGCAGTTGATCATATCCGTAGCCTGTGAGCTACTTACTTGGTACCAGAAGAGTTTGTCAGCCAGTCCTGCTTCCTGACAATCATAATCCTTAGCTGGATGACTCATCGTAGTTCACACCATCGATCTTGAAGTCTAGGCATTGTCTCGCAGCCTCACCCTGTACGTGTTATCAGTTAACCAGAGACAATTTATTGCGAAGTCAGTCAAGTGATTGACCGATCAACACAACCTAGGGGAAGCCGGTGAGCGGTGGTACGTAAAGCGCCCCACCCCGTGTTGCGGACTAACAAATAAAAAAAGACAATGCTTTGAACACACAGACCATCGCTCGATATATATCCCCCATCCCTTTTGTAAAACTGAATCAAATGGAATCAACTGTGCCTCGCCTTCATGGACGGATAAAAGCTCTCGAACCGTGGTTATCAGCCTAACTAATAGTATCCATGACAAACTCGGTTCGTCGGACCAAGGCACGGCAGTAGGCAGGAATTTCAGATACCGCATCTACTTACGAGATACTTGTCTGAGACAGCGTTTAGTTCATTGATAGTATTAGGTGGAGGGACACTGGACAGAAAAAATCTTGCTAAATTAAAACCTCAATTCACCAATTGACCTCTTTTGGAAACGACCTACTTGGTGTTGGTTTGTTCTACAAACGTGGAGATTTGGTGCCCGGAATTCCTACGGATAACCTTGAAGGAACGGTGTTTTGAGGTACATTTAATTGATAGATATTTAGGAACACAACATTTGAGCATAAAGAATTGGAGGAGAACTGAAGGAGAACATTTCTAAATTGGACCTCCATCTGCTCCACGTCTAACTGGCATTTTCGTGAGTAAGTTGAAAACCATCGGACTCGTTGAAGTAGTAAGTTATTTAATCTCCCATGGCCGTGGTCATCCCAAACGTCGTCATCAGTATTATATCAGCCGACGAAACAGATTGGTGAAGACATCCAATCGGTGATGCCTGTGATAAATTCTTCGCCTAACGACAAAACAGCAGCGGCGCTGTTTCTTAGCTCATTGAAAAGGGGACAAATGGTTTTTCAAACAAGGATGTCGGTCAAGTGTAGGTGTGATTCATAGCAGGTTAAAATATTTGGTTAACCGGACAAAAATGGAGTCTTTCAGACGTTGTCAGCTGGGGTCCTCCGACCGCTAGTACTTTTCGCATTTTATAGCCTTCTGGTGCAAAAGTTCATTAGATCATTAATAGGGGAAATCTTGTAAAGCCGAAAAGGTTATAAACTGTTCATCTTCGTCCGCTGCTTTCGATTACAAGGATTTGAGGATACGTTGCGGCACCGTGATGGGTAATGCTCACTATAAATGCATTGCCCTTTGTCTGCAATGAAGTTGCCGATTTCTCGGTCAGCTGGAAACGTGGCTCAACGCCACAGATGAAGATTCTGCCCGTTTGAATTTATGCGGACTCCGCGATCGGAGTTTCTGGAAACAAACTTGAATGGTTATGTGCACCAATTGGGCCGACAAACAGGGCATGCCCGGCATTGGTGGACAATGTTCATGAAGCGATCTTGTTCTCTATTAAGCTTCCCTGCGTAAAAATATGACCATGGTCATTCATCAAGAAGAAGGCCGTATTTACGACTCACTTCTTAGATTTCAGTGAAGCGGTTGACTTTGCTGGAAGGCTTATGAAGATTTGCGTTTGTTTCCATTTCGATTCCAAGCCACTAACTTTCCTCTTTTTGCCTGACTAGTTTCACACTTGCTGCTGCATTGCTAATTCCGCTTTTGATATTTTTCATATAACCAAACTGCCAACTTTATTATTTCTTGGCTGTATGTAGATATTCTATCTCAAGAAGAGACTAAACTACGGATAGAATTTACAGATGCCGAAATATGCTGATTGATATTTACGTGATTCCGTTGTTTGTGCACGTCAGAATAGATGTACTCAATTTGCGCAATTTTCTGTTATCCCTTAACAAACTGAAGATCCACCTATTTGAAACGATTTACTCACTTACAAATATCCGCAATGAAAGAAGAGCCGAATCATTTAAACTCAGTCCAGTGCCCTCGCTTCCTGCATGCTGTACTCTCAGTCTCCTGACGACTAAGAAAATCTTGCTACTGATTTCCACGTTACTCGAGCTGTTACCATCATTAGGTGGCATATATGTCGGCAGTAGTTGAATCATTTTTTTCGTTTTAAAATATAATGGAGATTTGTTATAAGCTCTTCTTTAGGGTTTCCATTAATGTGACTTGTTGCATACGTTGCGTGCCTAGCAATATAGTTCCGAAACGAACATGATAGCGCTCGTAAACACAGTTGCTTTTATCTCATTTATCTTGCAATATTTTTGCTTGTGGTATATCGATAGCGCTGCAGATTGCTAAAACTCTTACATTAAAGTTAACTGTCCCTCCTGCTTTGAGTATACTTGGCTACATGATTGGCTGATTTGCTCTGAAAGTGGTACATAGAGCTCCTATTTGATTTGAAATGATGCTGAATTCCTTTTGGATGAATACAAAATGGTCGACAATCAATTACACGTCATTTGGAGAATTTTGGTTAGTGAATCGGTCCTTGAACATTTGAATATTGTGCTTGGCGAATATTTATTAGGCTCGCTTCCCTATTAGTTTCACCCAAGAACTGCAAATGATTGTATTGTTTAACTGGAATTTCTGCTCCACCTATTTTATGCAGAACCTTCGAATTTGTTTCAGGTATAACAATGATGTGGAAGAATAAATCAAGGAATGTATAAATGGCTTGCGCTCATTTCTTTTGTAACAAAAAATATTGCTGATTCATTATGAAAGTTGCTGAATTGCACTTCGTCTGATTCTCCGTCGAAAATATCAGTCCCATATGCAACAACGTACAGCCTTATGGTACCCTGCAAGCGTTCCACTAGTGAGCAAATTAAGAATAATCGTTGCTCTATCAGGATCAACAGCTGATGTAGCTTAATCAAAGACGACTTTCTTTCATTTGTCATAGAACATGTTTATAAAATGAAGGTTCAGTGCAGTCTATCACTGTGACTGTTGATCCGCTTACTGGAAAACCGGAAAAATTAGTTACTTTTGGGACTAATCCGTAGGACGCAATAGAAAATTTTGATTTTGGTTAGGAATAAAGATGACAAAAATGTCCCAGAATCTAGTATTAGGACACGGGCCACCCACAGCTTAGCCTTAATTGAATTCATGTTGGTATCAACACTTGGTAATCGGCATGAACCATAAAAGGTAACCAGAATCCAAGATATTGGACAAACTTTAGTGTGACCACCGTTGTACCCTTTTGATAAAATAGAAAACACATTAAACGACATAAAATAGGAAAATAACGCAATTCCAGTTTGATGACAATTGCAACTTTCTACTTGTTCAGAGGCAGCTATTGGTCTAACTGAGAGCTGACAATACTCATCGGTTGCAAACATACAGGTATATAAAGGGTAGCAAAATTTCTAAAAACTAGCGAGTTTGAAAACATGAATTTGTTGCGTTTTCTACCCTGGGGTATAGCGCTCGTGCTGCTTGTCGCAGTCTACGGTAAGTCAGGCTTTAGTCCTCACAAAGTTACATCGACGCAGCCTCGGACTTAGTTTGGTGTTTGCAGCTTACTTCATATCACAAATGGCTGTCATTCACTCTGGCATACTCCATCAAACAGTATAAGCGTGGTGATAAGTTATGTCAGTCTGCTGTGTGCACTTGAAGAGTTCTGTCACATTCTTATTCATTTTCTATTTACCTATTCCTCGCAGGTTGTTCTGGAACTTGTTCGGGTAATTCACGAATCAAATGGTTGGATGTTATCGGATTGTAAAACTACTTGAGTGCTATGTTACCTGTGTTCTGATCGTTCAGTTTCATTTAACTAAGTCTTTTACTCTCGCCAATTGGATGAAAATGTCTGCAAATTTAGAGATGTGAAACAGATTTTTATTAAAATCCTATCAAGACCAATGGTGGTTTCAACAACTGGAAAAGGCTTGGATGATGTCCGTATTGTCGATAAAGTTGCTGTTAGTGATAATGCCATATTGCTGACATCCTGATAAATATTATTTTGCTTGAATGAAATAAATATAAATATGACTTTATCCACCTCCGCACCTTGGGAATTCAACCAAGACAGTGTCCCCTTCCGATTTTGCGTTCTTTCTAGAATGCTCCTCGAATTCGCAAGGTAAATAGCGCAATCATATATGGAGTAACGGTTTCTTGTAATTTATTTTTGCAATGAAAGTTGGTTTTGTCAGCTTTAATGGGCCGTCTACTCTAAAAACACCTTTGACCGGTTTAAACAATACTACAGAGTCGTATATGGAAAGCCGCAGCTTTTTCTGGCGTTAGGAAGACTAGCTTCTACCAATGTGTGCCAATCGGCGTCAGCAAAGCTAGCATTACCTTTATGCGAGTGGAATGGTGAATATTCCAACCCATATACGCAATAGCAAGAGTGGGAATATAAAAAAAGAAATACAAATTTCAGACAATTGCATCGTTTTGCAGACGTTTTCTTTCAATCAACCAGCTCCCGAGCAAATTGCGGCAGAATAAAGATCCAACTGTGAACGCTTCGTCGACGAAAGAGTGCATCGCATTGGAAAGGCTTTAAATTATCCGTGTTTAAATGAGCACGTGACTCCTCAAATATGAAATGTGGTAATAATTTAATGCCTGAATCTTCATAATAAAGTGCTGCGCGGTTTGATAAAACCATTTTTGGTTTACACAAATATCCAAGAAAAAACAACGTAGCGTTTGAACGAAATCAGGACAATGTAGCGGAGTCGATCTCCGATGACATAGCACATTGTGGTGCGTTTCAAATTTAATTTGTACAAATTAGAGTCATCTCGGGTTTATTTCTCCAGTGCAGATTCCGATTGTGAACAATAAGAGGGGAAAAATTGATCCAAAGCGAACAAATGTTAGCTATTTTTATTACAGGCAAAGATAACTTTTTACATTGTAACTTTGAAACTGAGCACGATATTACTAATCACAATTTGACGCAATCCGAAGTCAGTTTGATTCCAATACACTTGCAGTGCCATCCACGTTTTCACATTATTTGACACATTGTGGCATACTTGCTCACAGTTTTGGAACCTTTGTTAGTTTCTATCTCGTTTTTGATTTCAGGTTTGCAAGATCACGACTGTGAGTAAAACACACCAAAAACTGTTCGTTTGGAGGAAGTACTTGGTATTTGTTATTAGTCTGAAGTGAATTTCAAAACATACCGTCCAGACGTTCGCTTTAAATTAGTTCAACAAATAGTGTTGCACACTGGAGCAAATCTGCCCCAGTTGCACGCTGCCTATAATAGTTCTTGAATATATTGTTGTCGCTCCCCTTGGGTAGAGGAATCCCAAATATTTTGCATGCATTCCGATCCATTGATTCAGTGACTTTCATTGGACGGGGCCATGCAGAAGAAAAAAACGGAAATTGCAATAATCCTAGCACCGAGGACTCGATTAGCCAGTCGCATTAATGTTAAAAAGAGCTGTTGACTGTCTTAGAGAGCCAGGCGGCTAAACCATGGATTGATGATTCGTTTTATTCTGGTTTCACAAGGGCACAATTTATTCATTGTCACTAAAACTCCAGTCTACTTCGTATACAGGATGCAGCAAAGTTCTTGTACGTATGATGAGAAAATCAATCGATTACACTGCAAATGCGGTTTAAAAGTGAGAATGTATACAGAGATGTTGGTGGGTTATGTGCCCCATATGAAGGTAGTGAGATGACCAGCACTCATGTTTCCTGCAAAAATGAGTTTGCGAACTTAAAAAGGCCTGAGTAACTCAGTAATTCTGCTAGTTGCTCCATTAGTTGGCCATAGAATCACCGGTTATGGTGAAGTAAAGTCGTTTCCCCAAAAGAATTCGATTGATGGACCACCTAAGGCGTTTTAACTCATTCGGTGGCTTTATGAAATGTGCAACCGGTGCCTTTGGTTTTTTTCTAACTACACTTGGAGACGTTCTGCTGTTCAGTGACGTGAATGTTTCCCATCTTAGCATGTGTGGACCAATATGTATCCAGGCCCACACGCACTGGGAGATTTGGTGCTGCCAGAAAAAAAGCGCCATGGTCAGCAGTGCAAACATCTCTGAAGGTTCTGGAAACAGTTATTTATTGGTCCCTCTAACCGATTCGTCAATAAAACCGATATAGAAAAACTCTGGATTAACAGGTTTGTGAATGACACGGATACATTCTTCCGTTAGACGGTTTCTGGAGAAAGAAGCACTAGGCGAGCCCGTGAGAAAGGCTCTGGATCGTTCACTGCCGCAGAAAACCTTTTTATCTGCTATAAAAGCATCAGAAATCGGTAACTTGCTTCCTGGTCTTTGTAAGGAGGTTTATTTACTGTTCTATTAATTTCATGATACATTATACCCAGGTTCTCTCTGATCATGCGCAGTGTTAAAACTTGTTGTTGCATCTATTCATTTACATTCCATTTTCTTAGCCGCACCGAACGTTTGCCATGGTTTCTTCAACCCTTGAAAGAACGTGGTTAGCCGGTCCTAGAAGGATTTTGCCATCTGCCGTTTTCTGCCTATTTCCTAGTGACATTGTCTAGTCGACCGCTTCATAGCTTATGCACGGCCTGGAGGAAGAGCGTCATATTATGAAAATCAAAGGTTGAATGACCGTTTCAGAATCACCTCGAATGGCTTCATGCTCCTTTATTCACGGCACGTAGATATGCCAGTCAAAAAACAGTACACAGCGACCAATGAAGATTACACCTAGAGTAAAGGAGGCGATTAGTATGAAGTCTCTGAAAAGTGTTTCGTTTTTGTGAACGTACATATGCCTTGGAAACCATAATTTACAAATTAGTCAATTACACTTAGCTGAAACGTCATCTAGTAACTAAAAATAGACTATTTGATGACAGTTTGTCCTCGGCGACTTTGGTTACACCCTGTTTTCACTGACCACGAACTGGTAAATGTACATAAATATTTCAAGTAGCAAATTCATTTTGTTTGTTCCATGTCAAGCAGACTGTAGCTCTCCCGAAATTTTCACATTGATCAATCTGTATTCTTCCTTCATCAACGGGTTTTAATTTGGTCAATTTTCTTCAGATGAATACAAAAGTAAGTTTGGAAGAATAAAGTGGAGATCGAAGTAAGATATAACGACATAATCTACTACGCTGACACTGAGTTGGCAATAATCGGAAACGAAATATGAAAATCGCTGGGACAGTGGTTATCCAGAAGACTAGATTTGCAGTGCATTATGCCAGTCTTACAAGCCGTATTTTGACAGTAACGATTTTGCAACACATCTTGTGGAGAATTTCCGAGATGAAACAACGTTGAAAACTGATACCGTTTTCACTTGCTCCACTTTTATCATAACAGGCTATGGATTCAAGTGTGAGTTATATTCGAAACGATCCGTTTCAAGACCGTGTCAAAATTTGAGGTGTTTTGTATTGTTATACCAGTAAAATCAACGTAATGTTTGCACACAAATTGAAAAATAAATCTGAAATCCCAGATTTATATGAACAGATGAAGTAAGGATATATGTTCCCGTCAACAGCAAAACTGGTTTGCCATAGAAAACTATCTAACTGACACTAAATGATGTCTAATTGCTACCACACTTGCTACAGCTTCAAATTGGACGCAATTGTCTTTAAGTGTCTATAAGTTCTGGATACGTTCGCTCTTCGTACAAGGTGCACCTATTTCGGTCTTGCGCAGAGTCTACGGGATTGACAGAGACGCAGTTGGTAGTCATGATTCTAATTCGCTGAGTGACAACACTCCTCAATTCTATTAAGTTACTGATCATAAAGGAACGCCCTGGAGTCCACCATAGTTCAGTATTGGGAAAATACCGATTGATGTCATCACTGTCCGTTACTCTGTCCGGAACTGTTGGTGTGACATTGGCGGCAAACAAACAAAGTGAATTAATCAGATAAAGCAAAATCAAACCTGATTTTGACAATTTTGGCATGTCCGGAACTTCAGTAGGAATAATTATAACGCTTCAAAAAGTGTTAAACTACAGATGTTGCCATGTCGAGGTTGCCAACATAACCCGGACCATTACGTAATGACACTGAACTGAAATTTTAGTATTCAATTCTATTTGGATACAGAGAGGAGCACATTGACCATAAAGCTAGGGCGAATTTTTGGAGGAGAATCATTGAATAAAAACAAGTTAAAAGCAGCACCAAGTAGTCAAAAGTAGGAGAATTAATACTGCTTTGTACCGTTGCTTCTCTAAACGGTCTATTATGCAGAATGCTTAAGACCAACCAGTGGAACAATCAACGGAAGCAACCATGCGTAACTTGCCTGGCTCCATGTATGAGCACGGCTATTTATTATATGACTCATCTTACTTATAATTAAGAACGTGCTCTCTTGTTGCTCTTACTTTCTGGGAAAAATCACATACACTTCTGACCAGAATACTTTGATTTTTTAATATGTCGACAATCTGAACGGTTATATACACCCAAACTGCTGCTTTCTGTGAACAAGTTTACCTTTGATTGCAGATTGTTTGCCAGACAATCATTTTTATATAGTCATGGAAATATGCCAAATGAAAGCGAGTGTCGAATATAATGACTTGTGTTGATGAGAAAGCAGTGCAAAGTCACTTTAAATCGAGACATTACTATGTCACTCTATCATCTTTTCCCGTCCCTCGAGAAAATGACAACTGATTATGGGAGCACATAATCTCTGTCGAGGATTTTGCAGCAAATATATATGCCACTGCCAATTTATAGTATTGCTTCAATGCACAGCAAATACTGGCTTATATAGTTTAGTATTATTCACGAGTGATTTCAAGCGTGGAACTGTAATAGGTAAAATGTCTAGTCTGATCAATTAATTATGATGCAGTGTCATAGAATCCGATGCACGAATAAAGAATGGAACGAATATTTGGAAATATCTTTGCATTTTCCCTGCGCAGTACAGTCATATTGTTCGGTTTTGTACACTTGGTAGCATAGCAATTTATCCGTTTTGGATGATTTTGAAACTAATGTCGGTCGTGGCCGAAGTAGTCGGTTTATTTGAGGCTTTAATTGCTGTACTTGGCATTCAGAGCGTAAAGGCTTTTTCGTCGTCAGCCGAAGTGATGTCGTCAGCCGAAGTGATGTCGTCAGTTCGAAGACGACGTCAATTCGATTAGCTCTGAAATTTAGACGGATCCTCACAGATCTATCATTGGAAAGAACTGGCGTTGGTTTTTCACATTGTGGGAATGTCACAATTTGTAAGTCGTTAGTGATGTTTTGAATGATTGCATTTCTTTTTGCCAGGTCATAAAGAATCGAGTAAGTGCTGCAATGAAAAACCTGGTCATTACTGGAACATTGTGTTGCGTGTGAAGTCACAGCCTAAAATGCGGTTGGGCTTGTGGGAAATTCACCAGATCGCAACGGGACCATGATAAACAGTGTCGTAGATAGTTAACTGACCAAATAGGTTATCCATTTGCTAACGACATGATGGATGCAATCCCCTGAATTTTTCTGAACTACCGGGCCCGTGAAATAAGCTCAACATCGATGATTTTGGAACTTAACGAAAACATTTGAAGTATCTAGGAGTGGTTTGTCACTGACTCAGTGCAAACACATTGAAAATGTTGTAGAATAAAGCCAATGGTTCCGCTGAAGATGCCAGGCTTGACATACTGGAATAAAACACTCGATATTTTGACTAAGGTCAACACATGCTCATGTAAAATTACTGAAAAGAAACAAATTATTCTTCCGTGTAATTTGGTATCAAAATAACTACAAATGAATTATAAACTTATCTCGGATAAGTAAACGACTTTTGTTATCCTTTGCAAACGTCCAACAGAAAAAATCATTGTAAATGCCAACAATAAATGTTCTTTATTTTATAAAGTAAAATAAAATCCTACTGGTGTCTTCTAATTACATTCTGCTTGTATCATTAAGTCTTATTTTTATGCTCAATTCAATGTGATGATTTTTGTTGCACTTTGAATTTCGCGGAATAGAGCATGCGATCCACGGTAAGTTGCATTTACGTCTGGCTGTTATTTCTGTTTAAAATTTATCCATGAATCACGAATAAACCAAAACGTTTTCAACCTACCTGATTTTATCATGTCGTGGTATTAATAGCTTGTTTTTATGGCTTTGCTTAACCCATTGAACTACAAGCAGTAGTGCTCTACTTTGGTCCCGAAACACGTTTTCCCCATTTATTGTTTCACGGTCAGAAATCCGAAGGAACTTTCAGTTCCACGCCGGTTGGGTAAATGCTCGTCGGATAGAAAAGATTTGGCCGACTGTCTTAAGCCATTATGATTTAAGATCAGCAGGGAGGGCTTCTAACTAGGGCTATGTACTGTTATATACCCAGTATGTCTTAGCACCGGAAACTAACTCGCCCAACCACTTCAGAATGATTTTTGAATCACACAGATTAGCATTTTGCTTCTGATTGTGTGAATGACCTTATTCACACTACTGTTTTTTTCAGACTACATTAAAGGTAGGTGTACAGTGAAAGACAAGGACTACTTAAAAGTTGCTTTTTCACGCTGTATGAACTGATCGGATAGACGTGTATTTGTATAGGTTCTTCCACCTTATTCGTTTTTATGAAATTAGAATCTAAACTCTGGTTATCGTATCTTTATTACTCCCAGAATTAAAGCATCAAAGTAAGTGCCAACATTCGAGGAGAAGAACATCTTGGAATGGTTTCGTCAAACTCGTGATAAGTTATCGTTGCGGTTATATTCTGGACAAATTGGAGCGGGGGCACTGCAGCAAATGTATTGTTTATTTTGTCATTTGCGACGGCCAGAAAGTAGCAAGCTCAGGGCTAAATGCGAGAAAACCACCGTGTTGTTTCCTTGGGCATTTTGCCCTCCAATTTAGAGCGGTATTTTTGAAAACGTTCAGATATTTGAAAATATAATTGGCCTAGTTGTGAACCGCCTGTGTTCCCTTCTTTTCTAACGCCAATGAAAGCGAAGTTGTTTCAGGCAGATTAAGCAAATTCTTATAGTGAAATGTTTTATTGGCAGTATCTTCCTTCCCTAGTAGTTTCACCAGGGTGACTTTTCAACAACTAATTTCACGAAAATTGTTCTGTTGTTTGCATTGTAATTGGGATATTTATTAAAACGAATGTTTGACCGGTTCACGCAGAAAAAGTTCATTGTGAGTTAACTATTTTCTCTGCAAACATTTGAGCACATTTTCGTGTGAAGAAGAGTTTTTCAGATGCACAATTTGGACACAGAATAATTTACGCTTCATCAAATTCCATTGGGGAATAATTTTTGACCATTATTAACACTCCAAACATAATTGGTCAGTAATGAATACATCCAGAATTTGGAGCAACGAACAACGGGATAGATTGTTTTAATCGAACTAACAAATTTTCTATTAGGAATGTCCTGACGGACCGTTTTGTGCGTTTTTGCTTCCTCGCGTCTTTCTTGTGACAAGTAGAAATGTAGAAGATTCATTGAAATGCTTATGGCTGTAGTTTTTTTCAAGCTATGCAGAGCGAATCTCGTGTTCAGACGCACTGATGAGTGGAATGTAGAACATAGAACTTTATCCATCCCAAACAGTAACTTCCCACGTGATCAGCAATCAGCAAACACCGCTTCGTTTAGTAAAACACGATGCATTACCTCTATTTTGCTAGCAAATTTATATTTTTTGACAAATTCAGTTTTGCGCTTGGGATCATTTTACTGATAATATATTTTTCAAAACTGAAAATAGTGGCAGAATACAAAAGTAAGTCACACGTCCACCCAGGTTAGAACCCGTTTGCTTGCGCATTCCCCACGACAATTCAAAATGCAACACTTTAGTTGTTTAGGCAAACTAAATTTTCACAGCCACTTAGCGTGTTCCCCCAGCGGCAGATCAGCCATCAGGTGGCCACAAATGTTGAGATGTTTCTCTCAAGAGTTTAGTTTTCGACGTATTTGGCCTGAAACACATAAGTAAAATAATCGGAGATTTTGCGTGAATGGTTCCTTTAGAAATTGCACTAAATAACATTTTACCATTTTACCAAGCTCAAATACTTCATGTCCTGACCATTTTCCAGTGACTTTTACAAAGTTAAACGTACCAGAGTGCCATAAACTATGCTATTGCTGTAACTATGAGAATGAGAGTAGCTTTACAAATGTGCTGAATTACTTAATGATGAGCCTAGTAGTGTTCGCAAAATTGTGACATTAACCTGTAATATTCTGCTCTCGGTAAATAGCGCTGATAACGGAAATGGTCTACATATATTTGGATGCAGAACATAGTTTCCAGAACTCAGCTGCCGGTTGCTGCTGTTAGTGGTACTTTCGCAACTGTATTAACCAAGCAGTACCGTTAGTTTCCTGGGCAGAAGTGGAAGAAAAACAAATTACATTCTTATCGTTATCCTCTTTTATTGAAATATAAATCCACGGAGCTGCCTGTTTGATTGACTAGCCTATGGCCGATTTGACTGTCCAACTTCCTCTAATTCGTTCATAAGCGTAGAAAAAATAGTGACTATATTTTAGGCCAAGTGACTGAAGAATCTTTAAAAAATCGGTGACGGTGGTCATCTTCGTAATGTGAACTTACAGAGCGGATATCAGAAATTTTTGCATATTTGTATTTGCCAGTCACGCTCGCAATTCCTCCAGATAAACTAACGATGATACCAAACTGTTTTAACAAATTTCAGGCTACATCCTAGGTGAGCTTTATTCCAAAATGAAGCAATGTATTTCACTCTGTACATTACCATTATTTTTGCTTTTGGCGCAAACAATGTCGAGTCATGGTAGATCTAGGATTATTTAACGTTTAGGCTCCGAACAAAACTGGCTAATATGGAGGCAACCAATATTGGAAATTTTCTCGTCAAAAGGCACATATTAGCACTGTTGCGTATTCATTTTTGAAGCTTTTTTTTCTTTTCTGGGCCTGCTTCCGCTTTTGTTATATGTTCTTGATAATTTCTTTTCACATGAGTGCAGAAAGGCAGTGTTTGCTTACCAAGAATCTTCTATTGCTTGGAATTAGTGTGGATGGGAATGTTTTGTATAATCGACGAGTAGGTCGTGGTGAATTAAACACTAAACTGAACTGTTATTGAGCTTAACGTGAATTATACATCACGAGAACGGAACATTAGAGAAAATAAATGATATTAAAACGCATTTTGTTCCGCAGCACTGGAAAGGCAAAGTAAGTCACGGAATCAGATGAAACATAAAATATCTTATTAAATGAAGTTCTTCCACGAAAATTTCGTCGGTAAATTAGTTTATTCTCAAGTATCCATGTTCCCAATGGTCATCAATTTTGTTTTTATCGTTTCAATACTGCTCATAAATAGAAAAAATGCAATAACAACGACCGAACACATTATAGTGGCACTGGATAAGTTTATTGGAGATATCTAAAATAATAGACGATAAAAATGGTATGCGTGATACCAGCGGTGCTTTATTAGGAGCGGGATGCAACTTGTCGGGGGGCAGCTTCAAGAATGTGCCTGGAATAAAGCCATCTGGTGGAAGTATCGTCGGTTGGTCCAAAGTAAGGCAGCAGCAGATTTTGTGCAAAGAAAATGATTATTTTCATAATATAATTCATCACGCGATATCATCACTCAAATCACCATTAAGAAACCATGGGAGCACTGTACAGCTGTTTCATCCCTGTTAGGAATCATCAGCAGTGCATATCCACCGCGCCCAAAATGGGTCGCGAACCCGGGACAAAAGCTTTTGATTCGAATGCCTTAGCCGTTGCGCTACCGAACAGGGTCTGAAAAGTTCGTGTAACTTCACCACATGATGTTGCACCTATCCATCATTGATCTGCAAGGCTAGGTATTAAAGTTGTTGTTTTACATCGAAAAAATTCTGTCATGCGTTTGGATCTATTTCTCCTTTTGTAAATTAAATTTAATTGATCTTTTATTTAAATACCAAATTAGAACGCAAACAAAGTGAGTTTGTTTTTTTACCTTATTCCACTAACTAAGAATATCTAAAAATGTAACGGTACTAGCTACCACAGAAAACATGCCATCAATTGAACTGTCGACGAGCAATCCAAACAAAGTGGTGCATATGCAGTTTCGCTTCAGTTACCTAAATCAGACTCGTGTAAATAATGTTATCCCAATGTTTTGAAATCTTTAATTACAGGAGCTGCTTACGACAGTAAGTGCTGATTTTATATTCTCATACGACAACCTTAAATAAGTGGTAACACAAGGTATGTAATGAAATTCAGAAGGATTGTTCGCTGATTACCGGCACACCGTGGACGGCAAGGAAACATGAATTCATAGCCAATACATTAATTTGAAACATCTGGAGGCACCAAAGTCAACAAGGGCATCGAAATGACGAAGTAAAAAATTCGTACCTGGCAAGTCGCAGATTCACAGTTGAAAAAAGCAGACTATTTCGTTGTCTTACAAAAGCAATGACTACAGGTTTTCAGAAGCAGATGTGGATATCGGTTTTAGGCTAGATAAAACTAGATAGGAGGTAAATTATTTTATTCTCATATTTATCATAGTGAGCTCTTCCTAATGAACTCGGTTTGTTCTACCTTGCAGGATTTCTGCGCAGTGAGTTCGTTGTCCAAATCTGACGTCTTTCCCTTCCATTAGATTTTGCGTCCAAGAAATCTGTGCTGCGGGAGCTCGTATAACGTCCAACCGAGCGGATATATAACTCAAGTGAACCAATTCAGTTCTAGAGTAGCACATAGAAAACTGTAAAATTCGGCCACCTAATCAGAGTTTTACTGAATGCCGTACCAAATTTACGGAAGATGAACGTGAAATTGGCAAAGGCATTCATTTTTTTGCCGAAGCCTCTGAACGATTGGAGGTGTTCGATATTATAAAACATGCATTTAGATAACCGCAGCAGGGATTCACTTCCTAGTATTGCTTCTCGGTTTTGGCAAGGTCAGTGTTTACACTACCTGATACCCTGATATTTTTTAAACGAAAATTGCCTACTCGGTTGTTTGCAACAGCAGTTTACTAAATATTATTGTTAATCGCAACAGGTTAAGTCGGGTCCTAGATAAGCTTACTAAGCCGAATCAGTAATTGCAAAACATTTGTCTTGGTAAAGAGTAATTAATGTCATCGTGCTATTCCTTAACCGATTTCAGAGTTGGTAAAAGAACGTAAGTAGAACTCCACAAATCTTCCATTGAGTGAATTCAGAAGTGATTTTCTTTCTATGCTTACATTTCCATATTTACTTGGAATGCTGTTTTTGGGTTATTCTAGAGCACGTAATTAACATCCTACTGTGGATAACGTTTTAACAAAAACGTTGCCTGATTTGAATTTGTACAAATGCCACGGGCAATTTTTATTGCAGAAAACCAGAGACGTAAGTGACTAAGCGGAAAACACCAATACCACAATGAATTTGTATTACTGATAATAAGTAGCATCATCCTGCCAATCATTTTTATCTGTATCCTCATCACCTTCACGTTTCGGTTTTATCGTTGTCGCATTCGTCCTTTTCCGTATTCTCCTCATGATTGTCATTATCAACGTTATCTGAAGCACTATCATCGGAATAATCACCGGCATCATCATCGCCAAGCGAATCATCATTATCACCAACACAGTTTGATTTATCACGCTCGTTATGAACGTCATCGTCATCAACATTATCATCATCACCATTATCATCATCATCATCATCATCATCATCATCATCATCATCATCAACGTCATCATCATCATCATCATCATCATAATCAACGTCATCATCATCATCATCATCAACGTCCATTTTTGTTTCACGTGGTAGTTGACTCAATCCAAACCTAGTGTAAAACGTAATCGCCTGTGATCACGCCTTTTAATTAACCTACACGGGGTTTATTTCCTTACAAAACACTAGGTCGGGCTTTTGAAAGTGAGTGTTTTTTTAATTTTTTCACCAAGACTACCCAGGTCTAGCAGGAATCAAAATATGGCGATTAATCTAGGGTGTGGAGTTTTCATAAATTGTCAAGCAATCCGCTTGTAGCAAACGTTTTTCTAAGAAAGTTATAGGTTTTAGTAAATTGCTCGTCAGACTGTCAGACATTGAATCGCTATCAAGCTGTTTCAACTTTTTAGGACTTATCAGTGCGCATATCCACAGCACGCAAACCGCTATTTGAATCTGGGGCGAATAACTGTTGGTCATCAGATGTGAAGCAGCTTCTGTACTTACTAATTAAGTAGCCAACTACCAGTACACCAAGTTGACTAGCTTTTACCCACTGTGTACTTTTATCCTATCCGCAACAATCTTGTTTTTATTCAAAAAACCATACAAACAAATTTAAGCACACTTGACAGCTTGTAAAGTCGATTCAGGGCGATTAGAACACGGTTGCACAGTAGGAATCATCTAACTCTGTGCGCTGACAATAACTTACTAGAAAATCGTCCTACACGCTTCTTAAGATCCAACTAACTGTGATCATTGTTTTGTTCAACTAGTTGGTTGAAACAAATGAAGTGCCGGGGATCCCGATCGAAATTTATTTCAGTATGGCTGAAGCAACCGGACTGGTTTCGAAAACTTCCAAAGACCTTGGGAAAAATTCCAATTCTCAGCTTTGCGTAAAATCTAACTTATCAGAGTAAAGGACTATTTGAACAAAGTTACGCTAAGAAACACTTGAGCTTTTGGCATTAAAAGTTTCGTTGTTGGTCTATTGGGCTGATGCACTAATGTATACCGTTTAAATATATTTTAGTCATTTGTTGATTTCGGAGTAATTTCATACATATTTTATCTCAAAACATACAGTATACATCGAAGGTAAGTGTTTAGAACAGGCTAATCTTTTGTCAGCTGAAGGACTTAAAGCACTTTGTGACAAGCAGTCACCAATGAAATTAGCAGATTGATAGCTCGATAAAATGAAACAGCCTAACAGCATAGGGTTTTTCGAGTTACGACAAATTGGTCATGCTTAATGTGCTTAAGAATGAAAATGCTGCTTAAGCACCGGTTTTCAACCGTATTTAGACATGCCAAGTAGCTCTCTTGAGAGTTTCAAGTAATTTTTGTTGTTACCAAAACGAATCCCAAAGAAGTAGGTTTGACGGCAACATTTAATACGAAAAATGCTAGGAATAGTGACAAGCGGTGAAGTACGAAGTAAGACACGTTCCAGTAAACATAACAAGTCCTAATTCAGATAATGCCTAATGCCGATAGGTGACAGGGCTTCACTCGAAAAGGACTTTTGAACTTTGTTCTGAAATGAAACGGAACGTGAAGGAAGGGGAATTAACATCAGATGGTAGCAGTTGGCCTTCTTTCAGCATTGATTACTCTGCTTCAGTCCCTGACCCACTTCAGGTAACCCCTACACCATGGATTGCAGGCATCTCCCTGAAACTATGAGTCAGTTAATTTGAGCCCAGCAGCTTTTGTCACGCGCGCAACGCGCAAAATAAAATTAGCTCTTTTGAGGATAAATCACTAAATACTTGTAGTTATGTGATTATTCGTACATAATTTCAAGATGTCTCTTCAGTACCGTTTGGGCCTTCATATAGTAGAGTAGTCCCCTAATTTTATAAAACTCCTCTCAGGTTTGCGACGAAAAAGTGAGTTGTCACTTCTTCCACTTTCACACCGTTTTACATTAAACTGCTTGTGTGCATCTTTGACTACTTGTTCGCGTGTGTCTATAACTTTTTATAATCGACTGCATGTTGGCAATAGGTGCACTTTTCTGGAATGATTACTGCTAACTACCTCGTACATTTTATTCTCACTTAGAGCTGATCAGCAGTGAGTACATATTAAAAACCGCTACATTCATGGTCGAGCTTTTTGCGATTTTGGTTCATCTTCAACCATGTCCTTTCCCCAATATTGGATAAATTGAGTCATTACTGTTTTTTGCTTTCCGAACAATTATTTGAACCGTGTGATGCAAAAATCGGTTTTGCCGGTTGCACAATAAGAAGCAAAAGAGACCCCGTTGGCCAGGAAAAAGTGGCCTCAGCATGGCGTTCTGGTAAGGATCTGGTAGATTAGCAAATCTTAATGAAAAGAGGAGTTGTACTTTTATTTCAAGAATGAATGTGAAACAAATTAGATATCTGATACTTGAGTACCGGGAATGTTGAAAATAATAATTCTTACCTCAAGCACCAACCAAATTAATCCAACAATGGACAAAAAGGAATGACAAACCTAGGCTTCGCTAATGGACCAAACCATATCCAGGCAATGTTTGTTTCACAAACAACTGACACTGGTTGTCTCACACTCATTCTGTTTCAGAAAAAGAAACGAGTAAGTTACGCAGATATACAGCAATTCCAGTGACATTTTCCTAAATTCGTACCTACTTCAGATTTATTTGAGGGATGTAATTTTACAAAGCCATATTATCTGGGGTTGAAACCCGCGGAAGTGCACAATCATTGGGCCCGATTGAGAAGGCAAGTCTGAGAAGGACAATTATGTACTGAATTTCGCAACTACCAAGCTATAGGAACTGGTCTCTGAGACATCACTACAGCCCAATCGTTATAGGGCCGAATCATTTCTAAGGGGCAAGTAGTAGTTTGTGCAATATTTAAGGAGAATAAATTATTTTCCTACTTTTGCCTTTCAGGTATTGCTATCAGAAGTACGTTCGAGTTTGAAACTTTCCCCTGTTCCACACCATGAGAAACAAATTATGACGTTGATGAGAGAGAAAATGTTTTTGTTACCGTGCGATCCGTCGATGTAAATTTCTTGATAACATCATTCGATAACACTTTAGGTTATTTAGACATTCATGATTTTGCTCCACACTTGTTAATAATTGGCAATTTATTTGGATTTCCAATGATTCGGTAGCTAGGCGATCCCAATGTATCAAGACTGCTGATTGCCTTCGAGGCTTTGACTTCTGCATGCAGGCATTTCATCGCCAGCCAGTGCGACGTCATCGGTGCACTAGTTCACATTCGTGTCGGAACTTTTGTCTAAACCGAATATACTTAAGTAAAAATGAACATGCGGAGACGAGTTTTAACTGCTCACTTCAATAAAGTTTTGAGAACATCAAAATTTCCCCATTTTATCCCGTAGGATACGAAGCACGTAAGTATGAATTTTATTTCTTAGATTTACTCATCTTAACACCCTCATTGACTATAAAACCTGATGTGTCACGAATTTGTCTTTCATTTCACCAATGTGACCTCTTTCCGGATTTCAGAAAAGAGGCGGGAAGGTAAGCCGTGAAAACCGACATTAGGTTGAACACACGCAATTGGCTCATAACCTTGAGGGGTTAAATATGGCAAGCATATCGATGCAGGTTCCAAAAGGAAGTAGAACGATGGAATTACATATGATTTCTTTAACTTTTTGGCATTAAAGAATATCTTGTAAATCCAACAGAAATTTAACTCAGTTGATGATAATTTATCAGTGGTTCTGAAATGCCACATTCAAAATAATTTTCCCGTCTTCTCAGGACTGTTTTTTCCGTTTAATGTGACCAGAATTTTTATGCATGCATCAAGCCAGTAGGATTTCTCACTTAAGCTGCCAAAATGACTCAATAAAGACTTTGCTACCACGGTGACGTCGGAGTTGTGTCCGTGTGTGGTTCATTTTTCCTTCACCTTCACCCTCCAGAACTCTTAGCGATCCTCGAGGTTTTCGAAGAGCGTGCCATAATTCGAGAACTTCAAGTACCTGCGCAAAGCAGTGCCACTTCAAAATGCGTACATTACCCTCCTAATGTTTGAAGAATCGACGATAATTTGCTACATTTTTGTTCCTCAACAATGGGTTTAATACACTTACGGGGTTAGTGACGAGTTGTGCCTGTCTTATCAAAGTTGAATATTTACTATTTACGTTAACGTTTCGTCGTCCACCCACGTTTCCATTCGTGCAATATTCAGCGAAATCATTTAAAAGTGAGTTTCTGGTTTCTTAATCAAGTCATCCTGTGGTGTCATTTCCGCTGTCTTCAGTGAAACAGAATGGATGGATATCTGGCGTTCCTTATTTTATTCAAAAGTACTGAATAAGTCTTCCTACAGCTTACCATCTTAATAGTTAAAAGTTAATTCACATTAACTCAGTCCAGCAATAAACATGTCCCATTTCATCCTGAACAAGATGTTTTCTGTCACTGATCGCTGATCAACTCCTTTAGTTATCCTGAAATCGTTTGACGGCTACAAGCCGAGCTCAGGGCTTTCTTGAAAGCCCCCACGTTACAAAAATTGAGTACTAATGCTCCTTCATTCTACGTACTCACTTCCATTTGAAATGTAAATTAATAGTAGCGCCATTCCTTTTAATTTTTAGTTTACATCGCAAGTGAGTGCATCAGAATATTGGTGGGAATTCGGCCTCATTACAAACTGAAGTGGCTTTGAGAATCCAATCACAAAAGCATTCCTTTCATTGGCATTTAACAAGCCTGTAATTTGTGTCCATTTTTCTTACAGGACTCATCCGACGAAGCAAGTTCTCGCTGTTTTCCGCAGATCCAGTGACTTATGCATAACCGTTGTTTCATGCGCTTTCTTTCTTAACCTATACCTTAGATTTTGTTGGCCATTCTGATTTTTGTTCCTTCACACTATCTGCGAGATGTACAGCCAAGTGACAGAAATATCCATCACTTCGTTTTACCGGCCAAAATGTTTCCTTTTGTTCTGGAGCACTTCTTACCTTGGCAGGGATTGATCTTCTAGGTTTGGCATACAATTGTACCTGAACGGATTCATTTTCCTAAAAAATTAACGTATTGGAATAAACACGTGGCAACAGACGTTTCTCCAAATAAGCTTATCGTATTTAAAATCTATTTTCAATTTACAGAGGAAAGAGAATGTAAGTGCTGAATCGTACCAGAGTAACAGTACCAAAAAATATTTACTGGATTGACTCTATTTTTGCCTAGCGGTTGTTCATGCAGGCCTGTTTTAATGACCGTGGATGACAAGAATTTGAAGCCGGTTTTCTCTTGCGATCTTTAGTTGCGCTCTACGAAAGTAAGTTATATCCTTGCTTATTACCCCCGTGTAGGTTTTGAGGATTACGTAATTTCTTCATCAAACTTCACCTGTGTGGTAGTATCAAGCTCGCGCTGCAATGGAGACTAATTAACTTGGTGTCAGTCTATTAAAACTGCTGTCGACATTATACTGCGGGATTTTCGGCTGACTTTCCGAAGGTTTGATATTACTGAAAGTACACCATCGTGTATGTTAGCTCTTTAAATCAGACACTGTTCATTTCCTTATCTCAAACTAATGTCGATTTCGACATGGTGGAAGGCAGGCTTTTTAGATGTTCATTTGTTAATGTACTGCAATTGAATTGGTCTATTAAGCTCAACGACTGAAAGTGGGTTTCCAGTTTGACAGAATATGATATTGATTTGCGCACTCTTTAACTTCGATACTTCTGAGATGACTCCATTGTGTGACAGACAGGCTGATTCTCAGTTACTCGCATGCATGCCAAAGCAGGATATTATGCACGGCTTGCAATATGGTCAAAGTTTAACTCACTCGCTGTTCCCGAGTATGTATATGTATGTACTTAGAACCATTTACAGGTCTGGGACACGCATGCGAACCGCGTTCCTCCACTGGATGGTTCGTGCATTGCGATCAACTTAGTGCGCCCACAGGCACACATCCGCAAACCACGGAAGGGATTTTGACCGTTAGGATTGTAATCAATCGGTCCTTTCATTTATTTTTAAATCACAGTTTTATAACTTAACATGGATGGGAATAATTAAATAAAGTTTATTTTCCAAGCCCCCATATTTCTGACTGTTTTCTAGGGATTATTCCGAAAGCCATAACAGGCCATTATTCCACATGGCAACGGGCCGGTCAGCAATTTAACGTATCAGTTGAATGCCCGATAAGCTGCTAATTAGGCCCTGCATCTTCTCCACTAACCGTTCAACCACAGAATATATCCGAGGTAAGTTTAACCACACTCTCTAGATCAGCCGTAAAATTGATAATCTGAAAAGAATTATAAAAACAGTTTACGTCCATCTTAACAAGTACTATTGTTAGTTGGGACAGAATACTGGGATCTATTTGAGATAAAGAATTAACAGTCAACCAGAATAACTTACGTTAAAACAAAGTAGATTATTATGAATCGTCAATCATCCTACTTCAGTACAATTTGTAGGCTTTGTTGAGCAAACCCTATCTTTAATTTTACATCTGGGATTTTACTTTCATCCGATAGAAAAGTTTTTCGCACCGTTTCTGAGAATGTATTTTCATTAAATCTTTTGATTTGAGCTATCTTTCCCGATGACATCGTCAAAGCTTGTTTGTGGTATAAATTCCTTGCATTTTGAAATTTGTTTAGTTAAAATCTCCAGCAGTACAACTGATCTATGTTCCTTTTATTCAGCCCAAATTTTGTATTTAGATGTCCGAGTGACACTTTTAAGAAACAGAAGATACTGTTTTTGTTCTTTACAATAATGCACGGTCTGAATTTTTCCTTCACGCAGAACTTCGCTCCAAGAGTGAGTATCCCATAAAAAATGTCTATTCAGACAAACTTTTGTGCTGTTGGCAGAGTTTTCAAAAATTCCACTGATAGTTCATTGACTTTGGTGTTGCATTGGCTATCACAGGACATACTGCACGAACTCCACAAGTTGTCTTGTGGTAAATTAGATTGGATATTTGTTCACAGTTTTCAGGATTTGCATGTTGTGCCTCTATGTGAGACTCACAGTTGCCTCTTTGTGTTTGTACACCGGCCGGAGGTATTCATCGATCGCAGTAAAAACCAAAATATCCGATAGTAGCAAATGATAATTCCGTAGATGGCAGCGGAACAGAATGACCATGGATTATGATGCGTTTCAAAACAAACGCGAAATTTCCGAGGCCAATAACTGCTCTTGATGATCCACAGTTGACCAATAAGTCAGCAGCGGACTGCAACCTCCTAAGCGTCCGTGACTTACCACGATGCTGACTCAGTAAAGAACATTTTGTGTTCAGCTCCATTGCGAGACCACGCAAATGTGAGCGTACTTGTGCTGTGAGCAGTGTGATAGTAGCAAAAATAACCTGTGGCGATCAGTTGCGGTATAAAAAGCAAATTTTATCCACTATTGCACACAAAATTATTATTATTGTTACCATGATTATTACTTTCAGGACTGTTCGAAAGTGAGATCGTTATGCATGTGCATTGTACTTCATTTCCACTATTTGTCTTCTGAGCAGTACTTTGGTTGCTTTTTAGAGAATAATTCCACTTTGAGTACAGCGAGCCAGATCGTGGTTAAAGTACCTAGTCTCTTTCAATTTATCTATTATATCTGCGTGCACAAAAATATTTCAGTATTAAAGGTGAAGGTTTATCGGCATGAACTGGTCATATGATTCGTGAACCCCCTGTACACGTAGCGAAGAGAATATAGCTTACATCTCTGGTGTGGAATTTACCCACTACTTGGTACCGTTTTGAACTGACCCCGTATTCTTTGGTTTGCAACTTTTCGTTTTCACGTTTAAACAACTTTCGGTTTCGCTTCGTATTTCATCAATCGCAGCTGCACTATACGCAAGTAAGTCTGTTTTGATGATTTCACAGTTATTGTCCCTGAGAAGGCCATTGTTGAGTTTTCCCTCCGGCTAGATATATATAGTTTTTCCTCAGTTTCCGGGTAATATTTATTCTCGGGTGCAAGTCAATTTACCACTGTCCATACATGATGCGTCGGAGCCAAATTCCAAATTGGTTCAGAATTTGGTGTTACATGATGACCGGTCATTATATCAGGGCATGTAAATTTTCACGGGACTTAGAACACATTAGATACAAGCCCACAAGAACTAAATTAAGAACAATCCGTTCGCTGGAATTGGCGGATGGGCTGTTTGTTAAGATTTGTTAAGCTGTGACAAGCCACATATGCACAGTGATTTGATGCAATATGGTTCGAGTCACAAAGTAAAATTGTATTGTATAGCCTTATATTAGCGGTAACCCGTAAAATGACGTACCGGTGCATTCTCGGGTTGATCAGAAGGTGTTAAAGTATTTACTTTCAATTGTCACACCAAAGAATTAAACAAATGAAAGTATTTTGATTTAAACTAAAGGCGTTTTTTTGAGATTAGGGCATTATCGTGGACAAGAAGGAACTTTTAGGTCCTGAACGGCGAATGATGAAGCTATATTTAAATAAAAGAAAAAGATGGGGAATTTAACAATTTCTGACAACAACTATTTTCGTTCCGAACATTTCAGAGTACATTGCAAGTAAGTCGAATATAGTTTGCTAACTCTCTGAACTGTAATTTATCTCAAGTGATCAGTATAAAATACCGAATTGTTTAAGACAGTAGGCATTGAAAAAAACAGAAGTGTTTTTGTTGAGAACTTACGTTGCCTTAGCTATTCCACCAAAAAGAGCGGAATGGACATTTTTCACTTTCAGCTTCTGATTTGGTTTAACCAAGCCGGTATTGGTGTATCGTCTCTTGCATTCCTTTTCGTATTTTTCAGAACTTCAACAACAAAGTAAGCAATGACCAAACCAACATTATAGAAATTCTACTGACGAACATTTCATAAACAGACGGATGAGTTAGATGAGTCGCCAATCAGTTCAAGAATATTATTAGTCATGCACATTTTCACACTTTCTTTTGAACCATGAAATAAACAAACAACGCGGCTGAACCTTTAGAGTGCAAAGTCTTAACAATACTAGATCAGCGAAATAAGCATGCATTTGTAAAAAACGTGAATGTCTCGGGGATTTGTTAGCTTTAGTATCGGGAATACTGAACAAACTAGTTTCACATCTGCACATCGTAGTCGGCTCGTGGACTGGAATTGCCAAACCATGTTGGCAGTTTGAAACTGGTTTTATGCGTGACCACATTTATGCTTACTTGTAACTGATGATTTGCGGTGCTCCGTTCTGTCAGCTTTGAGGAGAAGTATCCTGGAACCATCAGCAACAATTTATGAAGTTTTGCTTTCTGTTTACACATGATTTACGGCTGCCCAGCAGTTGACTGTGATGTCTGTTCACGTGTGTGATAGGTGTGAAGAGGCTGCTGTTGAACAACTTAAAGACACTGCTTTTAAGCTCACAATCCATTGTAAAACATGTGCAATTGTAGAACGAAAAACACGTAAGTGATTTTACTTTCCTTTTGATGACCTTAAATGATAAAACGTGAAAATTCGCCTTCTGACAGTCTGAGAATAACGACTCTAAAACTTTGCACATCATGTTTGCAGTGCTGGCCTACAAATGTGAGTTATCGTTTTTAGTCAGTTTTTAGCAACCTTAATTCATGGGTCTGAAAACTTTAGCGGTATCTGTGAGGTGGACAAGTTGGGCATTTGGCTATCCTGCTTGCTGGAAGCTTTAAGCTAAAGGACCAAATTCAAATTTCAAAGAGACTAAATGACGTCTGTGTAATTCCTACTGAAGGCACAGAGGTTGTTTTCAGTAGGTTTAAACGAGCACGAATGTGCAAAATAACGGTCAGGATTCTTTCCAAATTTTTGTAATGGCGGTTATATGGGGTGGTATACGACAAAAAGATCGTTCATTCGATTTCGACGTGTGAGGTCTAACCTTAGGAGGCAGGTTGTTGATGATCAATTGGCACTTTTGGTAAATTACAACTTCACCGGAAGGCGGTGCTCAAACTGCCAAATTCTGACTGGTCCCAAGCTAGTTCGGCTGTTTGATTTCAATAACCGGTGAAAAGTTTTGTATTTGAGGGTCCTGAACAGTGGTTGCACCATTTCAGAATTTTTTTTTTTGGTTATTTTTATTTGGTATTAAAGAAAATATGCCTTGTGAACTTGTTTGCAATTCAGCTTTCATCCGACGTGAGTTAATTGTTTCATCAACTTTGTCGCGGTTTAGTGGTCTGTTTGGTAGTGGGGCAACGGCAGATACCCTAGTTGTTGTTTTCCTTCTTATTCAAGGAAATAGAATTGTTGGCAGTAAATTTTTATGTCGTTCGCAGGAAAGTATCAAACAAGATTTGTTCTACGGTTTTGCATAAAGTGTAGATTATAGCTTTGAATGGATTCTGGCGTTGGTAACGTGTGAAGACCAGTTAACGGATATTTAGAGAGAGGTTGAGTGTATCAATGCCAGGAATTTTATGGTCAGTTTTCAAAAACAATAAGGCAAACTCTCATGGCATGTATTAAAACTTTTCCGAATTCTTGTTTTACTTTAGGGGTGAATTCCAAAAGTAAGTGCCCCACCTGATGAGGACAATTTAAGCAGAATTCAGCCACAATTTTTAGTAAAATGCAAGAAGAGATTTGTGGATCTATCAACGTTTTACTGCAAGAATATGTCATGCTAAAGGCTGGGCGTATAAACTAAGCGATAGTTTCTCGCTCAAATTTCTATTGAGTAAAACGCTGTTTTAATGCGTCAATCAGTGGCCTGAAGTGATTTTCCATTGTCCAATTGCTTGCTGGTCCGTCGTGAAACCCAAAACAGAATACAATATCAGTAAGTATATAATTTCCGATTAAATCATTTATATGCTGGAAAATTATTAGGAAAAATTCAACTCCATGTGCATAAAATGTTCGTTGTTGCAACGTTTGGACTTTGCACGATTCTAGCATTTCTCCTTTTCCCAAGCTCAAAATATTCAAAAGAAAGGATGCTTATTTACTGCGCGGACCTGGTTTTCTAATGTTTTGTAGACACCAAATTTATATGCCGAAAAATTGCTTAGTGATGGTTTGTGAGATTGTTGTTTTTATGCTTGACTGACTGTCCTACGGATTTTACTCCCCAGCCACGAACTTGAGGTCATCCAGTCACCCTGGCTGTCCCATATCTCTAGATAGAAATTCAACTTTTATTTGAACTCGTGGTCGATAAATACTTTCCATCGTACTCAGTGTTTAAACCTGAGCTTTCCAAATGAAAAGTTTTCATGTTACCGCTGTGCCATCCACTTCAATCCACGGCAATCCAAATTACCGCCTTAAGTTTGATCGAATGTCGTCCTCAGTATAGGCCAGCACTTTCTGACAACTTCGGCGGGAAAAGGTAAACAAACTCCGTTAACTCTAGTCGAACCTCTCCAACCAATCGCCGCCCCATAAGATGTGTACAGTTCGTCACTACGGGGAACAATGGAAGAGGCATTTAAAGGGAGAGCTAAATACCTTCCACCTGTACAATCCAGTGTAAAGGGGATGACTTTCTGTTTTCTAATCTATTAGATGACAAAACACATTTAACGTACCATTCCTACTTCTGCTCTTCTTTATTTCTACGCAGGTTTTGCCTTCAAGCGTAAGTTACTCACCATCCAAAGTATAAGTTTAATTTCATGGAACTCCAATTTTACTTCAGCTCAGCACCAACGAAATATTTTTTGTCAAGACATTTTCTTATTTCTTTCAAGAATATTGCAACCGTAATTTTGAGGTGTTTGCAACCCCAAGAATCACTGAACTTATGAATGGAGATTTCTGTATGCTTAATTTATGTCGACAAAATGAAACCATTGCTAACAAAAATGTTGCTGATGTGCCTTTAGAATGTCCAAGTTCCTTTCTTATTTATGATACTGTGTCGTAAGCTTTGAACATTTAATATCACTTTGTCTGAAAACATCAAAAACACAACTGATCTGCGTCGTAATTCAAGCTGGTTGCCAATTTACTTTCGACTTTGTTTGAGTTTACAAATTGGTACTAACAAACTAACTCGTTCGACATTTCATGAGACAACTCGAGTTTATTTTGTAATACCGCTTGGCTTTCTACTAAAGGTTACATTCGTGGTAAGTAAAGGTTTCGGTCCGTTATCGGTTAATATCTCGACAATTATTTCTTAATAAGATTTATAACAGGTTTTAATTGTCTCGCTACCATTAAAGCGGGTGTGAATCCACGTCCACAACAATCTCAAGAACTGCAGTAGAGTAACTTTAGTGGATTGCGTTTTTTTGAATGACCTGAGAAGTCAACTTAATTGTCACTCAGTGCCGGTCTGGATTGCTGTGAAAAGTCAGTTGTTCAGACCTATCATGCACGCTATACGAATTCATATTCAATCGCAGCCAGTCTAAAAGGTCGTTTTGACAAAGTAAACCAATATCATTCGAGTTTGTCAAGTAATGCGATCAAGTCGGGTGAAAACCGAGTTCAGATTGGTCAAAGCAGAACATGGGTTCTTGCCATTAAGGACGGAGATCTGCAGTTTAGATAACCCGATCAATGCTTCTTTGGACCTGATATAGGTTGTCTGCAGTTAATTAGTTACAAATGTAAACGGAAAAAAGGGAAGCCAAGACTGGGTGTTCTACCTCCATACGCGCTATTCATCTTCCAGTCAACATGAAGGTTATATTAATTGCAACTGGTGATCAGATGTTTTTGCAACACGAACAAAATTTCAGAAATTGAAAGACAAAGTAAGTCACTAACTTCTGTCTCAAAAGCATAATGCATCCATCAAGGTTACGTTAACGGTGACGTTTCAGTTGTTCCCAAGAAAATCTTTCTTCTTCCAGATCGTCCTTGAAATCTGAGAAGATTCTAACGATTCATTTTTAAACTAATTCGTCCCTTGGCAATATGTCGGGAACTTTGGATTAGCGATTTTCTTTATTCAAATCCTTCATCTAGAATAAAGTTAGGCAATTTAATTCTGAAATTAAAAAATGGCTCACTTATGATCAAAAAATGCAATTCAGCATCCAAATGCAAAAGATCTATTCAAATTATGGAATTAATTTTATTGCATTCAGAATCACTGAAAAACGTATCCAACGATTTAATGAAATTGAATGATTTCCAACTCGACAATTTTCATTCCATCAAGAACGAGAACAATGTAAGTAATCCGTATGTTGCACAATTCCTAGCCATGGAAGTTTGCAATAGTTATCTAAAACGGTCTTGAACGAGGCTCGGTCTTTTATAGGCAATTGTTTTTCCAATATGCCCTCTGAAATAGCTTATCACATTATTGCATCAAAACCCTGTTTACAGTGATCGCCTACAAGAGTAAGTACCACTTGCACATTAACTCCCCGGAAAGTTGAATTCTGCTGGTAAACCTGAAACTAAGTACACGAATAAACATAGAGTGGAAACCTTAGGATTGCTAGCCACACCGACATCAAAATGTCGGTAGATGCTGGGAATGTTTTCAATTATTTTTGGGGTAGACGAAGGCAGTACTGTGTGTGTTTTCTAAATGGGCTTTGTTGGAAATGTGGGTCTGGATTCTGTTGTTTTGTCATTTGACGATTCTACTAAAAGTTGATGCCAGATATGACATGATAGCATACTCATACTTTAATTTTTGTTTGAAAACAACGAACTCACCTTTAGCATTATTTCTAACAAAACTGACTTTCAGAATATCTGCGCGGTAAGTGAAAAATGAAGGCTAAGACGTTCATCCTACATTGCCATTTCTGGCAATCCTTGAAATACTGGTAGATATAATAATGACGATAAAATTTTGATCAGTAATATGAGATTGTTCGTGACACTCAATGTAGCAAGAGATTCAAAGGTAGCATTCATAACACTGTTGGTGTTGATAATGACGATATTAAAAAGACCCTAATGTTCGGATAAATTTTACGGTCTGGTCAAAGGTTTGCTAATTTACGCTTGTAACTGTGATCTCAGACTAAAATGTGTTCGAAGCAGATAATCCAGGCCAAATGGTTTTGTATAAAGAAACAGAATCTTATCCACATGCACCAATAATTATTCATATTTGCAGCTTTGCAACGACAAAGTGAGTGAATATTCCCTATTCATTCCTAGGTAATTTTTTACATAATTCCATCTGTTTGTTGATTATTGTGACAACAAAAGTTGAAGCAACTGCCATATTTTCTGAAACGTTCTGCCGGTGAACATCCAATTACAAACCACATCATTGTTCCAAAAACCGCAGTATTTTGCCTGGCCGTGTTCTTCCATTTAAAGTAAAAACACCAATACTTACAAACAATAACGATTTACTTCTTAAACAGAGAGGATCTACAGTGAGTGATTACCAGTTAACTTTATTTTCATGTGGCAAAATTCGGATGTGTGATTCATTGAATGATCATGTCAAAACTGTCGTCAATGTGCTCCACTTCACACCAACTTGCAATTCTTCGGGATGATGGTGAAGGACTTTTGTTAACTTTCGTATGTGCAGCGGGTAAATGGATAAACTGTGCCCATTTAAAGTTGATCAACGATAGGTATACTCAAGTACCTCTGCAATTAACTCTAAACCTTCCCAGCTAGACCAATGGTGATTTTGGAGATAGTCAGACATTGGAATATAAATAAATGTGACCATTTTCTCGAAAATCCATAATATATTCAATTCAGTTTGTCGATGTTTTGGAGTTGTTGACTACAATCATTTCTTCAACCGTTGTGGTGACGTCATCAATACATCATCCTACTGTACTGCAGTCCTGTAAATAAAGATGATTGATGTAACTTCGGCCTGCTTATTGGCAATGTCACCTCGATTAGTGAAAAATCCTGAACAGTTTAGGTACCAAGCTCGGCGGTCAGAACTTTGTGAAAGACTAGTCAACATCAGGAACGACTATGGAGTACGGAAGAATAAAAACGTGCTTTATTATTTATTCAGAAATGTTAGAAATCATGGGACATAACGGCTTATTAGTTGGACTATTTTATAGACGATCAAAGAATGCTCTTCCAATTCAGATGTAACCAAACCATTTTCCCTACTAACATTATATTGCAGAGGCCGCATTTGAAGGTATGTTATGACACATTATGGGGGAATATCAACAGTATTAAATGTTCTTTCGAATAGGGTTTCTGTTAAAGAACTTTAGTAGTATTCCACGCAATTCTCCAGATCCCTAAGTATCTGCTTCGGGTTGAACTTGATTCATGCATCGATCTATGCTTCATATTTGCTCGATTTACAGCTTTCTCCCGCCGTAAGTTTATCCATTTTTAATATTAGTTCCGAGGAACGTTCATTTTCTGCACGAATCTGCCTACCCATATTTTTTCTCCGGGCAGTTGTAATGTTTGATTAAAAAAGTTCTCTTATCTATTTTCATTCCGAGTTATTTAGCGGATGACTCAGTATAGCAGCAATGCTCGGCTTTAAAGTTTCTCTTGGGTTGTTTCGTATTTTCCTAAAAATTTAATTTTACCAGTGGTCAAACAGACTTGATACCATCGACGTGTTGCTGGTGGTCTGTCTACCAGTTTCATAAGGGGCCAGTTTCCCCTTGTTACTGGATGCACGAGGTCCAAGCACGTTGACATTGAGATTCACTTGGATAAGAATAGACTTGTTCGTCACAACTGCTTACTCAAACATGGTTTGCTCACCCGTCTTTCATTTAGTGCTTACACAAAAAAGTGAGTATCCTGTTATTGGTAACCACGTCACTTATGAACACTCATTATTTCTATGTCAGACGGGATCTCCAATAAAATTTTAATGACTGCTATTTATTCTGTTTTCACGTATTTTCACAGGAAACGCTCTTGGTAAGTGTGAAATAGGAAGACTTCATTACCTAATCAGACGTCAATGGAACAGTTGATGAGTTGAAAGAAAGACTTAATTCATGAGCAATAATGTTCTTTCCACTTTTGTCTCAAAAATATTGGTTTTCTGAAGTTCGGCAACTCGAAGGTACGTCGTTTGTCCTTTGTCTTCTGATGCGGTTTTTGCTTAGAATCCAAAACCTCAGAGCCAGACGTGGCCTATGGACTAAATTACTGGCCTAATATGCCAAAACCTTTTCTGTTCATTTGTTTATGAGAAAATATGGTTTTTATTGTCAAACACTTGACGACTGAGCTCGTTTTGTGAAAAAAAGAAACCATTTGAAACTTTTGTACGGTCAATGCCATTAAGAAATCACAATTACTGGGATAGCACCAAAGAAGTGTAAATCTTGGGACTTTGTCATGGATACCATTTGTAGGATCGATATATGCCGAGTAAAAGAAAAACGCCACATTAATATGGTTAACAATTGTTTCCAAATAAAATTTCAGCATATATCCGAAGTAAGTTCCCATAGGAGGAAAATGTGAAATTTTGATAATTTCAACACTAGAAGTTGTATTTCGATGCTTGCTGGGATTCAGAACAGAGACACATACGAACATTTTTAATGCAGATTAGCTAGCATTAACATGTTGGCGCTAGATCATTGTTATCTGGGTAACAATTAGATTACGTCCCGGGTTGGACTAGTGCAGATACATGAATTCAAAAAATTACTTTGATATGTAACGATGACGTATGTCTTTTCCGCAGTTCTACTACTTTTAACTGATTAATCAACTAACCTCAGTGTTAAGTTATGTCTTTACATTGCATATTAAATAAATGTTAACCGATTAATTAAAGTTGAATAATGGCTAGGAAAACTAAATTCGCTATTTTTGAAGGTTCCATAACTGTAATTGTGGAGATCATATGTCAGCAGTCCAGTGCTTCCCAAAGGAATGGCCCTTTTAGTGAAATCTGAAGTCACTGATTGCTGTGCGATTAAAGAACCAATAAAAAAGAAGCTAACGTGTCCTTTTCTTTTTCTTTCATAACAGGACTGAAGAGCAAATGCAAGTCCTTCATCACCTGTACAACATAGACATCCTGCTAAATTTGCCCTATGGAAGCTTACATTCTCTGACTTTATTTATGGTCTTTTCCGCTTGGTTGAGATTGCTGCTCAAATGCTCGACTAAATGTGTTACAATATATCAGAGAAATCATTTAGGAATGAAATATTGAATAGGTCGTAGACCTTTATAAAAGACAGCGTTTGTTTATTTGTGTTTATCTTGCTCTTCTTTACACGTGGGATGCTTCCTTTCAGACTCTAACACAAGTAAGTAGACCTGAGTACCACAGCAGTCTTGGTAGGGTCAACTGTGCAAATAAAGAATGACGACGCTCACCTATGTAACGTTATGATTGAAGATTACCAAATGTGCTCAAGTTGACGGCAGACTTCATGTTTTTCGAAAGATCAACTGCGGAAATGTTTTCTAATAATCTCGTCTATTTTTCAGCTGAAATAATGCATAGCCTGTTAGTAGCTCAAATTCTTCTGCAGTTCATCGGCGATCGACACCAAGAAACTGTGAATTTGGTGCTGTGAACATTTGGTCAAAGCAGCACTGAATGGCTACAGTAACAGATCAAGCTAAAAAATGAAAGTCTAAATAAAATGAAATACTATTACTCTTATCCTAGACAAACTACTTAAATAGGGCATGGGGCTGCGATCTCCGTTGTTATCAGTTCACAGTAGTAAGCCACAATCTGCATGTAATGTGCATTCAGTATCGTGACTACAGTCCAAGAGGGATCAGGTATTGTAGTTAGAATTAGCCATATATTTTGTGATAAAACCTACTCGCGATGTAATTTTAAGTCTTGCCTGAGCAACGAAAATACTAGGTGCGAAGAAAGATTTGGAAATTAGAAGACAAAGTTTGTGAAGAAATCAGTGTGACAAAAAGTACTTCGTGGTATTCCGATTATTTCACTTCGTTACTTTAACATCAAGACAGCAGTAATTCAAAACAACTACCAAATCTGATCAAGAAGATGTTTTTGAGTGCTTTCCACCTACGGGCGGTTGTGTCAAGTCAGCCATAGTCCACAGGGAGCTTAAATATGCATATACAAAAGCTGGCGGAAAATCTTGGAACAATTGTTGCCTAAGACTGAGATTGAATAATTCCTAAGGTAATCGAAGAGGCAAACCCTCCATCATTCACAAACAGGATGGCGTGGTATTCACTACCTTTGGTCATGAAGTGGGATCTCGACGATCATTGACCCTGACGGTTGCTCTTTTATGTTGTGGTTTCTGTCCCCTTCGAAGTTGAATAAAAGCTTGCCCTTCTTGGGATAAAGCTGAATGCGAACTTCCCCACTAGGTCATTGAATGGGTTCCTTTCACTCGGTCACCCGGTAAATCCGACTTAGTTTTCTAAGGTGACCAAGTTCATTTTCATGTCGCTACTGTCACTGGAACCCGACAACTTTCTTGCGATATGAAGGCCACGGATTTGCGCGCCAAAAGTCAAGATCTCAAAGGAGCTGGAAATGTGGAAACTGTAAAAGCGGCAATCTAAATTTGCGATTTGGAATCCGTCACCTTGATTGTTTGGAATAACCGTCGTGTCCTTGGAAGTTTGCATGAATGATTTGATGTCTTTATCAGGAAAAACATTTAGCTCAGGAACAAGGTTATCTTTTGTTTATTCGTTTCACCGGATTCGTCACTAGTTTTCATGAGTTGGAAAATAATTATCTGCTCTTTATCTGATAACCAAGGTGGTTTGGAAATTTTTGCTCGCATTCTGCCTTATTTGGTTAGTCCATTGTGCTACTGAACTTACCCACCCTTAGTTTTTCAGTCGTGGAGTAAATTCAAGAAAAAGCGGTAATCGAGAGTGGGGCTAAGCGCATTTTATGCCCCTAGCACAAGTGACTATTCCCAAACGCGAATGAGTCGATATAGGCCCCCACATTTGAATTGCTTGCAGGAGCCAAATCCTGCAAAATGGTGGTAGGATTAGAAAGAAATGTGAGCATTCATCTCAAAATATGATTTGCCCCACCGCAGTTATTTCTGCAGCTAACTAATACTATAATGCATTTAACTAAACTTGTGTGAACAAAAATTCGCTTCCAGAGAATCGTTTGAGTAAGTACTGAGAGTGCCTCTAAGTTCTCGTACGCTGCATTAAATAAATACTGCCAAATCGTTGGCTGGTATTACTCTACGTACACTCAACACGAAGTGTAATATTTCTTGGTTTATGATCTCTCTTTCCAGTTCTGTCTTTCAAGAGTAAGAATTATTCTTGTCCACATGATAACCATACCTGGAATACGCGTTATCCAAAATATCATGGTTCATTATTTCTCCAAACATTTCCATTGTTGCAATAGATATTGCGCTTTGTTCTCAAGTGGAAACTCCAGAAAAGTGTTTTAGAGCAAATCACCCGGATATTAACAGCTGAAATCTGGCAAAGTTAACGAGATTTTCATTTTCATTTTCTATTTCTAACATTAGTCAAACATACGGCACTGAACTGAAGATAAACCTAGTTTAAAGTAAACATTAACGAGAAGAACAAGCTCGACGAAGCTCTGAAGCTCGACGAATATAATGTTGTTTTCTAACCGTAGACAGTTCGATGCTTTTTGCTACCATGCGGATTTTACGAGGCGCTTTTTCTGCCAAAAAAGCTGTGAAACAGTAATGAAAATGATTTCCCCTCCCGGAAAATATCTTTCAGCACTTCCAGTTGTCTGCATTCGTCACCTGCTAAAGTCAAACCAAGAAAGCCAAAGCGTTAGCTGAAGATGAAGGCACAGCTAGTTTCCTCAAAACCTTAGGGCAAACCAAACAACATCAATGCATCCTCCGGCACTGGCACCAAATACCACTGGAATGTGAACGATTAACTGGGTCTTTCAAGTCGTTCAGACCACCGAATGCGGTGCAGAACATCCACCTGAGGCCCAAGATGCATTTGGGCTGCACGTGGACGACGACAAAACTTTGCATAGCTTATCATTTGCCGTCATCAGACAAAAGCAATACTTCAGAGACGTCCTTGGATATATATTTAGACAACGAAGTGAATCAGCTGCTCAGTAAACATGCAGTAAACACTTGTGTAATGAGGCACAGATTCTCATGAGAGACAGGCCTGGTGTTTCCAAATTGCGAGAATAACCAGAAAAGAATATATTGAAAAGAAAAACAGCCTAGTTGCCATTTAACATAGAAATAAATTGTTCAAGCAGACGACGTATTTCAAGCGTTACGCATACATACTTTTACTTCTTTTCGTGTAGCCAAAAATATGGTCTTGGAAAAGGCAAAATACGAATGAATAAATTCGTTAGACTTTGATAATCTAAGCATTTAGAATATCTGTGAAACGCCTACCAGAAAACATAGCACCTTACTTCAATTTCATTATACTGTCACAGGATTCCTTAAGGGTGAGTCAAATGGACTTAGATAACTCGCAACCGCAACGCAAGTGATAAGGTTTATTGTTAATTTTCTCATCATCATCAAAACTGATCTTTATTGTGCTGAACCGTGACCCTTTTGACTTCATTCAGATTTGCAACAACAAAGTGAGCGACTGCTTCATGCAAAATTGTTTCCACCTGTCCGGTCCATGAATGCTTCACATAAGAGTGGACAGCAGATCCGTTAACTGGTGTGGATGATATTCACATGATGAAATCTATTATTTTCATTGACCTTGATTTTTTCTAAAGCCCTATTACCCTTGGATAACAGATACCATCATTTGCCAAGTCTCAAGAGGCGGTCTGATTCAGGGCTAATAATAAATTGAAAGTTGTCACTATAAAACCACAATAAAAGAGTTCACCTTTACAAAACGTCAATTTTCACGTTTCGGGTCATAACAAGTTCCATAATGTGGCAGTCCATTGAGCTGTGCCCGATATTGGTAAAAAGTGACATGTGCGCATTTGCACACATTTTAGGATAATACTAGGTCCTGGTACACGAATGCCACCTTAAATTAATGTGAATGAGAATATTAAAACTGGAAGGCTCTTTGTCTACTTCCGCCGTGAAAAAATCCGAGAACATCAAATTAATGAGACATATCAACGGCAAAACCAGTCTTTGCTTCCCGGGAAAAGTGTGTACTCTATCGGCTTAGGATTGTAATTGGAAAACAAGCTGTCCAACGACAACAGCTGACTGAATGAGACAAAACGTTCAGAAATTATCTAAAAATATATTCATTCGGTAGGTCTTATCGTATTGTTAGCAAAACGCTTTTCAAAATGGAAGCGAACTGTTTGATTTATTCGATATGCACAAATGTGAAATCATACAAAACATTTCACGTGATTGTAAATCACATTCATAAAACACAAGTGGTCATTAGTGGTCACTATTTTTCCCCCAATATCTTTGCAAACGAAAAATGAACATCCACTTCTCACGGTTTGCTGCAGAACGTGAACGATGTAAGTTTAAGAATGTAAAAATATTCTTCAGTTTTATCTATTACTTCGTCCATCGGCGTATCATGCCACTTTCAAAATCTTTCTATAACTAGTTACTTGCAAACGGCAGGCAATTTCAGACCTACAGCAGGTCGTCAGTTCGATAACACCAGTTCAGAAGTTGTGTAATAACAAAAAAGTAACTTTTATAACTTGGTCGTTTTAAACCTCGACTTTGAACCCTTTCGTTGATCAATTGGTCTTGATGACAAAATATAAATTTTGTAGACTCTGGTCTTTTAAAAAAATGGCTTTCTTAGTTGCAGGTGAAGCTTTTTTGCGTTCCTGAGCATCGCTATAGCTTTAATTGGTTAGTAAAGTATTTGCGTGTTTGTATTGAACCAGGCAAAGTTCTAGTCAGAATCTACAAATCAGAAAAAAGCAGCAAGCAGCTTTGCTCACGTTCCAGACGGGGTTTGTTTTTCATAGATCTATCTGGATAGGTTTGCTGTTTTTTATTTGCAAATACTAATAAGTTCGCATTTATCTCACAACGATTTGCAAGTATTGTGCCGGACTGACCTTAGTGTTTACGACGAACTTGAAGGAGAAAGTGCCCACCCAACGGCTTTATTTGGAGCAAAACTTTAATTTACGGCTTGTCGATTGTACGACTGACCAGATCACTTGAAGTTTGTTCGTGATGTATACTAGTCAGATGAGCAAGAAAACGGAGTACTAGACCCCACGTACATTAGACGGAAGTACCGAAACGAATATTTTTTGCTAGGAACCTCATTTGTGATGATCATTTTCGATCGTTTGTCTTGCACTTTATTTGCTACAATGTTGTTGTCGTTGTTGATGCTTATTAGATGCGGCCTACAATGGTAAGCGAATTCTGCAGTGCGCCATGGAAACGATTGTAAACAGGAAACTATTATTATTATTATTATTCAAAATATGTTTATCCGTACAGATAACGTTCTTGAATCTGAATTTGTTTTGCAAACCGCATATTCTGCACTGCTTTATGGATTAGAATGTGGAATGTGGAGTAGGCTTGTTAGAAAAGATCGCAGGTTCAACTGGTCGTTCTAACTCTGGTTAGTTAAAAATTGAAAAAATCCAGTTTTATTTTACGGAAAGTAATTTACATCTTATAAATGTCTTTGTTTGTTTTTGGCAGGGGAATACGAAGCAGTACACTTCCATTTACTAATTCGCCAGTGCAGGACCAACTCGGTTTTTGTTTTACGACCTTCGTACAAGCACAACGTGCAGTAGGTCACGCATGAAGTACAAAACCAGCTTCAAAAACGGATTTTGTTCAAATTTTAAATCGCTGCAGGTTACTGCTCCCTAAGATTGATAACCGCAAAAGTATTCTTCTTGCTATTCTCAAATGCTTTTGATCGTGCAATATGGATGCAGTATGAATGAAATAAAGTAAATTGCACTTCCAATAAGTCAAGCTGACTCGTGTTCTGGTTTACTTCTGATATTTGTTCTTGTAGCTTTCCTGAGAGGTGGGTTTTGTATTCTGTTGATTTCCTAAAAAATGTATTTATTTCTTTAAAATTGATTAGCATGTAGTTTCTGCCCTCGGAGTTTTGAAACCACATTTGTTTGGATCGCTGCATTCTGCTAATGGAATCCTTTAAATTTATTGTGATTTTCACAGCACTGAAACAAAGAAGTGAGTAATGAATAGGACGAATGCCTGAACTATACAAAGCGCGCTATTGTTTGCGCTCATTATTCAGTGATAACTTAGTACACCTATTTTTTGAAGACATCACATGGTTGGTTTTCTGATCGTATAAATGTTCGAGGAGTCGCTAAGTGGCAGTGCTCGAAGCCGACTCATCAACTTCTCGCTGATAACGTGCGTCACTTGTTTTGTTCCCCTGCGAACATAGCTATAGTTATTCACTCGGCTAGACAACATAACAGGCTGTCCAGGAAATTTATTTCCAAGTGAGAAGTAACTAACCCGAGTCCATTTCTTACAAAAGGGACCGGTTTTACACTAGACATCGAACGTGGGATGAATTATTCGCTGTCCTAATCGTATTACAAGGTGGTGCAATACCTGCAAAATTGTTCCTCACTCGCCCGGAAGATAGGTGTTCAAAACCTACCGACGTTTTGCATTTAGTTCTGAAGCTCTACAAGTAGATGCATGCACAGATCAAAGGTTATTCGCAGCCGTGGATATTGTCTACTATATGAGAGAATCGAAAAAGTTGAAACTCACGTCTCGCAATAAATTTGAATGTTTCACTTGGATGTTTGTTCACCGACCATTCATAAGTTCTTGCATGCCATTTTATGTTTTTCAAGGTGATGAGAATTGATTTTCATCAACTTACAATGCAAAATCCCTTTAATTGTTTTAGAACATCGCGCTTGTGAGTCGAACGTAAAATCGATACTGAATGGATTTATGCGTAATCCATTTTGACCTTGGCTGCTCCTCGTATTGAGTTTGTTCACTTGAAAGTAATCTTCCTGTACATTACCGCAATTTCAGATTTGGCTCTGAGAAGTGAGTTTCGTAACCTTGATCGCATGTTCTCCATTTCGGCCATCTCAGTGACCGCCTACAGTCCTCGTTGATTAATTTTATGCTCCAATAAAGTTTTAGCCAGCTATTACTCACTGGTCATTAAGTTCACCATAATGAGAGCAGTAAAGACTTGGAAAAGGGCCGTACACGGACGCAAAATTCTAACAAATTTGACCACATTCCTAGATGGTAAGCAAAGATAAAAATGAGTGCTGAGCATGCTGTTATCACGACAGCCTCGAAAACGGGGTTTTCATTTACATAAGATGAAGGTGTTATTACAGAACAGAATAGAAGATATACACTCACAGTTACGGCCAGACTAGAGAAGACTAGTAACCATGCCTGATAACAAGCCACAACACTGAAACGGGTCCGGGTTAATTTGTAAATGTCCATTTTTTCATTGTTATATACTACTAGTTATTTACCTCAAAATCCCAATTTTGGAGCCATCTGTAAACTTTCAGAGATTTAGCCTAAACGAATCAACGAAAACAGTAGAAATACTTCGCAAAACGGACTGAGTAAACATGTTCAATCTAAATAATTCAAAAGAGATTGCAGTCCCAAAACAAGCTTACCTTTGCACGACAGCTACAGTTTTCTTAACCGCAATAAATTTTCCAAATTGCAAACTAACAGTATCTTGATTTATATAGTTTCGGGCAATTTTTTGAGATGGCTGGGTCTTCGTTGAATAAAGTGACACTTTCCACGGCGCCCATTTCTCAGAATACTATGCACGTGAGTTGAAGACGACGGGACAAAACCTCTTGATAGTACAAGTGTAGTTAGAATGTTTTGTACACACTTTGTGTGAGTTAATATAATCAAAGTATGGGACGGCGAATATTCTTATTCATTCGCAAACGTGATTATGAATAAAGATTGGTAGTGAGTGACTAGTCTGCTGCTTAAAAGTGCAAGTTTTGCACGTAAAGAACCAATTACGATGTCTCTAATCCTAAAAGATGCACTGCTTTTTCATCCAGGCAAAAAATTACCCAATTTTTTTCATTTACGTTTATTTGCTTTGATATCATTGATTGATTCAGTATGTTTTACTAGTTTGAAAGGATTATTTTGGAAGAAACGGTAAAAGTTCGAAACGAAATCCACTACTTTCATGAACGTTTCTGCGAATCTCTTAGCCACAGCTGCACATTTTTTGTGGAGCAATAAAATAGGACATTTATCTAATTAGCCCAAAATTGTTGGTTCTTTATGTAGACATTGAAACCAATGACATTCGTTAACCAGTCATTTGTGCAAAATCTATCATATTCTTGCCAGTTCTGGAAAGTCAAAGTGAGTAGCAACATTTCTGAGGTTACCTATTCAGACAAGCCAATTTGACGGGTGTCGATCAAGTGGATTTAAGAGTCCGTTAGACCATGAACATATCAGACTTTCTAATCCTTGATCTGCCGGTCTCTATGATAGTGAAAGACAATTTGCCACGACTGGCCTAGTGAGAACTTGTGTGGTTCTATCCCAATACGTTTCATGACCGTGGCTGCCGATCCCCTCAACATAAAAGATTCTAGCGGCTGTGGGGACATGACACTCACGCCTTAGACACGTCACGTGAATCTAGTCACTCCTTGTAGTCTGTTCTCAAAGAACGCTGAATCCCTTTGTTTGCGTAGCCATATCGTAGTTGAGCTCACCTTTGAATTCTAATAGGGTCTAGCAAGAATCTTTGACCAGTGCCAAACCAAGTAATTTTGATGCGAAAGTTCTCTCCCTAGTTTACCTGAGAATGCTTCGTTAGATGCTCTTCTGACTTACTTTTGGCTACTCCAGGCTTCAGTCTTACGCGGTTCTATTAACAGATTCGAAACAACGGGATACAGTTCTACAATAAACAACCAAAAACAGTTTCCGACAGTAAACGATGGCACTTATGAATAAAAAGAACATAACTTACCTAGACCTATTTTTCTAATGACGTGCATCGTTTTCTGTAATAAAAGACTGTTATTGCTTGGAATAATTTGAAATTTGTGCCCAAAAGCGACTGATGCCTCACCAGCAGCTTTCATTTCTCTAATCAACTTCGAACGTTGTCCTCTTCTTCCTGACAGAACGAGTGTACTGTAAGTCAGCTTTACACATGTGTAGCTTCCTAAATCTTGACTGTTCAGTATTTTGACAGTTATCACTGGTTGGTCACGAAGAGCGAACAGTATCTCGTGTAAAATCAGTTCAAAACACCCCTTGATTGCATGAAATCGAAATACGAATCAAATGACTGCTGATGTATGTATAATCAAAGACTATCATGAATAGCTTGAAGTTATTTCGAGTGCAGGTTTTGTTTGATAAGAAAAACCCCGAATTACTAACAACAGACAGGAGTAGACTTGTCACCTAAGTAGTAATCAGGTGGCTAAATCTACTACTAAATAAGCACGGAAACACGAGATCATGATTGCTCCAGTGAGCCGTATATCCGTATGTTAACTGCATGTTTGCTTATATATAAAATGTCACGTCTGTAGCATGCAGCTTAATTTTTATGGATACAGGCCCTCGGTTGCCATCTTACAGTTTTGTTCGTCAGTTTGTGTATTTTGCTTCAGAAAGGATATTAAATCTAGATTAGACACTACCTATGATAGACTGTTATCAGTAAATATCAGTTACTATTAGTCGCTGTTTTCTGCCTTGTGTATTTATTGCACAACTGATTACCCTGGTTGTATTGATATTTTTCAGTGCTCGCCTATGAACGTAAGCTGACCGTACATTGCAATCATTCCCTCAAAAACAACTTTTACTTGGTATTTGGTCTAAAAAACGGTCATTTAAAATCGATATAAACTAGCGCCTTATAAAGAGATGACAAAATATGAAAAATTTGTCCTTATTTCGGTTTGCCTGTATACACCTGCCAGGTTACATCAGGGGTAAGTCGTGTGTGGTTCTATTTTACTGGTTATATTCCCGACAATACCACGCAAACTTGAATCCGATGGTGTTTTAGAATGATTTTTTACTTTATTTACTACCCTATGACAAGGACATTATTGTTTCAGAAAAACAAAATTGCACCATTCAAATTTGAGCTCAATTTTTGAGCCATTTTTGGGTCAAATTTTGGATTAAACAAGATGCACTTTTCTGCCTTACTTGACAAACCAGACTGTTGCCAATAGAAGTATTTGGAGATAACTGAAGTGATAATACGTTTTTTATCTGCATTCGTATCGTTGTGGGATGGACAAAACTGGCGGTTGATATTTTCGGACGATTAAAGGAATAATAAAATTTCAAAATAAAACGAACGCCGACTTTTCAACCTTCTCTCTGTTCTAATGACCATAGAATTGAAACAAAAACGTGAGTTGCGAATCATTTTGCTTTGCTAGAGAAACAAATTCTCACTATTGATTACTGTGACTTGCACCTTCTGAAAATGCGAAACAGATCACCTTGAGCCCAAAAAGACTTATCGCTACAAGCTGATTGCCAGTGTTTTCATTACTTCAACTATTCTGAAGTGATTTAATTGCCTTTTGATTCTTCACCCTTGATTATACTTTCCTTTCGTCTAGGACACAGGCAACGTGAGTGGTGAAAAATATAGGCGTTGTTGATGTGATATTGCACAATTTCCGCATTCGCCGTTTGCTGATAGGTTAATGTTTTCCACGGGACTAGTAACAATCCTTATTAAATGTGCAAATGAAGCAAATGAATCGTCCTAAATATCGATTATTTTAAAAATTGTTTCAGTTTCTTTGTATGAGCGTAAGTTTAACATTACTTGGTAATAGCTGCATGTGTGCTGAGTAAGGTAACAACTAACATCCACAAGGTTTCTTGCCGATTCATTTATCATCACAAAATTATTTGGATACTTCTCATTTGATATTGATGAATCTTGGTACTGTTTCCATGATTTGAAGTTTGTTTGCTTCTGTACTTTCACTTGTCTGTGGCCAGTGAAACACCAAATTCATGGTGATTTTTCACCTTAGATCGACAGACCTCGGGGTTGAGCTGCAGTTGTCAGATCACCTGCATGTTTGTCAGACGGTCTGATACATTGAATGAATAGCATAGCATTATTCCTTACCTCATCATTCTTTATCTTCTTTTTCCAGGGTACATTGAACGTGAGTTAGAACAATCTTTTAAAGATTTATCTTTCTGCTTCAGTTTTTCGGAGTTGTGCTCAGTTTTAACTTGGCATTGGCAAAAAGCGAAGTGAATATCTGGAAGAGTACACCATCCAAATAAGAGATGAACAAATGCAAGCCTTTGTTGAAGGAATATGTTTCCTATGTACATGTTTTATTTTTTTGTTCATTAGCTATTCGCCAACAAAATTTATCCTTTCTTTTCACCGATAAAATGAACCCGGGCATTGGTGGTACCGATCAGGGGTGACCGTACTATTGAGACAACATGATGATACCGGTCATCCATCTTTTCGCTAGTCAGTCTTTCAGCTGGCTTAAAATTCAGTGTTTGAGGAATTAACCTGGAATTGACCCGTTTTATTGTACGTTTACAGAATTAAGAAGAAAGAGTAAGTGACCACACCGTTTTTATTTTGACTGAATTTTCCATTTCCTATTTTGGATTTGCTGTTTTCTATTCCTATCCAATTTGGAATACCTCTGAAAAGGATGTTGAATACCTCCTTGGTTGACTGATAGGTCATTGCCGTTTTCGTTTTCCGGTCGCTGCTTCTTTATTAGGTGATTGTTATTCCTCAATGTTTAGTGTACAGGTTTCATTGCAATCCACTGTTTCTCCCGGATGTGTCAGAACATGCAACATTTTAAACGTCGGTTGCCGTGAATACCCATAGAAAGGGTAATACTTTAATATGCATAAGATCCAACGCCTTTTTATCTAACTAGAAAAACTGCAACTTAATTTAGTTTGTTAAATATGTCAATCATACGTCAGCAACAGGATAGTTTACCTATCAGCCATTCCAGGGGATAAGGATTTATGTTCTGCTTCGAGTGGATGTACCCTTCAACAAGCCAGTTGTCCGCTGCTATGGAATGAGGGCTAAAATAGAAACTGCATTGTTTGGTCTGACAACTAACCGGTAAATAACCCTATCTGTTGACAGTTCACTACTGAGACATTTGGGTTATGAAGCACACAAATTTCACGCTAAACGAAGTTACATTTTTTCTTTAGAACAAGAAGAAAGTGAGTGCAGATCTGTAAAAGCTGTATTCCCGTGTGATTAGTATTGTCCAACCCATCAGTTGTTTTAGCATACCAGGGCTTGCATTTGTCCACTTGTTTATTATATGAATGATCAAATGTTTATAAAGACCCTCAATTAACTGGGTTAAGTTGCTCTGATATGTCATTGTAGTTCCTCCCTAATTACCCATTGGATTACTGAAATGTTTGTCTTTGAAATATACGGGAAATATGGAGGGGACCTTAGGTTTGCTTTCCCGATTTGCATGTGAAAAAGTTCCATTAAGCTTTCTGATGCATACATAAATTTTCTATCTACAAACCGGATTTAGTAATGCTTCTTTAATATTAAGGATAGTGTTTCCTTCGTATCGGTCCTGGTGGATGCTTCGTGTAGACTATTTTTGTGACCGATGTTTCTAACATAGACCAACGAAAATTGTTGTGTAACGTAGAGCTGTGAATTAATAGTCATGGAGTCATTCTGAAGATTGATCTCTCGCTACACAGAACAAAAATAGGTAACTGAGAAATTCGGCAGATATTAACCTCCAGTGGTATCGTTCAAGAACTCATGTTATCATAAATATACTCCGTGAAGGGAATCGGCATTTTACTTGGAACTTAAATAGACGGTTCTCTCGTCATAAATCTAGATTTATCAAACGTGTGTGAACAGCGTACTCTCATTTGGCTAAATTTAATCAAGAGGCTCTTGCTGCTTACAAAATAAAATTCCTGATTTGAACTAACTTCCACTGGGACTAGTCAGGTCAAACAACGTAGTAATCACTAGTGATTGTTCTATGCTCATTTGTATCTTCTTCAATTGCACTCTTTTGCCCAGAACGAAAATTATGTAAGTTTGGATGGCATACTTACGTTGTCAAAACAATAACTGTAGGGGCAGTTCCGTTTCATTCGAGAGACAAGAGATGCAGTTTTGTTGAGTATTATATGGAAACGCAAGTGGTAAATTTGGGGATGAAAATGTTTTTTCATGTTAATTCTAGACTTGGCTTTTGAACGTGAGTTTTCTAGAGCCACGACAGTCCCACAAGTCAGAAGCTAGCAACTGTTTAAATAAACAAAATAACAGGATTTTTGCAAATTAAAGTTTTCCAGACAATTTTTTTATTCTCAGGCGCATGTGAACAAAACTTTATCAATTTTTTTGTGCAAATTTCACATAACACAGTGACTGTGCTTATTTTGAGGATGTGATGCAACTTGCTTGATAAGCGAAGGCTCTGCCTCATGTTTTATAGTAATTTACGTACCCATGTTCCGAATACTATGTGCTGGGAGATCCGTTGGACCAAAGGACAGCGCTATGATTTTTGTTGCTTGTTCGATTGATCTGATTGGAGACAGAATTACGATAATTCAGTCAGATTATGAGTTGCACGCACATCAACCGTGCCGTGTAATTGAAAACTGGACTTCAAAGTGGTTAGTCCACGTATGAACAGGCGGACATTAAAGCTAGTACATTGTTTTGACATGTGATCATTTTGAATAAATCTACGGAATAATTTGCAGATACCATCGTGTGCAATTTTGACGAGACATTTACCTTATTGTGCAGGAAGTTTCGAAATTAACCCATTTGAATTTCCCAGTTCCATGCATCATTCTTTTACAACATACTCGGAGAGTAGACTGTTATCGCCTGAACATAACCAGGGTATATGTTTTTAATTAAATTTGTAAGTTTTAATGAAGTTTTCTGCTCCCGCTGATTTGATTCAAACATGTTTTCACTATACTTTTTGGATTAATCTAGACTATATTCGAGGTATGTTTGACAGCATCATAAGCCAATACTATTTAGTCAATTTGGTATTGCTCTCATTAAATGTTTTAATCCAAGATGCGTCTTGGAATAGCTAAAGATAGTGGGGCCCCACGATTACGATTACCACGATTTCCTGCCGTAAAATGCTTCAAGCAAACTTTCTTACTAGCGTGAAGATAAAGCTTCAAGCCAGTGGGTTAAAGATGATTCTCAGGTGTTTTTTATGTTCGTACAAAATTCCAGTGAAAAGCACTTCAACATTTTTAACTCCAATCATTTTGTTATGCAGAATTAAAGGAGAGAAGTGAGTTGGTGCGGAGTAGTCGGTTTTTCAAAGAAGTTATCCTGTGATAACTGCACTGACCTGGCGTCTGCAGTTATAAATCATTAGTTCGATAAATGCTTTTTAGCTAGCTTTGTTTCAACAAGCAAAGCCAAATAAAAGGTGTAATATGAAATATTGATTTGATTGTAAAACTTGCCTTGAGATAGACTACCCACAGTAATCGAAAAGTTGGCACAGCAAATCTACCAGCAACGCTGAGTTATAAACATTATATCATTCACAGTTAAAACCAATACATAGCGCATCGATTTGTCGATACACTCCTTACGTCATTTGGACACGATACTGATTTTTCCTTTCTAACCATCTCCATACGTGTACGCAAACTACCGTCTGATTTGTGGATAAGAAATTCTCACCGGTCGTCATGGGCATCTCGGTCCCAATATTCACCAGTTTTAGCTGGCTTGACAGTTTTCTATCACTTTCGGTATAATGCGTGTCTTAAATGACCTTGAGTTTTATCCGCTGGGTTCAAGAACGAAACTAAACAGTGATACGGGAGACGTGACGCATAACGAAATACCATCTACTACGCCGCTATAATTTAGTTAGCTGCGCGGGTTTCAGTTAAATCTGATATGTGGTGCGCGTGCTTAATTGGCACTGATTACGAAACACCACCGCCGAGGCTTATGTATTCTCAGACTTAATACGAGTTTTACAAGTCCGGTGAATATCTGGCTAATTACATGCCTTGTTTTACAAACTACCCAAAAACAGAAAATCACAGCGGTAAGCAGCATTGGATTGGGATCGAGTGAACACGTATATCATTTGTTTACTACTCCTAGAGTGAAAATAAACCACAGACGACTTGAATCTACTTGCAGCTTTGTATTTATTTTAGCTTCAAAAATTAGTGAAAATAATAATCTTGGGTTAAATGTATCCAGGAATTGAGTGGTTGTTTTTTTATGATCGCACAAACGGACCAGATCTAACGTATTTTGTGTCAAACGTAGAAAGCTTATTCACTTGCAACATTTAAAAACTTTATAAACATTTCTCCTTTTATCGTTTTATGTTCCTTACAGAAGAAGCATTTAGAAGTAAGTCCGAGTTATGCCTTCGGTATGTGGAACTGTTCAGATTTATTGTGTATAGAAAAACGCCACTTAGTAAATTTTAGCAAACTAGGCCGCTATTCCAGCCATATGAATCCATGGAACCAAAATTGTGTGACAGTGGCCATCATCTGATGACATCTGAATTCTAAAATAATACGGTTAAGGCCATTACTGATAGTATGCTCTCAAACGACCTCGTTAAATAAGGTTGACATAAACGCCAGTTGCTTCAGATTAACTTTGCAGGGCTGCTGTTCTTACATGAAAATCGTGGTTCAAACACTGACCAAAAACGTCATTGGATTGAGTGGTGCTCACTATGCCAGCCGTAATGGTGACCGATCATTCGTGGCTTAATGTGAACCAGTCATCTGACACATATGAATTGGAGATTTAAGCGTATTTTCTTTTGTTGATAAAGGACTGAGTACATGTTGATCAGCAATTGTTTGTCAAATAATCGTCTCTTGTGTTAGGTACTAGGCTCTTTATTGCTTCGTACTCATGTTTTTTTACCCCTATTACTCAACGCTTCATTACGTTCATTTTCTACCTATGCTTCTAGGATATCTTAACGGTAAGAATATTTGTGCGCATGGATTATCAAAAGCATTTGCATACTCATACAAACTTAAAACTTACGCAGTTCGGCTTCTCAGCCTAACCAGTAGCTATTTCATTTATACTTAACAGTGTTCAGTTCCGTTTGAAGTTAGCATTGAAAAATTCACTGTTACATAGACAAATTCGAGTTCAGGAAACGCCACCGCTATGCTATCAAGAAAGGTGACACTAGGAGTAGAAAAATCCATAGTATTTTTCTTGTTTTCTAAAGAAAGCAAAATTATTTTTGCTTTTCAAACTCATAAAATTATATGTTCAGCTCAGTGAAGTATAGATGTATAGAACTAATTGCCTTTCAACTGTTCTCATCTAACACAAACAGCCTTAAGAATAAAGAGTAAGTAGTTTCTATTCTTGTAATTTTCTGGTGTGCTAACAGTGTAGTACAAATTTGTTCCAGCAAGTGTCCATAAATTTAGACGGAAAAATGCGTGGGTCTTTATCAAGTGCGAAGCCCGTACTTTCGATGAGTTGAATTGTTTTCGACATACTGACTAAATGTAATTCCGCAAATGCATCTTGTCAGGACCCAAATTCAGGCTACTTGTAGCTTAAGAAAATTGCAACATTGGTCTAATATTTTTCTTGTTCTTAGTTGGGTCCGCTGAAGTGGACATCATCCTGTTGCGTTTTTCCCAATTGAATCTAAGATGGACCCTAGGTAATCACGGTGGCCTGCTATCCTTTGATATTTCATCCATAAAGTTATAATTTACCTCCCTTCACCATCCTAATTATCAAATGTCAGAACGAAAAGAACGTAAGTTATGATGCAAACTTGACCACATTTGCTACACCCACGCATAATATCATTTCATAGAGGCAAGTTTTACCACTGTAAATTTGCGCTTAATTTCAGTGTTCGAATACAAAAGTAAGTGACTGGTCGACCAAAAGTATTCAGACTAGATACTAGCGAAAAAATGCTTCATTCACTTCAATTATTAATCGCGGGTATTTTTCAACTTCCACAGGATACATTCGGGGTACGTTTCATCCGCTGTTTGTTAACCGATAATTTGAAAGATGAACGTATTCCAAAGAAATTAGTGTAATGATGTTTTGTTTGCCTTCGTGGAGTTATGCACTAGCAAATGCCTCGCTGGTAGAGGGTGATCAAGAGCTATCACTACCAAACAAATGATCATAATGGCAGAATGAAAACGAAATTCAATCTTGATAGACACGCAACAGGACAGAGGGCAAAAGCATTCAGTCGATGGCTAAAGGAAGCATGATATTTGAGGCAAGATCAGTTTACACAGACAAACTATGAGACGAATTTGGAGCGGATGATGCAACCAAAGTCGACTGACGACAGCCTAAATGCGTTGTGTATTTGTGAAAAATATCAGTCAGCATTCATTTTTGGATTTGTCCCTGTTATCGTAAACCGCTTGGTCAGATAACGGTGATTTACTGCCAGCTGTCAAACAAATACCCTAACTGTTACCCATTTGCGTCGTTGAAACTTGACTGCTTCGGCAACAAATAAAACCCTACCACAGTCAGCCGACATTAGCAGGAAGATTAAAGTAGGGTAAAATTATTAAACATTAATTGATATCGTAACGTTCGGGGGTAATTCCAGATGCAAAACACTAGATACGATTTCCACGATGACGTGCTGAACCGAGCACTGATGACCCTAGACACATGTGTGCAGCGTGAAACTCACTGTGGTCCTCGTGCACCAACTGTCCACGCTAACTACCTGGTGATCATGTAATTAAGCTGCGATATGTGCGAGTCATATTATGTTGAATGTACACCCAAATTGACAACGTTTATAAAATGTGACGCATTTTTTTCATTGAAACCAGAACTTGAAGCTCACAGTGAGTGAAGAAGCTTTTGTGATTCGGTTATGAGAAATGACAGTTTGATACCATGCAAAAAATGATCTGATAAGACTGGAATCTTCTCGTTAATTCCTATGGTTGATACAAATTTCTGAACTCGGCAATCATTCTGAGGTAATAGTGCAACTGCATAATTTCATTTAGTAGAGCGTCGTGAATTTTCTCTCGTAGAAGTATTTCTTCTAGAAGAGAGAACAACAATCAATTTCCTAAGTCATGCTCTGATGTGTATGCATGTCAAATATAAAACAAAACCTCATTTTCTTGGTAACGGATTCATTTTGAGAACATTTCGAAGTAAACTGACAGATCTGCCAGTAAGCGATTGACAAATTGTTAAAAATGTTTTCGTTTTCTTTTAAAATCGTAAAGAACGCAGAAAACGTAAGTTGAAACATCAGAAAGCAGAATTCGATCGCAATAATGTCAAATCAACTTTTCATTTTTCCAACTTCCATGCATAACATAACGTCTTCGCACTCCGTTTCCCTTTTACCCAGTTTTGGCCTTTGAACGTGAGTAAATGATCAACAGCTATGTTGAACTTTGGGGCTATGCTTTTTTCAACCAAATGTGCCTGATTCATTGCTATGCAGTGTCTGTTTGAAGCAGACACTTCTGAACACAGGCTGTTCGGGATACGAATGCATGACCCTAAATAAAGCCAGTCATTGTAGAGCCTCTTTGATTTTCAACGTGAATCGAATAAAACAATCACGAACTACTTCTTGAGAAAATTATTGTACTTTACGGTTAGCTACATATGAGGGATGCGTGAAACGTCCTGCATGAAACGTAAACTCGGGTGTTCTAGAATAAGCCGAAATTTGACAAATTTCAGTGAATTAAATGGCACCCCACCGTAGGGAACTTCAAAATCATCATTTTATTTTGTGAATATAATGCCATGAAGTTGACTAAAGCCCTTGTCCAATCCTCCGCTTTTGTTTCAAAACTCATTACACAGGTTACATTCAGCGTACGTTTATTGTGATACAAATCACGATTTGCTTCAACCTTTTCTCCATTGCGGTAGTTTAACCCTCTTTGCTCGAATGAGGATCGGAAAGCTTCAAATCATTTATCGACACAAGTTGAAAACGTCAGACATGAGTCAAATTCACACTCGCCTTGAATCACTCAGAACGTCTTGTTCGGCCATCGAAAATAATATGCTATGGAAGCGGAGTGAAATTACAACGTTACCACGAGACAAACTTAGTTGTAGTTGTTTAAGAACAAACTGGCGTTATTAGACTGGTGTTTGCATAATTAAAGCCCTACGTAAAAAATCATTTCTTTGCCTTTTAAAGTATCCCCTTTGAATTGGCCATCCACGGTCGTCTTCGATAATCCTAGGAAAAAAGCTATTTTATTGAATTCAAGAGATGCTAACACAGACTTGTTAGTTCACTGGGTCGTTATTGAAGGTCGCTTGACTAATTTTTCATTCTGCAATGCATCAGTCGTTGATCGCTGATTAAGGATCACTCAGCAGTTCCACAGGGCTTCCGACAGTAAACAGCTCAACTGATGGCCGTCATTTTAACCCGCGTAGGTCTTTTACAGATCAACAGACTCGAGTTTTGAAATTCAAGTGTAATTACTGTATGTTGATGAACATGTCCTCATAACGGAGGATACGTACTTTGTCAAGGACCACGGTTGAATCACTCGTTCACGCTATAACAATGCTAATTCTAATTAGGGGTCTTCGGTGAACATCATGTCAAAATGTCACTTCTTTCGTGTGTTTTAGTGTTGCAAAAGAGACGTGAGTTGCATTTTCATTAGAATAATAATTACGCGCACCGCTGCAAAGGTATCTGCTTCATACGACTAAACTCTTTCATACCATCCTGTTGGAAACAACGCGCTGAGCTGACCGTCACAGAGTGCAATACGCATCATCTATTTAATGTATCTTTAAGTTTCTGTTTACATTGATTTCTTTTCTTTTCTTTGCAGAACAACGTAGAGGTCAGTTCGATTGAAAATGGACGTTATTTGTTGGCACATTCATGCAGTACATTGGTTTCCAGAACAGGCTCCAAGATTTATCTTGGAAGACATCAAGATAGAAAATCGCACTCACATATTTCATTCTAACTTTGAGTTCTGTAGCATGCACTATTTATCGACAGCTACAACCGACATACTGAGTTTATTGAAATAATTTTTTGGCTTGCTTCTTGTTGTGACCGTAAAGATTTTTGTTTCGGAAGAGCTGGGGAGCGGGTGACCTTCTCCTCGACAAGAAATGGAATGCTATGGTTGATCTGGAGCAATCATTAACATGTTTCTCAATCAATATTATCACCCAGAACACAAAGCCAGTAAGTTTGATCATTCAGTACCATTGGATTTTAAAGTGCAACCAATTATTGGTGTGAAAGCAAAGATCGTCCACAGGAGAAAATGTGCTAAGCAGTTTGACAATGAGCACCAGTGGATAGAAACAATCTATTCCTTGAGGCTAATAACATTCCAACCCATCAGCTACACTTGTGTCTTTCGGATACTAGGTCGGTTATAGAGATACTTTTTCACCCATTTCAGGTCACTTGTCATCCTATAAATGCAAACCAACCTTGATTTCGAACGTAACGAAGAAAATTAATGATTTTTACTTAAAACACTCTTCATACAATTCAATGTTTTTTATACAGATGAGAGATTCGAGGGTGAGTGTCAGAAGTAACGCATGAACCTTAGTTGCACGAATTCGTTTCCCGATGTTTAGGCAAAACAAACAAGCAGTCAGATGAAAGACTGGTGCCCACTGACACCGCAGCAACTAGTGGGATTAGTGGAATTCATGAATGCTTTGTTAGAAGCTTTATATGTTATAAACAAGCGGATTCTCTAGGCAGCTTCTTGTAGACGGCAGAATCGTTCCAGCAGACGACTTTGGTGGGCATTTCGCATCTTGTCAGGGTTATTCATCGAGAAGAAAGCCATTTTAAAATCCTACACTTTTGATTTTAATTTGGAAAGCTAGATTGAATGCGATTTCGTTGATGAGCTCATCGCCATTCTGTGAGTGTTCATGTCGAAAACGTTTCATCCAGGGTCGCGTTAGCACTTCCAGTAAGCAGACATTTATCGCATTACCAGGGCAGTTGATAAAATATTTATTAATTAAACCCCAGGGCCAGAAATCAAGCTATTACGGAAAGGCAGCGTGAATTGTCATCAGCCTTGACTTTCATAATTATTCCTAGAAATTAGAATACATATGGCTATGGATTATCCCCAAAAAGGGAGAATTTACTAAACAGGATCAGGCGAACAGAGAAACAACGTGATCAATAACAATTCCTACTGCAATTTTATGCCAAAAATTTGTTCTACATTTCAGCATACTTGAGAAGTAAGTCTAATTAACCCATAGTTAATGGACTAACACGTTGACTTGATATCATTAATTTTTAAAGAATTTCATATAACTGTCCGTAAGAAAATAATAACCATAATAACAACCAATTATCTATCTTATAGAACTGGAAACACTGAGTAAGTCCCCTCGAGCTCTGTCAATGTCACTAGGTTCCGTGAATGAACAAGCGACTGCACAATAAGGCTACTTCCGCTTCAGAACTTTAATTAGTCACACTATTCCTCCAAACTTGTTCCGCCATGGTATATTCGTCCAAATACTTGCTGGCTGCTGATTGACAAATCACGAATCGCTAATGGTTTGTCTCCAAATTTACATTTCAGAGAAACGCCATGGTGAGTTCTACTTGCATTTATGCGGAAACATGTCCCAAGACTGTCCACTTACGGCATAGCTTGAGGTGCCACAAACTGTGAACCGAACCAACTCTAACTGTGCTTCAAAATGTACTAACAGTTTGCATTCATTTGATGAACATTTCAGTTTAGGCATTGAACTAGGAGTCTAATAGTGTCTTCGTTAACATGAAAAGGTGGCTTCTTGAAAACTCTTCAATCCGATTGCGCTAGTTTGATCATATTTTGGTGAAAATTACACTTCCGTACCTCATTTTGCCTTTCAATTTTTCATTCATTTTTTCTCCTCAGCATCTGAGTTTGAACGTGAGTTTGATTATGTCAGTGATCAACAAACGTTGAAGTTTGCCCATGAAAGCTTACATTACAGCTGTGCTTATGGTTGTAGAAAAGTAATTGCCAGAAAAACCAATTACGGATGCACGATTTATGTTTAGCAATTGCCCCAATTACGACTGCTGTCCGTCTGGAAGTTTACGTGCCTTGATCCTCGGTCATACTTGTGGTGGTATCCATTTCTCTTGAATTAAGTACTTAATATTTTTGAGGCTCTATGCTAATTCTCTGTAAATGCGCTTGTTATAAGAGAACGGTTTTGGCTTTCTTGTTAGGACAGGGCATTGAAGTAGTATCTTGCGCCATCAGTTATTTTTTATGAACATCACGGTCGAGAATTGGACAGCATTTTTGCTCAAATACCTTTTCAGGATTCCTTCAAAGTAAGTCAACTATATATCCGTACTTGTCCGTATGGCCTCATGGTCATGGCTTATAAGTGGTAATCCACCTAACAAGGATTCATCAGGAATTTCCTTGGGATGCTCTAAAAAAGGTTCTGCGTACTAACTTCTGTCTCTCCATGGAAGGCTTGAGATAAAATCTACCACTATTCCAATCCAGTAAAGTACGTTTTTTGGTGGCCTGTGACTGAGTTTGGAATCAAACTAGATGTCGTCTCTCGTGTGATATCGTTTTGAGATGTCCAGTTAATAATAGGTTTGCTATTTATTCATGCAATACTTTATTGTATCGCTCTATTTTGCAATTGAATAATGCACTCGCACATGCCTTAATTTAACTTGCTTTTAGGACTGCGAGAACGAAGTGAGTGGCACCGAATACTCAAATATTAAGAAAGAAGGATTTTGCTAATGTATTTCGCCGAACGCACTGTACAAAACAGACCCGGTCGGTCAGTTTTACTAGGACAAATCCTACACTGTGAAATTTCAATTATTCAGGCAAATTGATTGCGTGTAGTTCGGTGTTCTTACCTTTGCGTTTCAGCTTGCCTGTGCAAGCTCGAATAAGATGTGCGATTCACTTACGATTAAATTTCACACTCGCAATCTTATTGCAGAAAACAAGCTTTGTAAGTAAACATTTTATTCCTTTCGTGATCATTTGCATGCAAAACCATCGTGAATACAATGTTACCGGATATCCACCGTTTGCCAATTTTACTTTACAGACAACCTATTTAGACGTAAGTTAATGACGGTTCTACTCTCAGTCAGATCTTTCTGTTGTTTGTTTCGCTGAATAGGTTTTCCCAATCTTGTCTCTACTATCCATTTAAGTAAATAAGCATAGAACAATGACCGCACAAGTGCGATTAATGTTCATCCAAATGTAGAATCATGTGTCACCGTTAGCGCAATAATACTGCTAACTTTGCCTTTGCATAGTTTCGTTCAAAATTAAGAGACGATGAACAATAATTGGAAAATTCGTGGGCCACACACTATTGATCATTGGAAACCAAAACTCGGATTTCTTTTTAATACTCTTTTCCTGGAATTAGGCAATTTCGTGAGGATTGCCGCCGAATGCAAAAATGTCACAGATTATCAATCTAGTCTTCTCAGTGACTTAAACGTTTATTAAATAAACTGATAAACTTGACAAAAAGAAATCTAAATGCATCCCTGCTATTCTAAACACATTTTTCTAGGCTATTTGGAAGGTAAATTTGGAAAATATTTGTCATTGCTTCTTTGGTCGCATTGGTCACGTATACAAATGTGCTTTTCAAATCAATTATAAATGGTACTAGTAATTCAGTAGTATCCTTTGATGCGGACAGTCCTCAAGGTTTTTTTTGCCAGACGTTTGAAATGGTGTGATGCATCGACGAATATCTGCCTAGTATTAATTTTGTTGACATAACGGAACATTTACAGAACTGATAAAAAGACGTGAGTTGTACTATTTTGCACTCATGAAGAAGATGGAACAAAAATTAAAGTAACCATTCCGATGCTTTTCATTCCGGAATGTCGTCTTTATTGCGGTGTGGAAATAAAATTTCATTCACATGAAAAACCTTGGGTTTACTGTAGGATGATGCTGTTCAGATTATAACAAATAAAGTAATGAGATGTATAAACGATTTCGAGTCATCTTTGTTGAGTATTTCCCAAACCTTTTCGTATGGTCACTTTTTGGACAACTGATTCTTAATGATACATCAGGCATTGAATTATCGATTTTCCATTGTGGAATAAAATGTCTCTTTCAGGCCACCAAAAACGTATGTTACTAATAAATTTCCTCTTTTTGGTTTGAATTGCATCTGAATAAGGAGCTACTTTGAACTCTGAAGTTGGAAACAAAATTTTGACCATAATTCTGCCAAAGATAGTTTATTTATGTTGGTGGTTCGCCTAGTGCATAATGACGCTTGTGTTCTAAGACCAACTTGTCAGTTAGTTAAACGCTGAAACTCTTGTTAAACTATCCCGGGCGATGCGATTTCAATCACAGGAATCTCTTTCTCTGTGTTTTGTACCTTAATGAACCCAAGCACTTGGTCATTGAGACTTAGTCTTGACAACCCGGTTTACCAATTACTCTAGCGTGTACATTCAGACTAATGTAATCAGAGGACACTATTCCCGCGAAAGTATCTTTGCTTTGGACGACAATCATGTCCCCATCTTGCGTGGCTCCTGTGGAAAAGATTCCACCAAAACGTCGTCGTCTTAACACTGCAGTTCAGGATCACTTGTTTAGCAGTTGTATTTGTGCGTGACTTGAGTCTGCTTTGAACTGATTGTCATTTCTCCAAGTAGAAAAGACAGACGGTTAAACGAATGCTTACCAATTTTCCATGAGTCTATCATTTTTAAGGAGTTCGGAAAATAATTAGCATATTTACAAAAACATACTGCTACCCTACTCGCTACGGCATGCATTTATGTCTGTACCCTACAGAACAAATTCAATGTGAGTGACACGTTCATTGGCGAATAATTTGTAGACTTTTCGGCTATTTATTTTGGCTCTCCTTGTTCCACAACAATTGTAAATTTCACTTACCGTGCCAGTGTTTTTCAAAATATATCGCTTAACTTTTCCCCATTGCAGTTGCAATTTACCGAAGTGAGTGACGTTTTAACTGTTCACGAAATTTTGCAATCTAGCATGCTCTGACCGAAACGCGTAACGTATCAATAAGTCAGCAAAGTGAATATTTCGAAAGTGGACTCCCAAATTCTCGAGCGACTTTTAGTCATCATTTGGTTTGCTTTTGAGCTGTCTCTTTTATTTATGAGTGAGTGGAAACAAAGGGATAATTTATTCATCGAGCATAATCGTCAACGTTATGATTCAAGCCAAAGCCTTTCAGTATACCCAAACTTCGAAAACATTTTCGTTTTGTGCACATGGAAAACAAATAGTGTAAGTAAACGCATCGAGCAGCAAAGGCATTCATGAAATTGATTTACTTTACTAGAAACCATCATAGTTGGCTAAACACGGGTTAGGAAAATGAATAAGTGGTTATAGTGAGAAATGGCCATTTCTGATAAGATCAGCAGATACCTCGTTTCTCTAATGAAAAAAGAAGAGAAAATAAATGGCCTCGTTTTTATGGTTTTCTAGGGCGTGACAAATTTGCTGCGTTTTGGCCGGTCTGTCAATTTTTGTGCATAAGCTGGAGTACCCACCACTACGCAGCTGTCTCTTTCGTTCACTCGATGTTCCGATCACTGATACCCAAGCGGTGGTGGCGTTCCAGAAATCTTTCCTTTGTTGGCAATCAACTTACAAAAGAAAAAAAACAGTTTTGCTGAACCATTTCTTCCTCCGAGAAATGAAATTAGAACACTAGCAGAATAGAAAAATCATTTTGCAGCTTACGTTCGACATCCTCTCCGGCTAATCGAATTAGTTACCTTGATAATATTCTTGCAAGTTTATCATGCGTAAAAACTTTCATCTGTGATTTCATTCACTCCAATTCAGAATACTTGAGGAGTAAGTTCTCCGAAAATTTTATTACTCGAGAAATGGTGATATCTATCATTTGGTTGATTTAAAACCAACGCGCTCTAATCGACTGAATTTTCTTTGCCACAACGCAGGCCTGGAATTGCACAGTACGTTTCATCAATAATTTGCGCATAACTTTCTGCTGTCTAAGCCAGCTAAATGTGCTCAATATTGGTTCCATCTAATTTATCCCACTAAGATCTGGACGGATTTGTTTACTTTTACAAAAGCCATATAGGGAGCAAAAAGGCCTGCTCGCGTTTGATTAACTTGTTGCACTTAGTACACCAATGATATTTTTATATTTTCCCCAAATTGTAGAACGACAACGCCGTAAGTGCTTATTGAGATTGGTCACTCGTTTATTGCTCATCACTGTGCACAGAGGGCTGGCCAAGCTTGTGAAATGAAAATAATGTTGCGTTTTCTGGTATCATCTGAATTAAACCCATATCTAATGCGAAGTTGGTGTCACTTCAATACAATTTTGTATAGCTTTTCTAGGATGTTTTGAAATAATTAGGAAAAGTGGTTTTTTGTATTTCATAACTCACTGTAATGTGCAGTCAGAATACACATTGAATGTAACGGACAAAAGAGTAGATGGAAATCAATGAACGAATCATTCTAGAGAAGACGGATTCCTCGTATCGTATAACCCTCGACCACTTAATCGAATGAATTAAACTCATTTTGTTTGTCCCGTATATGTGCCTGCTCCCCGAACAAAACATCTTCCTTTTTCTTATTCAGGAGCTGAGTATGAGAGTGAGTTGATTAGTTTGAACTCGGTGTTAAACACGCAAAGCAAACTGGCCTTTTGAATCAATTTATTTCTACTCTGTTCCTTCGGGAGATGTACCGATACTTCGGCTATGAAAATCTGTCATCTTCGGACTGTAATTTGTGAATGTAGTTCGCAAATCATTGCATATAAATTTGACGGAATATATCTTAAAAACTCATCATCCATGTGGTTTCCACATAATAGTCAATCTGAGACGAATGACCCTGAAATAAAATCTACGCCCTCGGAATATTTAGACCGATGTCCAACTACGTGTCTAATCCCAAAGGGACTACACCCTTGCAAAAAACCATGTGATTCGATGTCAGAATAATTTATAGTCTCCTTAGATGGCCCACTGTCTCTGATGTTTAACATATGATCATTTGTCCTTGGTTGTCAACCCAGTTCGGATGCACTGCAGGTAGACTCCTGGCGTGTGCTGACAAAATTGAAGCAGTCGTCCAGTGTTTCCACGATTCATTCTCTGTAAGGTAGATGTAAATACTGTAGCAAGAGTTGTCTCGCTAGTTCAATGCATATTTTTCTACCATATATCTGAAAACTGCGCTTACCTGCCGCTAGGGAATGTATGAAACAAACCTATTCATTTTACTGCAAATTACTGGGTTTAAAGAGTCGGACACGCTACGGAAACTTTGTAACAGAATGCAATAAAAGCAACTTGAGAATTCCAAGTAGTTTTAACTTTCCTGATGGTCACCGAGAGAGGAGCCAATGTGACCATTTAGGCGACTTTAGGCCTAGCTAATAGATTGCACGTGAAATACGAATGCTGAGATGGAGGCCACACGTAGTCTTCCTTTAAGCGGGTGAACCACTCCTAAAAGCGGTCATATATTTTCTAATTAAAAATTAACCACATCAATTTTCGTAACAGACACTACATCAGGGATTGGATCCCATTCAGACATGTGCTTGAAGTCTAAAATGGAAAGAAAAAAATGATTTTCCATTGTTCAGTTCAATTTAACTTGTTAGTCGCAAATCAAAATTATTCTGCTCCGTTTTTATCGTTGGTTTCCAATCAATCAAATGGATTATTTTGCCTGCCATCTGATAATGTTTAACAAGTCTCAATTATTACACTCAGGATACGTGGCCTGTAAGTAATATTGTCACTTTGCTTGACTGCAAAATATTAGATGAACGAAAATAAGTTGACCCATTTTGATCACCAGTTAATTCTGACAAAAGTCATAAGAATCTAGGAAAATTTTATCACTGAATTGAATGTTTTACTTATTCTCCTATGGTCGTTATATAGACACAAGAAAACTAAGTAAGTAACTACAAAACATAAGTTTATTCTACCCATTGAGGTGTAAACTTTACCAAGTAAATTATGGCGATCACTCTCTTGAACTCATTCTCACTACGCTTTGATATTCCAGTTTATCAATACAGTAAGTGTTTTCCCGCCGTGTATTTTGTAAATCGCTTTCAGATCAAATTGAGCAGTGGAAGCCGACTTTGTCTCACATGTGTAATTCTGCATGAAACCGGTACTCGCAAAATACGCAGAAGCAGTCAGATGTACAAACGAAACAAGTTGCCGGTTATGGTAACGCAGTATTCCAGTGTTTCAATAGAATACTCTTAGGCCAGTAGTGTGTTTACGTTCTCACTGATATACTTCATTTCTACTCAGCTGTGAACACAAATAAATGTCCATTGATGCCAATGTGTGACAAGGATTGCAAAAGTGTTTTGGCTGGTATCGATAAACAGGTTTTGTATTCACTGCCAAAAGTCATTCATTGTTTAACGTATTAAATTTTCCAAATCTCAGAGGCCAAATTCCAAGGTGAGTTTCCAGTACTATATCAACAGGCGTCACCATTGCAGGGGCCAAGTAAAACCAGTTACTGCATGCTTGTTATTATCTGTTTTATTAAAGATGCACTGATAGAAACCAACTTTTTAGGAGTTCTATTTTCCCCATTGATGAACTTAACTTCAATTCCACTGACTGATGTGCGTTCCACCTTGACTGTTTCTGTCATTCACATCGACGTCGAAGTATCGAACTCATTTATAACTGTCAATCTTTCAACGATTTCTCGCATTTCTCTTAGCGTTCATTCGTGGTAAGTTAAGATTTCTTATTCCGGTAAATGGTCGCGTTTGATTATGAAAAATCCCCCAAGATTTTCCTCATCTTCGATGACTAATTAAAAAAAAACAGCTGAATAAACTTAGTTCTTCATGAATAATGGTAGTGCGTAGGTACAGAACATTCTGGAGCCCCCATTAAAAGTTTTCAAACCGTTTGAATATCCCGAGCAATATGGCTGCTCACACAAGTTCCCGGAACCTTATAATGAAGCTGTAATTCTCCGAGATTTTGGTGAGCCAAGACAGATAAAAGATTAGAGCTGTCACGGCCGACATTAGTTACACTTCTGATACCCCAATAGTTAAATGTGTTAGAAACACTCGTGTAACCTTGCATCCGAAGTGGCAACCCCAGAGCTAATATATTCATGAATTCTTTCGTGCAGAAATCCACAGGCGTGGTAAGTTTGTCAAAACAATAAACGTTTTGATTTCTGATAATTGTGCTGTTGGTATTTCAACATTCCGAAACATTATCCAGTAATTGATCACATAATAAACTTTTAATTGTAAAACGGTTTTTATTTCAGAGCAAATTGCAAGTACGTTCCAATTAGTCATTTACAAAGATTGGACAGAACAAATTTGATCACCATTTTTATTTTCCCTTTTATCGAATCTGAGCCAATTAAATTCGGAAAATCAATGACAGATTTCCTGTTTGCATTGCACCATCTTATTATTTCAGTAAAACAATTCGGACGTAAGTGAATCAGACAAGTTCTCTAAAGTTACTTGCTTTGAAGATCACTTTTACGGTCAATATTTCGCAGACATAACGCAAATGGCTCACAGTTTCCTATATTGCTCTATTGTTCTTCAACAGTACTGAAGCGGAAGTGTAAGTTGTTGCAAGCCAAATCATTTTAACAGGTCAACCAACAATATGCAAAAATGAAAACAAATTACTGTTCTGTCAAAGTTGACGAAACCATCTGCCGCTATATTCTCAACTATTTCATTGATTTTCCCGAGCAAATACGTAATCGCGTGTATACCATCGGCTTCACTTGCTCACTTACATCGCCAATACGACCACTGAATCGCGTTTGTATGACTGAGCTCTGTTTCAACGAAAAAAAAACAAATGCCAAAACATATCATTTCTTTGCAATATACGGTCATCCAGAGCAAGGTTGTCATCTATGTAACCGAAAGTTAAAAGTCAACGTGTTTTTGAATCCCTTATTCCTTGCAGGCTTCCACGATTTTGAGATTAGAATATTACTACTTATAAGTAATTTATGATAGTGTTCTGTTGGATTCATCGAAATAACCAAACTGTTTTTATGCAGATTACCTCCAATGTAAGTCGGCCTTTTCGTTTTCAGCCAAATAATGAAGACGCATGTATTAGAAGAAAAACGCAGTCTAGTTTCCTAATACCAAGATAGCTTTATCCACGGATGTAGTTCTTGTGCACACCAACCCAACCGTGGCGTTCGTCCAAACTAGCAAATTATCTACCTGATGTATTCCGCATTTTAAAGTTTGCCGGTGCATTCAGAATTGTGCAGTTTGTGAGCTGCAAATAGAATTTGATATGATTAGCTTCGAAGTACGTGTAGCTTACGTAAGTTTTCGATATACGCTGCTATATTTAATGTTTTCTCCATTTTGCAGACTTGGCAGCACTTAGTAAGTTGGCATACATTTCATCTAGCTAATTCAGGATGCTTATGAATTAACATTTATTCCGAAGTTAAACTTTCATAACTCCCATTATATACCGACCAGCCAGATTTTTGTGTGTTTCACTGTCTAAAATTTAACAGATTAATCAACAAAAACTTGGCTATTTATTCCAGAATAATAAAATTTAGAACGAAGCTCATTGTTTTCTGATAATTGTAACAGCTGATCAAATTGATGGCTGGGCACGGTGATTTTTTAAACGTTTCACATTTTAATGAACTGTAACTCAGAAATAATGAAACTTGTGAACTAGTTGGTGGTTTCCGGGTCTTATCAATAGGCATTGAAGAAAATCGTTAATAAGAGGCTTGAGAAATACAGCTCTAGCAAACACCATCCACGTTTGCGATTTCTAGAGAATCCCTGCCAGTGATATTGAGTTTCCACATGCAGCCACGTGGTTTTGAAGCGAAAACAATAAACTTAAAGTAAAATGACTATTGAATTATTTTTCTAGAAAAACAACTTGGTGAGACGCTTTTGTGCACATTCCTTTGTGACACCATTTTACCATAAGCTCAATAAGTACAAAAAGAGACACAAATTGCCAACACAGTAATTTCATATTCTGTCAATGACTTACAATGATATCCTCATCAGAAATGTTATGTCTTTGAGTTTTCTTAAGATAAACGATAAAACGAATCGTAAAAAGTATAGAAACCTAGCGGAATGTGGTATATTAGTTGTTTTTGACGATAGGACCAATCACTTAAGTTCATTCCTGGTTTATGTTTTATACCTACTTGCTTCATTAAAACTCTTTATCCAGTGCTATCAACAGAGACAAATATTCGATACTCTAGTTAAATTCCTAATATATTGCTTGCTCGCAATCGGTCAATGAAAAATATTGGTTATTTAACTGATTCTTGATTCTTGCATTTAGAACTGGCATTCCGAAGTAAGTTTTCAGATGGAAATATCAAGGAGTTATTAGCTTCATTGGAACTCTAATACCTATAGCAAGTCCAGTCGATCAGATAAGAAACCTTTGAAATATCAGTATAAAATGTCTCATGTCATGTCTTTTAAGGCTGATTTGTCTTTAACTGGCATGAAGCGTTTACTAATATCTTCATTTCTCGCTCATTTAGGATTCCTCATCGGTAAGTTCAATCTGATTTTACAGCACCTTTCATTCCATTCTAGCAATATTTTGTTTAATTGATTTTACATAACTGCGATGAATAAGTATACATCAAATCATTCATTTATTTGGTCATGCTATATCATTTCCTTCAACCGGAGCGTGCTGAATGACACTGTCACCTGTATGAACGGACACCCATGGTCAGTAGTTCTATAATGCTGTGACTACTGGCTACAAGCATTTCAAGACCGACTTGTTCCTGAAGCTCTTGAATGATTTTGCGTTTGCTTTCCTACTTCACTTATGTTTTACCGGGATGTCTAAAAGAAGACTAATTTTGACTACACCTAGAGTTAAGCATTAGTCGCATATATTTTGGGAAATTTGTTTAATCTTCCTTGTATTTGTATTTTATGAAATTATTTTAGTATTTACGATAGACTTTAAGTAGTTCATAAATCACTGCTCATACAATCATCTAATCAGCTTAGGATATGTTTAAATTCCACTCCTTAATTTTAAATTCTAACGATATTTTGGTACCGACAGTAAGGGGAGTTAAACAAGGCCGATGTCTAAAATTTCGAGTCGAAACAACGATATGGAGAGTGCAATACACATCTGGATTGTTTAGGTTTAGTGAGCTCTCATTATTAGCTTCTGTGCAACTGATTTGTGTTGTAACGTCACAGGGGAAATAAACGACGACTACACCGGATACCGGTGGCATAATGTTATTAAACCGGAAGTTGTCACAGTTCGCAAACATTCCATCGCCACTGGAGGAGACATCGTCAGTGCACTGAGTTATCGCAGTCCATTAAGAAACGATCGATCTGGTGAGCAGGATCGAAATTCCAAACCAGTTAACAAATGAAATGTTGGCAAAAAACTGAAAACTACTGAATAAGTTCTATGTGAAAATGTTTGTGAATCAAATAAGCTCTCTGTTTTTTCGTCGCAAGTAGTTCGTAATCCAGGCTAATTTCGAGTAATTCTGTTTCGGTTGATGAAAGCAATACTATTCTGATTTTTCTGTTACACAGAACTGAATCGTCAAAGTAAGTAGAGTTTGTCATACTCTGCGCAGAACAGTTTTCCGGCCCAATTAGTGTTTGATTTCTGTCCTTCCAAGTATTCAGTCGTCCATTCCAAAGAATTTTTCTCAGTTTACCCGGAAACTAGTTGAAAAGCTGTCAAAAATAGTACGATCTTTGTACCAACAACATGTTTTTGGTTGAAAATCTGAATCGTTGTAATTTTGTTTATTTTTCCACAAGTTTTTTAGATTATTATAGATCTGGGCGGTTCTCGTACCACTAACGATTTTGAGTTCATCTTGGAAACAACATAACCGATAGTTTCTCCACAGAAGCGGATTTATATCTCTCAAAGCAAAACAGGCAGTTTCGAGAGTTCATATACCTCTTCCCTGAAAACCTCGGTTTGGCCAGTTATTTTAGGAGAAAAACGACAAATAACTAACGCTCTTTTGGCTCCAGTGATAAGCAAAGACCGTTTGAAAGCACATTATGACACATTTACAGCCACCTTTTTTATTAGACTCCTCAGGAGTTTGTCTGTAGCGGAATAAAATCACCTACCTGAATCTCTCACACGTCCTTGTCTATTAGTTCCCAGGACGAGTGGAAAATATTTCCTAAACTAGCCCCGCAGAACCACTCTCATTTGATTCATCACGGATTTCATCTAGATTTCTGCAATTTGCAGTGATCTTATGTTTTACTCACGGCCGTGATAGTATTTAACACTTGTCAACGAAAACAATTAATTTTAGAACAACAACGAAGTAAGATACACGTGCAACTGTTTCACTTTCTCTCATGATAATTTGTTATTTTACATCTCGTTTGAATGGCAGAGAAGCCAGAAATCTGAGAATGTTTGCAATGATTCATGCCATTTGAGGGACACCGAATATTTTGTCGGTGAATCTAAGCTGCAAAAATCATTTCTTGATTTTGTCCAAATGTCACCTGTTACGTGGGACAAATATGAACACGCAATATCCCTGTTGATTTCGTGCAGAACTGCGTTACGAACGTAAGTACCGTGCACTTCACATACATCTTGTGTTCCGTAGTAGCGGACGAACCGAAATTGTGCTTTGTTATTTTGCCATGGTTGACACGTTTTCTAGGAAAAACAGAATGACAGACCTCGTCTTCAGTAAAGCCGAGACCTTACCAATTCAATGGAAAGAAAATAAGCGACTGATTGCATTTTTTGACAAATACTACGAATTATCAGTCTTTATGGAAATGCTTCGTTTCCGTGCTTCTTGGTATGAATATAAATGTGTTCCCTTTTGATTCAACGGGCAAAGTAGCAGACAGAATTCTTTCCGAATCCCAGAAATGTTTCCCTTGCTTTTCGACCATAACCTATTATGACTTTCAAGCGCTGAACGATGCGACCGACCTGATACAACAGTGTGAATAAGACAAACGTACTACATTTTTTCATTGATAAAACTATATTTCTTGCTTTTATTTTTTAGTTTACATCAGACGTAAGTATTATTACTTCTCCAGTAGGTATTTTTGAATGGCACCACGATTGCCACTGAGCACTGGATATTGAATGCCTGTTTCAAATGGTTGCCAGAAAAACATCATCCGAAAATGTGATCCTTTTCTCCGAGCTTATTGTTCTGTCCGAGACCGAGAAGAAGACATCACGATAAATCACAGTAAATTCTAATGTTTTTGTTTTCCCAGAAGCAACATCAAATAATTTATACAAACATTGGATTAAGAATGTCTTTTGGCCCACAAAAACGGGATCTCAAATTATAGACATATATGGAACTTTTTCTAAGAAACGTTTACTGCTATTTAGAAAAACAAATTTTGCCAGTTTTTGCCTGTCCTAATGTCAGCAATTGTTCTGGTTTGTATTGGCATTCAGAAATCAACAAACACAGTGAGTCAAATTTATAAATCCATCTATCGATTATTTTCACTGTGCCAAGTGACTCGCTTTTCTAGTGCTAAGCTCCCGCTACATTTGCTATGTGCAATTTTAGAACACGAACAACGTAAGTGGGAACTTACATGCCGTCACCTTTTTGTTCGTTTCAGCAAGATAAAATGATATTTCGTTATTTAGACTGACTCTGCTCCGGCACCTGCAATAGATCTGCTTTCCTCCAGTTTTTTAATACATCACATGAGATTACCACGGATCAGCTGAGTTAAATCATGCATTTTATATTGTTCTCCGTCATACAGAACTGGCTTACAAAAGTACGTTCTTGGTGTCTGCTTCAGCATAACTTTGTGAAATGTGTGCAAAATAGTTGGCAGATAATTAGTTCGCATCAAATTTAGATTCATTCCATACATCAAACATATTATTCTTACTCTTCATGCACACAATTCCGTACGCAAAACCTCGTGTCCATTGCGTTTTAGGATTTCTGCAATGTGAGTCAAAGTGCAGTGAACATGATCAAACTTCTCCCCATAGACCGCACAATTCATCTATCAAACATGATTAACGTTAATCCCATTGCCGGAGTGAAAAGCTATTTGAGATATTTCTTTAGAATCATTAACAGCAAACCTTGAAAAATACGTCAGAGGATTGGTAGACTTATGAAATTATAGCACTATCAACCAGCATGGTTAAGATGTCAATTTTAACCCAGCATTACCAATGACCCATTCTGCAGTTTCACCCCAAATCGCGGATTTGGTTCCCAATAAACATAGGTGTCCTTTTTCAACCCATAAAAATGCGGCTTTAGGTTTGCGTATCAATACCATTAAATTATCAGAAAAACTGATAAAAATGTTTCCTTCGTCACGGGCATGCAAATACAACACCATATTGTTTCGTTACTCCAGTTACATTTTGCAATGTTTTCCTAATGTGTTGCTGGAAAGGTTGCAAACGATGTCAGTGATTTCCCTCTACAAGGCCCAATGATCTGTTGTTACTGCTGTGCTTCCCATCCTGAAAGTTTAACGCATTCCCTAAAGGTTCAAATGAAGTACTTTTTCGGGGTTAGAAGAGCCGCCGTTACCCCGCTTAACTACCTCTTCATTCATTCTTGCCCCCTTGGTATCATTGAGCGCCACCCATTATCTTCTGCAAATATTCGCTGTATGACTTGGGCTAGCTGAAATTTGTCCGATTCAGGGACGAGTTATGTATTGTGATCTAATAAGTGCACTAGGAGAACGAAGGAAAAATACGGTCTGCTAAACACCTCATCCATGATTATTAAAACTTTCTGCAATCCTAGATTTAAAGAAACACAGTAAGTGTACACACTCGATCTGAATTCACATATAGCTGATTGATAACTTTGTCATACTTGCCGCTTGTAAGTAGACACCGAACTCAAATCCGGTGGGTGACAACACCAATTAAAGGTTTTGTCAATGTGCTTAGCCAGAGGCAGTCTTTGTTTAACAAATCCGTAAGACAGAAAGTCACAAGACTTTTCCGCATGTGTAGAAGAGACGGTCCTCTCCGAATCATCACTTGGTAATGTAACTGAGAAAAGCAATTTGGCACATTTATTTGACCATCCACGGATTTGATGTTGATGTGATTTAGAACATGCACGGCGTCTTGTGTGTAACTGTGTGTGACGCGTGAATAGTTGGTTAATTCAATCTCCAGGTTGCTTGAATCAAAATGTTGTTACTAACATCAACAAAAATTCCTTTTAGTGATCAAGTAAATGTGGCTAACACATAAAAGAGATTGTCCATTAATGATTTTAAACCCCGCCGTTTGACTTTAGCCGCTTTAGTCGCTCATTATGAAAACATCGCTTGTCTTGTGGGGATATCGGCTCACAGGAGCAATTCATAGATAGGTGGAGAAAGTAATTTTATGCAGCACAACAAAATAAAGGTTGGCAAACTGCTTGACCTTTCATGAATGTAAGTAATAAAAAATTCCAATCGAAAAACACTCATCCGTCAATAAATTTTCCTGAAGCAGATGACGCTGGATCCATCCTAATAAATCGATTTGTAATGGAATATACAACAGCTAGAAAGTGAACTATCAAAATAAATTGTTTGCCTCTGAGCTCGCGGTCTCAGAATTAGAAAATTTGCAGTGTCTAGTCCAACAAGTGGAAGAAAACACAAGCCGAGACTTTTCTAACAACGGCGCCAGCACAGCTTACCTCGTTTTTGGTGTATTGGCAACACTTACTGTCAGAAATTTGTTAACCCCATGGGATAATTGAATTTGATCCCCTCTCCACAGAATTATCGTACAGTGAGTATCAAACGTTCTGATTAATCCATTTGTTTTTTTGTTGGGAAACATTTATTCATCATTTTACTTCACATATAAACCATCCAAATGAATAAGACGCATGTAAATCATTTCACTTAGTCCATTTTATCGACATTACTAATCTGAATTATTTGTTTTACTGCAGTCCAACTACTTCAAAGTGAGTGGTACATGGTATTCATATTTGGCATAATCAGTGGGGTTTCAACCGCGGAGGAAACGTGCCCAAATGAGGCTAATTCTTGCCCATTTGATTATTGACAATTTCAGTGACTGCATGTTCCGTTACAATTTTGGAAGCATTGAAAGTTATCTCTATTGGACACATAAGACACCTGAAGAGTTTTAGTAAACATTACTTGCTAATAGTTTGAATATGGACATGAATAGATCTTTTCAGGCCTAGTGCAACAATAAAAAGAATGTGGGTTGCATTATTACTTATTGAAATTGGTTATAAAAATTAAACAATTTTCAAACTTTAACTCCAGTCTATACCAGAGGTGAGTAGATACGATTAGTAGTGTGTTCCTTGAATTCTTATACCACCAGTTCATTATTTATGATTGGGGCGTTGATTGCGATACACAACAGTGCTAATTGTGTTACTGAACCATTTCAGGTATTTAGAGAATTTCACAGTGGACAGGAGACTAGCTGGTCATGCGGTCCATCCTTGCGGTCGCTACTGTCCGAGAAAATGCGGTCATTAATAGGTATCTGTTTTTCTGAAAGGCAAAAAGCTATTCAACTGACCAACAAGCAACCGTTGGGAAATTTCACGTGTGATGGACAAGGGCTCGGCAGACAAGTCGACCGACAGCTGTGCTGTGTAAAAGAGATACACATGCTAATGGCCTGATGCAACAGAGCACCTCGGAGCGCAGGTCTTGACTGAGATTAGAATTTCAGATGGGATCAGTGCAGCTAAACATGGCAAACAACATTTGTTCACTAGTTATTGGTGCATTTATTGATACGCGATTCATTAATTCGATCCATTCACAGAACTAGAGCGACAAGGTAAGTACAAACATATCTGAAGAATCAAACGCATTGTGGCGGACCTTTTAAAATAAAATTGAAGTTCCAAGTGTTTGTAAACCATTATATGTATTAAAAAATTACTATCTGGTGAAAATGTAAAACCCATGAGCTCTAAGTGGATGCGTTTCAGCTGGCGGAATTGTTAATTTTATTTGAATAACAGGAAATTACGAAAGTGAGTGAATGCCATCAGGTACTAAATTATTGTTGGCAATTACGTTGATCATTTCGTGCGAGAAGCGGAAGTAGCAAACAAAAAAATCGCGTTAAACATGACAAAACTCTTTCTGTGACACTGGAAATTTTGATTTGCATGTTCTTGCTTCTCAGTGGACAAAATGTACATGACAGTCTGCTCATTGGATCGTCTGTCTGATGATTAGGGGATCACAAATTCGCTATCTGCTATTACCATAAATTTTCCGACTTCGAAAATTTAGGCTGTGCTTCGATTAACTGCATTCTACTAATCAGATTCGCCTTTCGCGGAGTTCGAAGCAAAATCTGCGGGTAAAAACAGGGCTATACGTTAATTCAAAGTCGCTCTTATCAAAACTGGCTCCTTGCGGTCAGCTACCCAGTTGACCAACGTTGATAATTGCTGTCTGCTTGTGTTTCAATTGCCGCGACAAAACGTCTTTTCAGTCGGTGTTATGAAAAGCAGTCGCACATATGCAGCAACGAAGAACAAATTTAAGCCACGTCGCGCTGACACTCTTCTAACTTATCAGGTAGTCTTTTCGTTGGTCGAACTTGCGAGGAAGTAGAATGGCAGGTTTCTTTTCTCATTTGTGATCAACCCGCATGCGCGTGTAGCGCGCACCAATTAAAAACAGCGTTCTCAATGGGATTAATCAAAATCAATCTCAAAACAAATTTTCTATTGGAAAAAACGAACTTGTTCTTTGAACTCTTGATAAAACAAGTGTTGGATTTTGTTGAAAGATTTCATTCATATCACCCAAATAGTAACTTGATTTTGCTGAAACACCTTTATCACTAAACAATCGACTTTTTTATATATTGACTTGGCAATCTCTTGTGCACTTTTCAGCTTCTTCCTATCAAAGTAAGTATAATCGCTTTAATTACAGGGCGGCTTTAAAATATGGCATTAAGGAAACAATTATTGTTTGGTACTCTGAATTATCTCCCACTCCAAACTGCTTTGAAAACAGTTACCAGCACAAGAGAGTTAAACATTGTGTGATCACAACCATCCCCAAACGTCAAAGACCACTTCCAGTGCTAATCACGTGTATGAAGTTAGCAGCAGTTGTCAGGAAATATAAACCAAATTTGTGCTTGAGGAAATTTCAAAAGGAAAAATATTTCATGGAATTTGCGAATAGTGCATACCTTGCTGTCCGCTGATGTGCCTCTTTGCAGGACATAGCCAACACGACACAGTCCTACTTTATTCCAAATTGAGCTTTTGACGACCTGCGTTGGCCGCATTTTGTTGACTATTCGAGAATGACTTGGGGCAAAGTCAGCTCGTAAGCTTTCAGCGACAGACTGCGAATTGCAGCTGGGAACGGCAATCCAGTTCTTTTGCACATTTCAAAATGTTCGAGTTTTTCTCAATATATGGTAAAAGTAGATAGCATGTTTTAAGTTCTGATTATAACATTTCTTCACTGACACGATTGCAGGATTCATTGGCCGTGAGTATTGACCGTCTGTAATTTTGATGCAACTAAACGCTGCAATTCTTATGAATATTTTTGGCTGCATTTTCATCGAACAAAACAAATGATTGAATTTCTACGTAATATCATGTACACTTATTTATTGCAGACATTGATCAACAAAGTGAGTAGATGTTCATAGGGTCGTTTCATTAAAACTATTTTCAAATGATTCTGGTAAATAAGAAAACGAAATAGAATGGGAATTTCGTAAAAGAATGAACACCTTTGTCAAATGCAAGTGCACGTTTAGCTGTCTTACTGAAATACAGCATGTTCTCTCAGTGCCAACGCCGGACTTGAATGCGAATATGACACTATCTGTTGCCAGGCCCGCATGTATTGTATTAGGGGCTATGCAAAATTTGGAAGTTTGCTTTATCAATACGGGTGCAAATTATATTATCCGAATAATGAATGTTGGGTGAAGCAATGGAAACCACATCAACCCTTAAAGTTGAATAAATCGAGTGTCGTCCCATATCCGAAAACCACTAGTGGTCGGTATTGGTTGGCACCAATTCTGCGTAGTCTAAGCGCTGCTTTGCCAGTATAACTGCACTGACTAATCTTAGTTTAAAGAAACCATTTACGAATACCGATGTCACCCCGCAAGATGGGACCGGGAGGTTTATCTGACATTGTCTTTATGAAATCCACTTGATGACAAGGTACAAATATTAGATCTAGGGTATGCTAAATGCTTATGTGCGCTGTGTAGATAAACTGATCTTTTGCCTGTGAAAAAATGCAAACGGTATTTTGTTTCGAACTAACTACACGCATTTGAAGAACATTGTTAACTAAGCACCATCATAATTAAAATTTAATCTTGCAGGCAAAGCCCAAAGTAAGTCTCCCTAACCGGAGCGAGTCATTGGTCCCGGTCAGTAAACTGTGACACTTTAGTTTTCGGCTTGCTTGTTTAGGTATTTGGCTAGAAGGAATCCTGTGAACACTAAATGACTTTTGCATATGATAGACCTCGAAGTAATCAATAAAATGACGCGGAAGATAAAAATTTCATCACAGATTTGGTGAATACCGCACAATACACTTGACGCACATATAAAGGCCCGAAGATAACCGTCTATTCTTTTACTAATTACTTTTGTTACCACAGAAGCTGCCCTGTTGGGTAAGTGAAACCTTCAAAAAAGAGTACATTTAGCGTTGGAGACAAGAAATTTGTTTACCTCCTATGCACAGAACTTCAAAAATCCTAATCAACGGAAAGCTATGACGACTTGTGACTCAGGAAATTTTCTGACGGCAGATGTTCAAGGTACTTTCACGGCGCAGCGTTGGGGTGTCTGAAGGAAAACATATCCCCGTACAATTACTGAATCGCATTCACTCGGTTAATTGTTTCATTATTGCCGTTCCGTGCAAAAAAACAAGACAACGATCTCCCATTAAAATATTGAGGACTAATGTTTGCATTTTCGAGAGTAATATAAACATTTTGCCAATTAAAAATACTGAGAGAATGACACCAACTATTGCAGGCTTCTCGGTAACCATTTGTTTCAGAAAGCATGGAAATGCCTAAACAGAAAGAGGGACATAAATATCCATCGAAATTTTGCAATGACTTCAGTTGTTATCTATTGACAGTTGCATAATTATTGGTATTGTGAATACTGGACTGTTAACAAAAGCTGTTCGGCTATTGCTGGAGACGAGTAGATGTTAGCAGTCAAACTGGATGGGAGATGGAAAATCTACGAACAGTCAAATTAAATAAATGAAGAAGCTGGACAATAAGCAACAACCATGTAATGCATTATTCTACTATTTTTCACGCGCAAAAATGCATCGAGGTCTTTCACGCACAAATGAAAACTTGTCTGATCGACATTTTCTCACCATATTCTCGTAAACAGAAATTCTTAAACGTAAGTTTGATATGACAAATCACAATTCATTCTAAACATTCAATAATTCTCAAGGTCACCTTGCAGTTTCTTGGCACTCTTGTTTGATCTAATTCTGGGAAGTTCGTCTTCGGTAATGAAAATGAGCTTCATTTTCAAAAGGATGCAATAATACACATATTGAATGTCAACTGGAGTTATTGAGTTTTGCTCACGACTTTACCATAATTTGACCGATGGGAATATCAATTCAATGACATCGTGAAAGCACTTTGGGAACTGAGACGAACTTACTAGTGTCCAAAATCACCGTGGCTTCACTGAAAATAATCGCCCGTCATGTGGGTAGTCAGCCCAGAAACTGGTGAACCATAATTATTACCAACAATTTTGGGTTGGCTAACGGTGATTTCGACAACATAAAAACAGAAAAACTGATTCCACTGCATCTTGTCGTGATACTACGCACCTGAATCGCTTTTTCATTTTTAAGACGTTAGAACTCGGTCTATTTCATCAGAGTGGGTTTGTCAACTGGCTTTCGTACCGGTCAGGTGGAAGTGGAAACTTCTTCGACAAAGCTAACATTGGCACTCGATTACTCAATTTCTTGGCTCAGCAACCAACCATCCATTGTACTTCGCTTCTCCTATGCATATGTTGTCCACGCATTTCCAAACGCAGATTTCAAAGTAGACTGTAAGTTTGATGCACACTTTAAACTTTCCTGTTAAAGCAGACTGGCATGATTTCCTTCAGTATGAGTCAAAAATTCACCTAGAAAACATTTTTGCATAAATGAATTCACGGAATTGTGAAATACTGGCTTATGGCCCAAAATGTAATGCTGCACTACGTAAGATAAACTGTGCCACTTGCGTCCGGATAAAAAGGATGATATTTTCAGGATCATGACAAAATCAAGTCAGCCGTGCACAGATTTTGTAAAGTTGTTCAGTCAGTATTAGGCAATGATTACGGCAGCCTTTGACAGACATAATGCCTTGAATTCTGGCCAGATAAATTCAATTTAATATCAGCTGAACACACCAATAAACACTTAAATATAAACATCTGAATCTGTGGATTTTCAGGGAAGAATTGCCGTAAGTATTTTGCAAAAAACATGAAAATATTTAAACAATTTAAATTATTATGGTTTTATTTGACATTAGAAATGGTTAAAGAAAAAGCAAATGGTAAAATACAAGTGAGAAAAAGAAAACAGAAAGGGAAAATAGACGGAAGCCTTAGAATTACAGAAAGAAAAGGTTAAACAATATCAAGGAACATGGGAAAAAAGGAGAAAATTTGAACGTATTGCAACAAAAAGTTAAGAGGCAGTGCAAATTAGAAATTTGAAAAAAGGAAACCCAGAAGAGAAAAAACGGGAAAAAGGCAAAAAGGACCTTGAGAAAAAATACGTCAAAATGTTTGAGAACGGGTTGGTGCAAAAAAGGAAAAACGCAGGGAGTTGGCACATTGTCATGCATGAAAGAACAGCGAGATAAGCAAGGTGAGAAACGAATCACGAAACACAGTAACGTGCTCATCTATCACTCAAACACTTACTCAAACGAAACTTCTATTATAGACTTTGGCGGAAAACGTGAGTTTCGCATCGAGAGTTGTACTTTTCATGAACACATCTACCATCATTTCGTTTAATCGATTTAGTCAGAATTGGACATCTATTAAATCAGAACTACGACTAGCAAAATGAGGATTCTGCACTACCCACACGACGCCTTTCCTCATTACTTTTCTGCAAACTGTGCATTGAATGCGGATAAATTTACTCATTCCATTGTGCAGATGTCACCAGGTGACAGCGCATTGCATACTTAGCAAACCGGGAATAGACAATGCGAGTGAAATAATTTGACAATAGGCGGAAGAAATACTAATCTTGGCACAAATCGGATCAATTTGCAATTGCTAATCACTAACTAATGCCACTCTATTTCTCGCACCGTACCAAGAACACATAAATATGCTCACAATCTAACCATACTCGTTTGTTGGGACAGATCTGAAAGGATATGGTGAGTCTTCTTTAATGTTCTCAATTGCATTTGGCATTCCACTCATTTGGTGAGGTCTCGGTAAAGCAGATTAGGTTACTTCGTTTTCGTGGCCTCGTATTTCGCGATAACAATGGTCTCGTGATAATTATCATTATTTCATTATTGTTCAAACCGTCTTCTGGGAATACCTGGCAAATGGGAGAAGAACAACGTGATCTAGGAGCGATAGTTCAAAAGAAAGCGCTCATTTTCGTCTTACTATCACTCACATTAAACACGTGTTCAATCGCAGCTCCTCTTCGGTCATCCGAATCAAGGACTTTCCATGTAGCTAGCCTTCTCGTGAGTTGTAATTTGGGCAGATATGGAGATTACATCGTTCAAAGACTTGTGCCAATGACTCCCTCAGCTATTCGACCGTATTGCGAAGACAATACTGGTGAATAAGCATCGTTGCGGTCTGACAAAATACTGTGCACTTTGCTGAAGAAAACGATGACGATATTGCCGGGCAATCGCATTGGTTTTCGTTTTCGGCTGACTCTGCTGTTTATTTTCAATTCTCATTAGGTAATTCATTATTGCTTTCTGAAGTTTGGTGTACTTCAGGCTAACGATGTAAACCTCCATATCACTGGTGTAAATTTTCAAACATGGGTCACAACCACATTCATCACTCCTCATATCATATCTCTGTAATCTACAAAACCGATAAACACATATACTTCTGTTGCACGCGACAGGATTTCGAGACGAATAAATATGTGAGTCGCCCAGAACTTCACATTCAGTTTGTTCGATTTCCGCTGTGAAATTCATGATCTGCTGCTTTGCAGCATGAAACCAACCGAATGTTTGATATCAGTTGGTTCATACAATTCATTGCATACAACAAACAGTGGTGTTTGGCGGAAATAACTGATTGTCTCTCCTACTGCGAGTGAATTGTCAAACAAATGGTGAGGCACCCGAAGATAATTGTGATGACTTGAGGAGGACCGGAAAACGAAGCGGAGGTGATGTTGTACGAAATACGCAATCGGGACTGGCATAATATTTCTCGTCGGGTGATGAATTTGTACATTTGTGAACAGATGCGATCCAGAATTTTGTGTTTAGAAATTTGAAATGGGGAATACAATCAAAGTTGCTTCGGTCCCGCACCTCTGCTGCTTTGAGCTCTGCAACTTTGCCTTTATCCAGTATTCATGCAAATTCGGCAAATTGAATCCACGGCTTAAAATGCCCTCCTTGGTGAACTGGTCTTCGTCTTTCTCAATTGGTACTAATTGTGCCTGGCTAAAAACTTCGATTAAAAGTTTACCACGTGTCCCTCACCGCTTATGTTTCGCACAATTCAGAGGGGAGTGATCCAAATCGGTGGAGAACACCATGTCAATCTGCACTGACCGAAACCTGTTTCTCAAATGTCAACAGTCAATAAGAACTAATGTGATACAATTCCGCTAGCCATGACACTTCTTCGATCCGGCCGAATAAACTTTCACTCGGTTTGTTCCGAAAATCCCATAACTTATCAACCATATCATATCAATCATTTGACCTGAAGATGATTCGAATAAAGTCAGTTGTATAACCGTCATTCGTTTCCAATCTCCTTCTCTTTCCTTTATCCACGTTCAACCCAGACTATGAAAAACGTGAGGCAATTTAATCTTCTCAGATCGCGAAATATCATTAACTTTGTACTGATCATCAGGAACCCATATTCAAGTTGGTGCCCAAAGTCATTTGTTGTGAATAGCTACCTGTTCGCATTGGAAAGCTCTTCTACAAATGAGCTCACATGTTTGCAATACATTTTGTTGGAGCACTGATTTATCCTTAAATACCTGTGTAACATGCATACATCAATAACCCAGTAGAGTGTGCAAGCATTGGCGATTTGCTAGACTACTGTAATCTACGCAACCAAAATGGGATTTGTTTTCTTCTCCTCATGCAAGAATTCTGTGAGTATGCAATTACACATTGTCAAGCGCATTTCAAAATAAACTGACAAAATGCGTCAAGAAGCATCGATAGTGTGTACTGGGTAATTTGTCATCCAGGTGACTTATCAAAATGTTTACAAAAGATGAAAACCAATTTGTTCGAGTTTGCGAATTCGGCATGGCATTAGTTTACCAAACCCCAGATCCAAATATCCGGTGGGTGTTCCTTTGAAGCATTTGGTGATTTGAAGATCCACTTGAATGGAAAGCAATATTTCCGAATGCTTCTTGAGGCGATCGCCAAAAGTCGGTCTAATTCGACCCCACAATTTGAATATTCTCACCCTAGAGGACGATTCTTCTCAGTACGAACAACATCCGTATCCTCGTGGTTATCGTGAGCAACAGAGGCAGCTGTATCAACTTACTTATCACAATCTTCATCATTTCCATTACCACGATAGCATAAGTCTTCCATATCAGCTCCGTTCCCATCATTCATTTGGCTTATGCGGACCAAACACGTACAAACACGAAATAGGATACCTAGGAGCTAAGAGTCCAAATGACAATGTAGATAAACCATTTGTTTACCCCCACACACATCTTCTCTTCCCCTACCACAACACTAACCCACGTTGTCAGATTTCGGAGGAAAATGTGAGCCAAATCCATTTTGCCTTTAACTCAGATTCCTTTTGTGAATGTCATATCAGCCAAAGCATTATTTTAAACGTTCCGATGCACATTTGGTTTAAGCATAGATAGTGGTCCTATTTTGGCAGATTGTCCAATCCACCATCAAGCAGTTCATCCTCGTCATTACAATCGCATGATCATTTACCAATCTTATTCGCAAACCAATACGCATTTTACCATGATACGTCTGGGTTGCTCGGTGCCAATCTAACACACGAAATGCAACTAATTATCTGGAAAACGAGAGGGTTCCAGTCCTATCCAACCACGACATCGTCACCTTGATCATGCGTACTGGAAGATGCCATGATTCATCCTCCTCCTTACCCACCATTTCATTTGCTTGTACGGTGAACACAACCAATCAGCATCCGACACTAATCCAGAATTTCACTGTTCTTCCTTCATTTGCAATGCATTGGGAAAAATTGCAATGATTACCAAATCTCTCTCCTCTTCCTCCATCCCATCAACACACATCGACATTGATCGTCACATTTCACCGACAGATATCAAAGGCAAACGTGAGTTTCGTTCGACTGTGTGGTTGCGATTTGTACATAGTCAGATGTGATTATTCTTAGAGTATACTGAACGAACTATTAATATCCGTAATGCAAACGAATAGGTGACCAGTTACTCGGTCATATCAACTTCGGATATGTGCCGGCAATCTCCATTAATCATACGCTGGTGTTCCTTGTTGCGCGAGATAATACAGCACCATTTGGAAATGTTTTGGGTAAACAGGTAACTGCTTAGACTCGCTGCAAGCATAATTCCATATTCACATCTTAAGCTAGTTTTGTTTCTTCGGGGCCTCACTTTTTATTTGTATGTTTAAGCTCTGTGTTTCTGAGCTTCACAGGCGTTTCGTTTCTTGTGATTTCTCGTAACTCATCGGGCCCTTCGTTCTTTTTGCCCTCCCGCCTCTGCCTTTTTCCTGGTGATGATTGTGATTTTCAAATTGTCACCACCTTTGGCTGCGATCGAATTCTTCTACCTTTTTGTTTATTTCTCCCATATTCTACTAATTTTTTGTCCCTGATGCCTCCTTTTTATTTTATTCATTGCTTTTGGTTATCAGCTAGTTAACGCTGAGATCTCTGTCAGTAGCGAGTGCACCGAAAGAGAACATAGACTTGGTGTGCCTTGGATATAAATGTCTCAAAGTTTACCATTTAATGAGTATTCATTAATCTCAAGGAAACTCATGCAATAAATTGATTACCGTGCACTTATTGGCTTTGTGTTCACTCAGTGTCATTCAACAACAATGTATTCTTTTCTTATTAAACCCCCAATACTCACATGCAAACAAACCGCGCTGGAATAAAACTCGCCGAATGAATTCAGATTACAAAGAGAAAGGTGAGACCGAACGATTCCTTTATATCATTTCACGAAATTTTGCTCAATTTGACCCTTGATAACATCAAAAAACTTAACCATTGCAATCTTATCGAAATCGTTTTCTTTTTGGGCTCTCAGCAATAGTAATTTACACGACTTTCTGCTTTTACCTGCTTGGCCTCCACGTATGCATTTATGCTCTCTGCGGACAATATATACGCATGAAAGCTAATGCCTAAAAACCTTTTGTTACAAAATACGACGCTTCGAAATGTCCTCGGCCGACTGATATTCTGTCTAACATATCTAGATATGAACTGCCGGAACTGAGGAAGGCCAAATTGTCAGACATTCAAACTTCGACGGCGCATAGATAAATTTAGTTGGTGCTCTGCACCGACTATCATATAATGCAGCACAATTACACACAGCAGAACAAAAACAACACTGACTGCCATGCCATATATCGAGTGATACCTATGTCCTGATCACTCTTTTCTATTTGTCGTGACTGGTTCGGCTACCTTTCAGACACGTTTCTCCACAACCCGATATGTGTTGTAAACAGTTCTCAACCCTTTGGGTTCCTATCTCATATGTCGTATTGCCAATTTCTAAAATCATTGTTTGTCCTGCGTTGCTTTCTTGAAATTCTTTTTCGTCAACAATATGAATTCTTCCAAAAATCTGTTCTGAGTAGACCACTCCGGGAAAGATCATTGCATGCACCATAATTTGATGGAGCACAGTTTAATACCATGATGACTTTGTCAGGATACAGCTCGTATGGAGATGGCCATAGTGACCATTTTACGATCAGCCTCCAGAACAAAATAATGTCACCAGTTAAGTTCAATCCAATTTCACTTATCCTTCAATAATTCAAGTACATTTTCGGGTGCAGACGATTAATTTCAAGGGGGGAAAATTGGATTTATAGTACTCCATAACACTGTGGTGATATTGTTTAAGAAAAGAATCTATTTCCTCCAATAGATGTGCATGTAATCTGCATTACGACCTCTCAGCAGAATACGTTGACGAATGTAGGTGAATCGGTATTAATTTCTTACGATATATTTGGGATTTTGTCTCCTGGTTTCCAAAGAGTTTTTGCAAGCTACTTGCACAATTCTGATTCCAGCTTTAATTTTTTTCCGGGGAAATAAAAGCAAATCGTAATTGGAGCAAAGCGAAAACGAAACAAGTGGGTCAGTCTAGTGTCGAGTAGACTTCTGCACGATGGGAAACTGTTTGCTCTTGATTTCATTGGGAGATTGATTTGATTACTCCGGTTTCAGATGACACTGTCCGGATAAAAATGCCAGCAGGCAAATGAGACATTGCACATCGGGTTAATTGATGTCCGCATTGTAGGAAGGCTGCGTTCAATGAAGTTAGTTTAGTTTACCCAGACAATCAGTTATCCACAGTAATGCATGTACTGGAACAGCCCCCTTCGAAAAAGTTGTATGAATGACCAGAAAAATGCGAAAATAGAAATATTAGCGTGAATCGAATAGCAGTAACTGTGTCAATGATCATCAATTCTTACACGCAGAAACCAGTACCGCGGCTTACAAGATACACGCTGCAATAACTCATTTGACTCGTCGGCTTGTCAAGGTCAAAGTAGTAATTCATTGAAACAGTTTTCTTTGGAATGATTCAAGATCATATCATTCTAGTATTCATTTAACCTGGTCATGTTCGATTTCAATTTGCATTTGCTTCAGGCCATTACAAACGTAAGCAAGCTCACTTAGAAGAATTTGCGTGCTTCTACAGGAATTTCCATGTCTGTTTAGTTTAAAACCCCTTATTTATGGGAGCCTTTCAGTTCTAATGGGATTTTAAGTTGCTTCTGCCTATTATTACAAATTATGGAAAAGAATGAAGCCAGTCTGATTGTCAAAGCCCGTGTAGACTAAAAGAAACGATTGGCATTGAAACAGAGAAAAACATATTGGCGCTAGTTGAATGATGTAATCGCTGACCACATGAGCAAATGCTATTGTGTTTGAGCGGAATGCACCACGAAAAACAAATAAAACGAATGAGATAATAAAGAGTAAACTAAAGAAAAAATACTCGCTAATTCCGAAATTAAAATTAATATGCAAGAAAAGTATCGCTTTTTAAATCCGCTGGTCTTCTTTGGAGTTGTTCATAATAGAAGATTTACTTACTTCCATCGCTCCTAACATTTTGCTCCGCAGTACTGTGCATTAAATTAACAAGACTATCATCATCATCATCACTATCGTTATTCGCATATTCAGTGACACCAACCCTATTACTATCCTCAAGCGTATAGTCATTATCAGCCACAACAGCGGTTCCAGTATAGCCACCATTAGCATTGGTGTATTATAATTCTTTATCCGCCGCCCACATCAGTCGGTTGTTTAGGGCAGAACGAGAGAATGTGAATACTCCGAAGGCAATCCATGCATCCTGTTATTACATCATGGAAACTGACAACATATTTGAACAACCTGTTTTTTTTCTTTTCCCCGTCCGCAACACAATATTACTGATGATAGATTTTGGAAAAATCCGTGAGTTGTACTCATGAATCCGTCCCAAATTTGACCACCCGTAAATTTTTGTTTTTGTACTCACTTATTCGAAGGATAAATTTCGTCCTAAATTCCATTTGATGGAGCCCTATAGTATAGTATTTGTGAGAACCAGAAGTAACAGTTTTCTTCAAGTCATCAACACAAAATACTCGTAAGTTCCATCTGGAGACATTTTCGTGTTGTGTTGGAGGGTTGTCCGAATTCGCGTGGTTAGCTGATTAATTGAACTTGAGCCACAATATGCAGCAAGTATGTGCGACCCAAGTACAAACTGGGATGAAATAATCCTGAGGGTCTCACACTTCCATCGTGCAATAAGCACAGCTGGATGATGCTTTTCTCTCAAAATTTGGAATCTGGTCACTTGTGATATTGCCTAATCAAAGCAAAATTCATTCTCAACCTGAGCATCACTTCATCGCTCGATTAAATCCAGGACTGGATTGGCTCTAATAGTTCAGGTTTAACGAACACTATGGGGCTGGGGAAAGACATGCCTGAATATACCGGATCTGGTAAATTTCTTGGTTGGTGCGGTCAACTAAACCAAATTCTCAACTCGACTTTCTACACGTATGATTCACCTATTTTACCTCGAAAACAGATCACGAAAAGAAATGTAAGTTCATACAACATTTTTCTTCCACTTTTCTATCAAGTTCTTCCACGTTATCCGGATGTTTCATTTAAAAAAATAAGTAAACATATTTACGGTACATTATAGCACCTTCAGAAACCACTGGTATGTAGTTGTGTTGTGACTTGAGGCCGAAATGCTTTCACTCATTCGAACTGTCCACTGGTTCATCGGGATTCGTCCAAGTGGGCAGTGAAACCATGGAGGCAAGGTAGAGGGATTTAACCAGTGTTAGACCTTATCAGTAGTTGACCAAAACTGGGGAAAAAATCGGAAAGAATGAATGGGCAACTACAGTAAAATCGTGTTCAGTCATCTACTGTTGGACAATGTTATACTTGTCTCGTTTTACTTGGGTGGGTTCATAAACTCAAAACCAGCCAAACACTCAGGTACATGAATCTCAGTGAAACCATTTTTCTAGGAAACTATGAATGTAGAAAGTTGAGGTACTGCACAACAACATTCGGCTTCTCACAAATTACTTATCCATTCTGCCCCTCATACATAATTAAGTAAATGCTTTTCTCACATTCTTGTCTTCAAAGGAATCACATGGATGAAAAATAATAATATATTGCCTCAGTTTTCATAAGCCTTCGAAGTCTACTTCAGATGCTGTTTATGGCAGTCAGTAGTAGCCTTCCAGGAGCATAAAATAGATGTAATGGCAATAGTGCTCCGTTAGTCAAAAGCAACCGTAATCTGGGGATTGCAACACAGTACATCCCGTCGACCGTCTTATTTCTACCACTGTGCTCGACCAGACTTCCATTTATTCATTCACTTTAACTCATTGTGTATTTGTCCGATTGAAACATAGGATCTCGAATGATAAAACGCTGCTTGGGTTCTATCTCGGATTAGTAATGCCACAAAGTTTGTGGATGCTTATGTGATTTATCGAGGATACGTTAAGCGCGGATACCGAAAGGAGAGTAATTTCGCAGTGGTTTTGTTGCCGACATGAACAGACTTATTTTCTCCATTTTTTTAATATTTCTAGGAATTATGAATTCAATTATTTTTTAAAATCACATCCCTTATTTTATTCAAAAAATTCCAGTGATTTTCGTCGACTTTCGCCTGAATGTTTCCCCGCAATCATGAAAACAAATGTTCCTCTCGTTCTGTAGCTATCCTTCTCGTTTGCCTAATGATCTCTAGAACGGTCTTCCCAAAATGATCTTGTAATTTGCCGACGTCACTGACTGATTGTCCATTGTCCTAGGGATTGAGTTCTTGAAACAGTGAAATGTCAGTGGCATTCAACATGGCTTAAAACTGGAGCCTGATCTAACGTTGGCTAAATTGTCAGTGAATTTCCGCCTACCAGATTCAATGGAAAATTACTATCCTCTTTTTCAATGCATTTATTTTCAGTTGTTGGGAAAATCGGTAACTATTCAGTCGCGTTTATCTGACCTTGTTCGTTGCATTTCATTTTTTTAATACACACTTGCACCTGACAGATTTCGCATAGTCCATATTTTCGTGGCCGAGTAAATAACTCAGAACGCTTACAGAACCACATTTCGAACAAAAGCAAAACATGAGGGGTTCATCAATTCGATCTGCATCTCATTAGGCGTGGAGTAGTTCACCATCGTTCAGCTGAACTCACCAGTGCTGGAAGTTTGACACCATAGCTGAGATATCCAGTAGACCACATGCAAAGTACGAACATAACATGCGGATGGGCAATTAACAGTAAATTGCATCACTAAGTGTTGAATACAATCAACTAGGACAAGGAAAGACTTCCATTATTTTCTATACAACCAATTTTGTTCTTACCATAGCTGTAGGTGGCTGCAAAATAATTGAACTTAATGAACATTTGTCTTTTTCAATTGTCCGAATTTTCCTGTTTTCAGCGGACCTTCTATTTTCTATACTCTAGTCACAAAGTCATCCATAATCATCCCTCTTTGCAAATCCCACATTTTTCTCTAGACGGCATTAGATGATGCTTATAGAAATATCTCCCATTCCAAACCGGGTCGTTTGTACAATTCGTTCAGTAGAACTGCGCTAGAGCACTTCCGTATCTCCAAACCGTGTTTTTTCACCATCATTTTTAAGTATGTTCTTAATTGACAAACAATTTTGGGAAGCAAGGCCATTAGAGCCGATATATCAAACCAAAACTTGTGCGTTTAGGTGACGTTGTTTCTCTCGCCTTACTCGCATCCGAATTCTTCCTGAAATCACTTTTTGTATGACATCTCTACAAAAGCTTTTGGACGGCTTCAGTTAATTTATTTAGTTTTTCACTAAGAAAACTGATCGATGCTATTCGTTTATTTTACCATCCACAGTGATCAAAAAACAACTCCGTACGTTTCCAATTAGAATTTACCATTGTGTAATGTAACCGGTTCAGCGGTTCAGAGCAGACTGAGATTAGATGCTAAATTGTATATTGTTGCTATCAGAAATTTTTTCCAGTAATGATGACGATTAATGTTTACCTCATCTCTAAGAGGTTTATACCCCCTTACCAGCAGTAGTTTGGCTCCCTAAAAGTTTACAAATCTTTGTGCGGTATTGTTATAATATAATAAGCCTAATACTGCTACTCAACAATTATATTTGATTAAACTAAGAGAACTGAGATATTTTCCGGGCAAAAACTTACCCGCACAGTGATTTTGTTTGCTGTTTACCAGTTGTAGAAATTTGTTAGTTAGCATTCAAAAAACAGCGTATTCTTTAAGTTCAACCAATGGAATCACTTTGAAAAGATAAACAATTTGTGCTGTACACAAGCAAGCAGATTTCAGTTCAGCTTCACAGTTTTGCTTTGTCCCTAGAGGTTAGTAACAAGTAAAGGAACTAAGAGAAAAACAAACTGTCTAACTTTCTTTTTTCTTTCTTAATGCATTCCAGCATGTCGCCATTAACGAATATGATTCACGAGCAAAAGGAATTTTAACAATTAAACCTATTAGTTAATCTCATTCAATAAAGCTTGGCATATTTAACAAAAGCTGGCTTTCTTGTTCCCTGGGTATTTTAGATGGTTACACTAAATTTTCTTCATCCGAAGGATCGTACTGACCCTGTGAGGAATCATCTGAACTTGGAAGCTGTCAATGAAGGGTTTATTTGCCCATTCTATCACAACTTATTTCTGTGGAAATAAAGGGATTTTGTTAGCACTCGGCTCCTCGAGAATTGGGGAGCTAAACGAACGTTAGTCGAAAGCCTTATACATCAGAGCACTCTAAGTTGATCTGAAATGATATGTATGTAGGCACAAATATTGATGTATATTATGAGAGGTATCTGGAAAGGTGCGCAAAATTCCCAGAAACACACGACTGGTTTCGCGGTTACTGCCACTCGTCAGGTGTGCTTATCTGATTTTCTTTTGTCCAAACATTCTTATACTTGCACATTCCGAATTGTCTTGTCTGAACAAAATCTAATCTTTAGCTTCTTGAATGTGCATGGGAGCCGTTCGTTCAAAAGTCCACAAAAGAAACAAACATGTAATCTGAGACAGTTTTGTTCACCCAACAAAAACCAAGTAAAACTTATATCTGTTCTTGCAGACGTTCCTAATGTTGACTAAGCCCAAGTGAAAAAGAATTATCAACGATTCACAGCTGTGGTCATTCTGTCAACTTCCATGCACACTCCTGACGTTATAAATCAGATTCTGTTGAGACACTGTATATATATGCATATATGAAATACAAATTCAAAGAATTTTCACCCACTTAGCTGCCGTTCCATAACAAGTCACTAGTTTGTTCGCTAAGCTGGGTAGCTCGATTGCCAGCACTTCATTATGTGCTAGATTGTCAACAACACTAGTAGGATCTTGTGGGAAGTACTTGGGTGGTTGCGTCTTTTAATGCTGGTGGCCCTATGATCCAGAGGGAATAAAATGAAAATTCGGGATGGCCACTAAAGCGGAGTGCTTTGACAAGTAAGGATATGCACTGAAGACCACTGGAAGTCCCGGACACAGCAAAAAACGGAAACTTTTTGTCCTGAATCTTACTAGCAGCACACATGAGACAGTGATCTAAAAGGCAGAAGAAATGGCAGTCAGTATGAACCAAGCGGATTATTTAGGAAAGCAAAAGCGTTATGAAAAAGTGCGTCAATGGCGATCCAGCTCACAAATTTGCGGAACAACCCAAATGAAATTTAAACGTCCACATAAATTACACAAAATAACCAAGGACCAAAGCTCGAAAACGCAGGCATCTATCACACCCATTTACGAACGACCAAAAATGGATAAGAACGGAATGACCCTGAAATCGAAGTTCGTCTCACCCAGGAAAACAACGCACAATGTGCCAGAGGTTGATGAAAACGATTAAAAACTGTCTTTAAAGTAAATGGGCAATTTTTAGAGGAACTTAGTCGAAAAACGTTGAACAGGTTAAATTCATGAGCTCTTCGAAGGCCGAAGTTCTCTTTAAGTCAAAGCACTTGCAAAACAAACGCTAACGGACTTCTAGAAGAGCATCAGTAGGGTGAACAAATAAAGCCGAGGACTGCGTGCAACTTGGTTGAGCTAATCCTTCAAATCGACTTCAAGTGATAAGGTAGGTTCTACGAAAGAAGTGAGAGAGACTGTAGTAGATTCACGAGCATCGCCAAAGAGGGAGCGATTCTAAATCTTTGAAGGACCTTTTTCCAGGAACCCTGATAATGCAAAGGTTACAAAGGATTTGTAATCAAACGATCTGAAGTACAACAAGCTTTCATTGCCATTACAAAATTCTCCATGGATCTCTTGATTACCGTGGAAATAGACAGTGATAATTGCGTGCTTTTTGGGGGAGGTCCCTTTACGAGGATGAGTACAGGTGTGTTGGAAACATTCGTAAATAACATTATACACAGAACTACTTCTACAGTTTCATAGCAGTCACGCAAATTACTGCCAAGGAAGTTATATGAAGACGGTTCTCTAAAAGGCCAATCCCGCTGCACCACCGAGAAAAAATACACTCTACACAAACATGCGGAGCGACTAATTCCAAGTCTTTAGTAAGCGAAGCATCAGTCAGAATCACTGCTAGGGGACGGATGCTGAACAAACCAGAAAAAGGGATATATCGATGAGAATCAAAAATACCTGTTAAAGGATGAGGCAGTTATTCAAACCCCATGGAATCGAATTAGTTCGTAGATTACGAAGCCCTTACGGAACATCCCATCGAAGAATTAAAGACAAATACCAAACAGTGATTTAGCTTTGTTTATCAGACTGATTACAACGTCTGCAAAAAGTGCCGTCCCGGACAAAACAGAAAGAAACCCAAACACGATCCACTGTTCAAAATATAGGCGCATAAAAGTCGTGAGGAACACAAAGTCGAATTTAAGTGTAAAGGTTGTCACCTATTTTCGAAAAACCACTTGAGGCAGTTTATTAAGGCTTGCAATTGATCAGGAAGAGCGACGGAATTGATCATTATTTGAGCCAGGTTTATTTGCGAAGTTATGGAAGGACCGGTCATTATACTCCAGTGAAATTGGGTACCCTTTCAGACAATAACGGATCAGGTGTGCAGGAGACAAAGAAAGAAGCGGATAGCTGAAGTCTTTGCCCGTGTCTCTTTTATTCTATTAACCAAAGCAGCCAACCAGTAATGACTGCAGAAGAACTGCCTGTATAATTGCATGAAAACACAAGCACTCGCCGGGAGACCGCACCACTGATGATGTCACTTTGGCTGGTGGCGAAGTGTTTGCAGTCCAGTTCACTGGTTCACCAAAAAAGTCCGCGTCATATGCACCATCCATTTGCCTTGAGTTTTACCAGATTTTAAGATACTGTTCGTAGATATCGACTCGTTTGGCGGGTGAATTCGTTTTCTACTAGTTTTAGCTCTTACTCATCAAGCTGCATCAAGCCGTGGTTGAGTTACCGTGAAGGGTATTGCAAGCTGGTTTCAACAATTAGTAAAGTAACCCAATTTATAATTCACTATTATTGTGTATAAAATCGAGGTTCGGTAGATCTACTGTAGCATTTTGCACCCTAATTTAAATAATGCTGTTCGTATAATAAACCATTTGGAGTCCTGGCTCTTATCAAAAGCCTTCAAATTAAATTCATTTTTCAGTAGTGGGTGATCCGGTTTTGATTTCGAACAACTCAACAGGCAGCATCAGCACTTCAGTAGTGAAAACCTTGTGCGCACTTTACAGTTTCTTTATCTTTGTTAGTAACCATCACCAGAAACAGTGCTACTTCGAATCAAGTTCACGTGCTCTTTTATCGAATTATCCTCACAGTAGTAAACGCTCAGTGGGAATTCATCGCAGGGCTCGGATTTGCGCCGTCATTTACGCTTTCTGCTGGAGGGTCTGTAGAGAAATCATAACTGGGGTTGATAGGTTATTCTTTGTTGGGCGGCCAAAGCCAACCACTCTGATTGCGACAGAAAGCCGATACATTTGATGCTAAATAGAACAGGTACGTGCGCATCATGTTGTGCGTACGTAAGAAATCCTCGGTCCTATTGAGTTATTTTTGTGTTACCTCAGTTTAGCTTTGGAAAGTACACAGGAATGATATGGAATACAAGGTCTGTTGGACACGTACTACCGAAATACCTCAGATTGCAGAAAACAAGTATTAGTTGTATTGTATTGTTCAGCTTTTCTGGTTTAAATTTGCATTCCAGGAGCTGAAATCCCACTACCCATGGTAGAGTATCGACAATGGTAAAAATAACACTCAAGTTAGAGGGGTAGCTATGCATCGCCGGATCTTTATTAAGCAGAACGCGTTTGAGGCAATGCAAGTAAGAATTCTTCTGAATGTTATTTATTATTATTAGTTACAAAAATCTGTCACCAGTATCTTGTTTTGGGGTATGTGAAGAAATATCCCTGCGAAACGAGGAAGGAATCTTCGAAGGCCTTTTTGCAAATTCCATGCAGGCTTCATTGTGCGTGATGCACGATACTTGCAAGATCCGTAAAGGGGATAGAAAAAACGAGTAATCAAAAATATAATATGGCGCAGTATTTAATGTTTTCTTTCATAGTTCAGGAAGGACTACAGATTAGTGAAGTTTCTTTTGATGTACTTAGAGAGGACGTTGATTGTAACAAGGAACTGTTCGAGTTTTCCAATGTAAAAGAACAGAAAACGCAGCCTGGACATCCAATGGACAATATAAGACGAGCAACAAAGACCGTGGGGTTAAGAGATTACAAGATACTTAACTTCTGGGTAGAAAGAAGTTACAGAGACCGCGGTGGGATGTGTTAAGAAAAATTTTATTTTGTTTTTTTAAAAACTTATAATCTTTCTGGTAACCCATATTAGACCGTCTAGGTAAATATCATTTGAAACCGGGCGATATTTGGCTGCCTCTTCCGCATACCTGGCCAAAGCCACACCCACTACTGAGCATATCACTTATATAGATGAAAAAATTCACGAGCTAAGAGCAGAATTGCTTCCTGTGAAACACCAGGATCAGCAGTCAAAACGATTTAGACTATTCCACACCGTTGTTTTTCCTGTTTTTGGTTGGATGATCGACGTAATCAGCAAGCCATGTTAACAAGTTACGTTGTCACCCCAAAAGTTAGGTTTTTGAAATCAAAGTGACTTTTAAGTAGAATTGAATAAAATTCAAAGGAATGATCAAGAAATGCTCATCTAACAGAACTGCGTAATTGCTTGGAGATAGAATTCACTAAATGTTATTACATTAAATGTGCTCCTGCAAAGTTTGTAGGCGGTTAACCAGTAAGTAAGGCCAGTAACAAGGCATAATTCAGAAAAATCTGCGGATTTTGTATCCTTAAGTATCTGGCAATTTGTGTTGCTTTCCAAGAAGTTATGTTGGCACAAAAATACAAGAAGCTGTTAATGAAACAGACTGTGGTTTTGGACATCGTACGGCATCGTAATTAGCTACTAAGGGATAATGAGCTTGGAGAAGCCGTAGCTGCCAACTTGATAGTTTTTAAGCAATTTAAAATCCCATCCTTTTCTACTGGTTCAACACCTGTGCGGTCGGTGGAGGAATGTGTTGAATGAGTCAATGGGGCTAGCTGAATTACAGCAGAACTGAGGACATTACTGCTGAACGAACAAAGAAGTATTCTTTTCAACTGCAGAGGGTCCGAATCTCCTCCCCTTCCCTAATAGTTGTTTCCCCCCTGACGGTTTGGAAGTTGGCCAGGAAATGCAGGTTCAGCAAGCCTCATAGGACAAGACAGACCCTCGACAGTTTTAATGTGGCCGAATTTCTATGCATCTTCATTCATTCATTTTTGGTGTAAATAGATGCCACACTTCAGTTATGCACAGGAAGTAGTTTCAAATGATCTGCAGGAGAGTGAGAGTCCTTCGCAGTTGGAAAGCCCGGAAGTAAGTGGAAAATAGGAATAAGTATTTTCAGGCTAATGTCTGAAAACTGAAACGACTGGGGTGGATACGTTCCGCAGGTTAAACTCTAAATGCTTAGATTAGACAACGGCATCGTGAACGATGCAATATAAATTTTCGGTTTTACAACGATGACATAGGAGTCATTCGCTGAGAAGAAAGCACCAGGCTTTGTTGAAAAAATATCAGACGGCTTACTGAGGATTCTGTCAAAATTATCGATAACATGAAAGAGACAAATTAACCAAAAGCCCAGTCGGTTTGTTGAATTTCCAACGGCAATTAGAATAGAGCTCCGTTATCAGTGGATACATAGCAGACAGCCAGATTCAAGGTACTTTTCATAGGTTGATATGAGCCATCGTAGGTGTTAGTGAGTGAATCGGCCATTTTTGGGCCCGGAGATCGGAGAAAGACAGTGACAACCACAAGGGCCTCATCACTTCCGAATGTTCTCATAGGGATCCGTTAAGAATAAGGATCAAACATTTAATAGACTGGTCTTTCTGTCTGAATCATTGCCGTAGAAAATATTGACTATGCTAACGAGAATGTTGGTCACAAATATCGTCCAACCAAAGGACTGTTAGTGGGCTCCAGAAATGCTATGACCTAAAAATCATGTGACCCATTGCTTTTCTGATGTAAAGCAAACCTTATTCCATTCGAATTTATTACCTAAATCTTCCCTGTCGAAATAATCAAAACAACGGATAGGGGTGAAATCATCCATTGCAGTCAATTTCTTTTTGGTTGTGGATGGCGATGCATGAATCTATGCAAACGAGCACTTGTTAGTAAATAGCTCGATCGTACTCTGAAGTTGAAAGTTTTCCGTCAAATTGCCCTCGTACTCTGAATTCCATGAAAAAGGTATCACCAAAAGAAAAACTAGACAGGGGCACTGTCGTTCTGAAAAGCGTCCACGGTATTTTTGACCAGTGTGGTCATCTCAATCCTGGGCAACATTGGTAAACAATGAAATCGTCTAGAAAGGGCCGCTCTGTTCGGCCATGCCAGTAACTGGCTCCCAGACATTCGTGGAACATTGATCATATCGGATTGTCGCAGTCTTCAGCTTAATATAATTAAACCGTGCGCTGGAATCTTGTGGTCCAAATATTTACTTTTGATTGTGCATCTCATTCTTTTCTTTCTTCGCATCACTTGTCTCATTTCTCCACCGTCATATTTGGGAGATTAATTTCGTAACAGACAACGTTATAAACTTTTGGGTTTCTCAATTACCAACTTTTGTGTTCTGCTTTTTACTCTTTCCTGCCAAAGAATAGCTGGCAATTTAACGTCTATTACCTGCTAACGAGCAGCAACATTGGATTTCCTTGTTTTAAAATCTACGTAAAACATTAACGTATAGTGCATGGACTCACTGATACATCGAAACATCAGAATATTGCAGCTTGGCTGAGGGTCGACACTCGAAACTCGTCTAACTGCATCTTAGCTTACCCATTGCATGAACAGTGGAAAGGCACAGTACATGATGTAGTTTATTGTTAGTAATTCGGTTGACGCTAATGAGACAGTTGCCCTGTCCCAATCCCAAGTTGTCATGCGCTGGTAATTGTGAATGGGGAAAATATCTCGACAAACTCAACTCCGCAAATGTCATCCGTCTAGATGGAAGCTACTGGCACATTCGTAATACATTGGCCTTCCAATCGGAAAGGCCGAGTTAAGAGCCGGATTGCGACGGAAGGTGTACGCCAAGAATGAACGCGAACAAGGACAAAAGTTCCAATCTAATATTTCCAGACTATAAGTGTGAGTAGATAACCCGAGGAATGTATGTGAAAAGTGCGGTTCGAAAGACAGGCAGTCCGACATACTTATATATTCACTGCTCGCGAGTAACATTGCATTCTATAAAGATGTTTCTTTTACTTTGGACGTACATGTACGCCAAACGGCTGCTCATTCATTTTCAAACCCACTCCGTTTGTTCTTTTCTGGGTTTTCCACAATTAGACGAAGGTGTGCGGAATTTTCTTGCCTTTCGTCTACTGAAACGAATCCCAAGGGCTGAAATAACTTCACAAAGATTAATTTGGTCTGATTACCATGCCAATTTTAAAATATCAACAACTGTAAACTGCATCGAATGCGCCGTCCAAAATGAGAGAAACATTCATACGCGTTAGTGATGGGCAGGTTCTTTCAATGCTGTTCACGGTAGGTTTTGCACAGTTGGTCATTATGGGCGGTGACAAGGCCATATTTTTGCCTTTGATGCTTGGTCCCCTGCGCTATCTTTCATGCAGCATTAGAAAAATGAGTGTGGTTGGAACCATCCGAGCAGTGAGATTAAGTGTTTTCACTCTTTCAAAAGGATCTCTTTGTTCTCGATGGCGCAACTTTGAACGAGCCATGAATTGTCGAGTCTGTGCTCCGCAGGCAAGTAAAGCAATTGATTGTGCGCATCTACGCTGAAATAAGAGATTAAGCTTTTTCTTTCTCATCTAGCTTCGCACGACATTTCTTCTGCATTTACCCTGATAAAGTCGGGAATTCCGTTAAGTCCAGTGTAACTAATATTAGGGTTCAAACTAAACTTGTCAGTAGGACCGGGAACTGCCAAACACTGGCAACAATCTACCCCAACCATTCCTGTATAAACCATGGATCGCAGCTTCCACACCAGTTGTTTATAGTAATTTCATCTAGACTGGTCCTATTGTATTTTCACGTGATACTGTCCACCGTTGCAAGAGTAAAGATCACAGAGTTGCAACACACACCTCCATTTGTATATCCGGGTCTGACAATCCACAAGTTAAAATCACGCATTGTGATGCCAGCACTGCTTGATGGAAAAATATTGTTCGACCATCAACTAGTAGTTCAATCAAAAACTGTTCAAGGACATTTTTAGGACAAGTTCAGTGTGATGCTCACAGCAATATTTTGATTTCAATGAGAGATTTCATTAATTAAGCCCTGCTTGATTTTGGGAAGGGAAGTTTGCTTGCAGGATAGAATAAGTACGCATGTGTTTCTTGGTAAAATGCTCGTTTAAAAAACATCCCGCCATCAAATATCAAAAATTTTAAATACCTGGAGGCAGAGTGCCAGTGCACCAAGTTTGATTAGTAAACCGTTCTGTTTATGTTGACATTAGCTTCTTAAATTATTTGACATCGATACCTACCGAAAATAATTTGTTCCTAATGCATCTTTCCGATCCTTATGGTAATAAATATTTACGCGTGACAGTTTGATCACGTCTGCCGTAGTTACTCTGAAGTGGAAAGGTGCATTCTGGGTCTGCGATAAAAGTGCTGGCTGTAGGCTGGACTATCTCCGCAGCAACGGACATAGTGTCACTGTCAGTAGAAACAAAATGCTAACAAGTTATATGGCAGGGTTTTTTGGCAGTAATGTAGCATTTTCACCTTTGGTTGCCTTAGTATTGGTAATTCTTTGGTATTTTTTCAGGCACTAATTTGGCATTAAACCGTCGTCTATTTTGCTAACGTGATCAAGAAGGAAGATGTCAAATGTGGTCTTGGCGTAAGAAAAAGCGTTCCAGACACAACCAGTGAGCCATAGTTAACCGAATGGGTGATAAACGCTACCGTAGGAATAATCATTCAAACCGTCATGTTGCGATGTTCAAACGTTTCGCGGTTCTACTGTATTCTAAAGAGATGAAAAGTGATGCTCGTACCCTTAGGCGTCCATTGCTGGTTACGAATCAAGCAAAATACAACCAGTGGAGCAATCCTATTTATATCCTTCATGCTTTCGAAATATTAAACCAAAACTTAGAAGATATAATTTATTGTGATCAACTGATAATCGCAATGTGAATAGCTAAATAACTTAGCGTGAAAAATTTTTGGAAACTGTTCCCGGTGGGACTTAAGATGAATGAACGCGTGATTTCTTGCGAACGCTAGTGACAACCAATTGGTTGGGGCAGTTCAACAGGTAAATTTCCCATGGGGTGCCATTCTTTTGACGGTAGGTCATTTGTTGTTTATTTAAACATTGGTAGATATGTTCGTGAAGGATTTAATTAACTCTTCACACAGATACCTGTGCATTAAAAGAGAGGTGGCTCGTCATACGCAAATGAATGCACTAAGTAAAACCTATTCATTTTTCATCTCAGCTAATTGAAGAAATACTAAAGACCGTTCAGTCTTAAGTTGAATAACCGAACGCATTGAGTCGCACAGAAGGATATCCTGTGCAGCTTTAATGTTATAATCCAATGCAAAAAAATGACCGTCTTGTTTTGTTTTGCACGGCCCGTTTCGTTAGAAAGTGTGTTGGGTAAAGAGATTGACGTGTGAGAAATGTGGGACCTCCTAAGTCGCTTTCAGTAATGTGTCATTTATGGTAACAAATTTTCTCACCCACCTCGGCCATTAAAATGGTTGAAAGTGTAAACGTCGGCAAATGAAAATTCGCAGAAATGGGAGAGATGTTTTCCACTGTCGCAAACCTTTTGATGAACTTTGCACTTTCTAAACCACACGGAGGCTTATAACAGATGACTGAAATGCAGTTGTCCAATTCCACTGTTCCGTTGTTGTTGCAATTTTCCTTTACCTATCTTGGTCCGCAAACGCTATCAAATTTACAATGATCCCAGTGACACAGATGAACCCTTTGCCCTTGTGAATTCGGTAAAGTGGGTAACCAAATAAGCTTTCTTTGTGAACTATAGAAGGGGGAGAATTGACAGATAGCTAAAAGCCAACGGTCATTAGCTGAAATCTTTATCCAAATACAAGAGCGTGACCCGGAGAAATGGACTGACAGATGACATTGTACCTAATGGGATATAATATATATATATATATGATATGAGTTTAGAGTATGATTGTCTCGCTCGGGTTCAATAGGATGGTATTGATTTGCTTGATGCGCTGTGAAATTTCACTGCAAATGCTACGTCACTAGCGGAAGTGACGTTATCAGTGCAATGACCATACACATACATATTATAAATAAAGGATTTACGGAGTTTGCTTCCTCCCTTTTTATGGCTTTACCTAATAGGCTTTAATGTTGTCTTAAATCTAGACATTGCATGAATATACTAACTGAAACTGCAGCACGTGTGCTCAATGGTTGTGGTTGTAGAAAAGAAACAGACGTAAACCACAACGGCATGAGACACGCTCACTACCTAAGTTACCAATTTCTTGTATACACTACCTTCCTGCTTCATTGTATTGCTTCATCGACATCACAGAAGCTCCGGCGAACCAGAATCGCCTATGTGCTATGATACAATTCCAAGAACTATCACAAATGCGAACATCTATGTTCGAAAAGATCATTGCAAAGCAATGCAGTGGAGCCGGTGACAGGCCAGTGGTTCCAACAAAGTGTAATCGATACAATGGCATTTCCCTCTTTATGTATGCCAATACCAAGCCGGAATTAATATACAATGGATTGCTTCGAGCTATGCAACAGCAAAATACAGTTTGAATAAATTCACGAAGCGGTCCGATGAAGTCTGATTGGTTAAATTTATGGCAAGCACAAATATTGGCTCAAGAGAGATCAAAATTTAATTCAGTAAAAGTGAATTAGATATGCAACAAAACTTCAGCACCGGATATCTACTTGTTATTTTCTCAAAAGCGGATGGAGCTGATGCCGAATGGTTTATTATTACTGGCAGTCGCTTTGAATCGCCTGCTTTTAAAAATTGGTAATTGTCAAAGCCTTGCACAGGTGTTATCAGCTCTTGTCTCATGGATAGTATTCCTCTTCCTGTGGTCGTTCATTTAGTGTATAAATGTCTGTGGCTTAGGAGATACCAGTTGACGGGTATTGACGTTAGGCTGTATTGGAGCTGCTATTCTTGAACTTTTGTGCGCTGGCCCAGTCACCCTAATTGCTGTATCTTTTAAATCGCAAACATTCGTCACGGTTTTGTCACCCACTCCGCGGACGATCGAAGTTTGTCGTTTCCATAGAAGCGAGATGGTACGCATGTAAAAAAACTTCGACGATTGCAAATGAGAACTAGAATATGGACACGATTTTTTAATAAAAAGATCATAAATACAGTTTCACCTAGAACTGATAGAAGTGCATACTGATGTATAGTGCTCAAATTTGCTGCATTTAAGTTTACTTTTCTCAAAATGCACTACATGTGCTCATATTTCAAAGACGCTTGACCAGAAGTACCGAAATTCAGAAAGCCAACGTACTCGAAAACAACTATATTTAAAAGAATCGCTTTGAAATTCATTCCTCTATTATCGGAAACTTAGTGTGAGTAGCAAGACAAGGAAAGTCATGAGATGTTAGTGAGATCTTCTGAGCCGAAGAAATACGAGTAAAGGTGTTCTCACTTGGTGATAATAGGTGATCACGTTTAAACCATGATTGAATACTTTTGTATATAATTGAAAATTCAACGTGTCAACTGGAGTGCTCGATACGGTGAGTGATGGTAAAAATAATTTAGGTGAACTCATGCGTAATCAAGGATAATCAAAAGTTCGTCACCAAACGTTTTCATACCGAGACTGGTTTAATGAATACACAATCAATAAAAGTAACTGTTCGAATAACCAGGGTCACAGATCAAAATTCTCCAGATTGATTCCTTGTCAAAATATAATTATCCTCGTGAAATCCGTCAGTTCTAACCCCAGCCAGCTGCAAAAGAGAAATGCAACAATGATGGAGGATGCCCAATTTTTAAAGAGTTGAAAATATCAGTTCTTGTGTTAGTCGTTTTACGTAAGGCTACAAAGGATCGTAGGAATTTGACCAATCATTGTGTCCGCTATCTTCGGGCTCATTTCAGGAAGCAATTAAAATTCAAAGTTGTTAGGCAATGATTTTTGTCAATTAGAGTTAAGACAGTTTCAAATCTGAGACTTGTGTCTATCATTTGAATAAAATTTTTCTACCCATTTAGCTGCTTTAGCACAATTGATAACATACCTCGATGTCTTCCCGATCCTTTACGCGTTAGTGCGAGGGGAGGGCGAAGACCGGTCCAAGAGGTGTCATAATAAGATATATCACTGCTCAATATTCGTTTAGTAAAATCAAAGAAAATGGCCAGTTTGTTCATTTTACTCTAGCGGGTACGGAAAGCTGCGAATACGGCTAACGCCGTTCCTAGAAACTCAGAGTATTAGAACCTTCAAGGAGGGATGCTTGCATCCATTGCTTCTGCAGTGCCTCAAAACAAACTGCACTTAAAATGCAGTGACCAAGCGATGTGCAATTTGTCTCGTGTACATTAGTAGTTCCAAAAACTGTTTCGATACTATTCTCAAACGATCATAACGTCATCTGGCAAGTTGTATGAAGTTTAATAACAAAATGGAACCGAAAGTCCACGAAAATTCACCCATTAAAGGAAGGTCGATTGAAATTGTCGAATGCCTGCATTGCTTTTCACCCCTTCGTACTTAGCCGAAGCAAGCTGCGAAGTCGAAAATTCCCCGTATGGCCATTTCGGCCTAAATGTGTTCAGATCATTTGGTGAATTGAAACTTGCGCCACGCACCCACTGGATTTGAGGTGCTACGCCGAACTACACGTCTAAAAGAGTGCGAGCCGAGTAAGGATAGTCAATTTGACCAGCATCGAGTATGCCCATTGGGAATCCTTTGGCTGTTCTAAAACCTTTTGGTCTTGTCAGTGCCTTCACACTTTGCCCTTAAGGAGCGCCGGCTGATGCAGTAGATACCTGTTTAACGAGCCAAGGATCTGGGAGGGTTTTCTTAATGCATTTTGAGCTAAAGCCGACCGTGCAGTTACCCCAAGAGATCACAAAGCAAATTGAAGAGACACAATACGATTTCCGGGAATCAATACGAATATTTTGTCTTTTTTTCTAGTAAACCTACGAAACACCAACTTCATGGATCTTGCCGGTCATAGCCGATGCAGAAAATTGACATCGGAGACATTGGAAGAAAGATTAATACTTCATGTGTCACTTAACATCCCTCTGCACTGTCTATGACCCGCAGAGCATTCATTTATGTTACTTGTCCCAAATGTCTGGTATGAAGGAGTAGAGAAACTGGGCAGTAGAAATTAGAATGTAATCAAATGGCTGGAGATATGTCATCACAAATCATCTCTCCTGTTTACTTCGAACAAAAGGTGAATAGAAAAAAGAAAACGCGAGTAAGAATACAAAACGTAATAAGTGTATAAATAAAGATATGTGCAGAATCTTCAACATAGTCACTCTGGTACCGCTTTCACCGGGAATTTACAAGTACATTGACTCTGAATAAAATAAATAGGCTCGGCAGAAGACTATAGCCATCTAACATGATTAGATTATATCAGTTTTTCAAATACGTTGCTTGAAAAGTTAATAGCATGCTAAAATTAGGCAATATATTTAAAAAGATCAAGAATCGGTTTAAAAGTTATAATTGATAGTTTTGTCAACAATTACGTCAAAGTACGGAATATAAAGCAGATCAATCACTTACGATGGCGATTTTTTCCTAAATAATTAATCACAGATTAGGATTGATGTGGGAATATAATGGTATCGATTGGATAGTATAACAAAACGAGTGGAGCCTGCGGTGGATCAATTTAAATACATGCAGAAAGTGGCCCTTGGCATGGAACATTTGTTCAGCTAAAATAACAAAACATTGCTTACTAAATTGACAAATTTGCTTAAACTGTGATTGACCTTTTAAAGGCAAGGATCCCAAGGCAAAGCGGTTAATTGTTTTCACTTCGAAGTCACTATTTCCTATCTTTAGAATTCAAATCAACGGAATTATTCTCTCACTGAGAACCACCACTGGGTCTAAGCTACTCGAATAACTTTTGTATCGTGCTTTGCCAGGTTTTGCCAGCATCGAAACAGTTGAATTTTGCAAGTCTTCCTTCCAACTCAACGTGTAAAAAAGCAGCAATGCAAATGACCTATCAGCTAAGTCAGCAGGTCCAGACGAATGATGTTTTAGACATTTCATTGGAAGATCATTAGTTATTCACCATTGTCACGGAAAGCATGAAGTCCCTAATGGTGGACTCTCGTAATTTTGTTGCCCCATGAGGGTATTTCCATTGAAACATCAAGAATCTCACAAAATGAACGTGCCGGCATGACCTATACGTATATTCACTTTGGTAGATTTGATGGATGTTGAAAATTATTTGACCGTGATAAATTCCGAAGCCTCCCAAGTACGGCCATGTGCATATCCGTGTTATTATATCAGGAAAACAATATTATAGGTGATCAGCATTTGGTAGTCGCATGCTGCCAAATATTTACCTCCCTACTGAATGAAAGATGATTATATACGTACCATGACGACGTATCGCTGAAATTGGCAAATTATCAGTTTGTAAAGTGGTAACCGACAGGTGGAGGAATCACGGGGTTGCATCGCGCGATTACATAAAATGCTACTCTTGACTTGCCTAAAGCCGGCCATCAGCACATTAAATGCCAAACAGTTTCTTGTTTGTTAGACTACTGCTTACTGCCGAACCTCTCTGGCTGTCTGATTCGACAAACAGTTTGCAGTTTCAAGTGTACGAGACGTAAAAATATCACTCAGAATTTCGACGTTCAAAAAACCAGACTCTGCATTCAACTCACGTCTTCTTTTTTTATCTGTCATACAAACAAATATTCGGATCATTCCTCCTGTTGGTTGGAGAAGTTCACAATAAACACTTCAATAGTCTCTGTCATGAGTTACTTAACGCCTGTTTTTCTAACAACTACAATCCATTGTATCTGATATCCACAGAATCCCTGCTAAATCCGAGGAACTCCCCTTGTTCCGAATGCTGGAGACCACCGCTAGAGTGGTAACAATTGCAAACTTTTCGGGATCTCGTACAATTGAATCTAAACAGCATTAATCAGGAAAAAGCATTTGAATTGTGTGAAAGAATATTATTAGATGCGACCAACTTACTGTCCTCCGGAGAACCTGTTTTAGTTATGGAGTATTCATAGACAAAAATGTTTGTTCACGAAGGCGAGTGATAAGAACAGCTTAATTCTCATATTCTGGTGTGAAATAAAAACTGCGGAATAAAGGGAAATTAAAAACTAAATCGGCGAAATATGGAATGAACTATAAGTCGTCCGATCCAGAAGTGACTAGCGATCCGAATAGAAACTAATTCCATTCGAATTGGAAACCAGTCGCAAGAGTGGATTTGTTGTTCTAAATGATGTGATAAACGATTGTTTAATATTTTGGCTGGCCTCCCTGTCTCATTCGGATGACTTAGAGTTTGTGGTGGATTCTCCCCGATGTTTGAACGCGAAGTACGTCCAGTATGCTAGGTGCGTCGGAGGAGGGCTGAAGGCATGAGATGAAATGCTTTGTCTATAGTCAAATGGATGGCATCCAGACAGTAGGAGAGTGAGGTGAAGCCAGTCCAACGAATTGGCAGAGCGTTCCGGTCAGCTGTTGGAAGCTGAAAGTGACCCACGCAGTCTACCTAGAAACTAAATGTTATTTATATCTGACACCTTTTGATGTTTGATTGAGGGCGTGAATGCCATTAACGGGATACTATGCTAAAGCTGGCTTACTCATTCAAACAATGCGCAACTGGTGCGGCACACACCAAAGTTGTTTGGAGAAAATTAAAATGCATTTGAAATTGTGAAATCAAAGACCAGTGAAATAGTGCTCTCAGTGAGGATTTCATCAATAGAAGCATCAAACGAAATTAACCGGTTTTCTCTTTCCCCTTCAGGTTTACACGACCGCGACCCCCTCCAAAAGGGAACACACTACAGACCAAATAAATTCCATGATTTCCACTGAGGTATCACCTAATAGGGATGCATTCTTTAGAAGAATTCGCTATGAAACTAATTTGGTCGGTATGGAAAACAAAGTTGCAGATATGTCAGAGCTGAATAAAAGAACCCATTTTATCTCCTATCTTTATTTACTTTAGTAATAAAATAACAATGTATGTCATCATTCAGGAAGGAGGCCGCAGGCAACAATGGGCTACCAAGTGGAGAATTTGACCGACTGTTGGAGGATTCGAACCCGCGACCTTCACGTCCAAGCGCCGCGACCTTATCCGCCGGGCCACTGGCTGTTTGTTTTGTAATGACAATGAGTTCTTGGTGTCGATTCGCAGTTGGTTCACGACGGAAACGTTAACCGTTTAGAAAAATAACTGTGAGGACAGACTCAAATATGGTGCACCTACTTGGAGAGAACAGCAGTCGTATACAACACGTTCTTTCGCAATTCAGCTGCGATATTGAAATAGCACATCTGAACGTTGTTTGCTAGTACACTGCTGTGGAAAACATAAAGACTTGTTTAGATCGCGTGGAACAGGGCATGCACTGCACTGAAGTGATTCTGTGGAGAAAAATGTCATTCCGAACACGGAAGTTTGGTGAAACAACTTCACTCACCGTCAATGAGTGATACAGAAACCAGTAAAACATTTGAACGGATTGTTTCACGCTGGTTATTGCGGCAAAGGACACAAGTGACTCACCTTTGCGATAGCTTGGAAGCACTAAAAATGAAGTGTGCAAATACTTATGGTGAAGCATTTATTGGTAACCTGATTTATGCCTAGTGGATTCTTTTCTGAAAATAAAATTTCAAAACTGAGTAAAAAGGCGCAACTTGGATGAAACAGATCCGTTGGTTCGTTACGACCGAATCGAATGAGACGGGGTGAATATAAGTACTGATGTTTTCGCCAAATGCAACTCCGAGCTTGAACTTAACCAATGACTCGAGGTCTTATTACTGTAACCAAGCTTCTACTGTAAACGTGGGACGTTTGTTACTTTAGTCGCAAGTAACTGTTTTATCGAGCCTGGCAACGGGATTTAGGTTTACTGTTCTTCCTTTCACTCTGTTTCGCGGATTATGAATCTCACTTGTGAACAATCAGAATCAATCCACATACAGTGCTTTTCGGACAGAGTTCGAAAGATATCAATGAAAGTTGATCAAAATTTAAAATTTAATTTGTTCTCGTTGAGATTCGAACAAGTCTACCAACGCAGTATTAGGTAATAACTGAGAGGCCAGTAAGTCTGGATAGTGAACATTGGTTGGTTTGTTGAAAAAGCCTGCAAGGGGCAGTTAATGTACTGAAGTTCCCCATATCATTTTTTATTTATAATCACATTCAAGACTGACAATGAAAAAGGGGTGAAACAGTTGCAAACTTTTCAGGCAATTTCCACTCAGAACTACTCCATACTGAGACAGGTTTCTTTATTTACGCGTCTTTCAATTTCTCCGCTTCCAACCAGAATCCAATATCCATCTGGCGATTTCCTCACAGCTTGTAGGTTATCGATTGCCAGAAATACGGTGGTTCATCCAACTGTCAGCCAACGCATCAGAGTGCCGAATCGAAGGCCCTATTCGTTTAAAGTCTGATTGGATGGATGTCAAATAATGTGCGTACCGGAATATTTCCGGATCCATCATTCAAATAGTCCAGTGATCCGTGCAGTGATTTGGTAGTGACAGGTACGGCATTTGCCGAGTTAGGGAATTGATATCTTCTAATGCAAATAATCCTTAAAATGACGGCGTGAGACTACCAATCCACACAGAATGACAATGTAAAGCATTTGTGAATGTGAAACATTGGTGAGACAGTAATTCAACTGAATCGAGTCAACGTGTTTGTATCTTATTCTAATTTTTGAGTCCCAATTTAATATTCATTGACAAAATTTGTACGAGTGCGGTGAAAGTAGCATCCCCACAGCCTTTATGGTTCGCATTCTTGGGATTGGGATGGATCACCACATATGATTTGAAACTGAGGTGATAGTGAACTACAAAAAGCTTATTAACAAGCCAAGGAAGCAGAATGTGAGTTGCCTATAGAAACACTACTAGCCGTTGAACCATTAGGAGCAGCTTATTATTGTTTGCACGAAGTACAGAAATATACGATCCGCATGAACTAGGGCATCCGTGGCCCAGTCGTCGTCCTAAAAACCTCTTCAGCCGTGTGCAGATCTAGGTTACTTCCTGTGAACGGCATTCTCCTACAAGCATGTATGTAAACACATTATACTACAGATTTTGGTCGTTAGAACGACAACCTATCCTCTTCCCCTGTCTAGTATTGCAAATTATACTTAATGTAATTTACTGACATGACTATATTTAACCGGTAACAAGCTTTTCGTTAAATCTTTCTGTTCCGTAAACAAGTAAACTTCATAACGGTTTCACACTCTTCGCGTTTCAGGAATTTCAGTGAATTTACCCATGGCAAGTTCCACGAGAGGATTGATCGATGACATCATTTTCAACAAAGAATAATATTCAAAATACTGCGCACAATACGATGGTGTCAGGCTAAACCCGTATTGGCCCGAGTAAGAACCAACTGTGCCGAACTGCAGTAAGTCCAGCTTGATATCCTGTTATATTGATCTCGAGGAGCATCAAATTTTCCGTCGGTTCGATTCTACTGCTTCCGTGGAACAGGATGGCGGCAATGTGCGTTCCACCTCCAAAATGGAAATTATAAACGGGACAGACTTCTCAACTTAAAAATGAAAATGAACCCTATCCTTTGGACTGAAACCGAGAAATTGAAAGGTATCCTTTATTCAGAAGTGCGCCATCGATCACCTACCCTGTCTAAAATGCATGTGGCGTGGTCACCAAAACATTGCAAATAACAGGTATTGTAACTACAGCTTGAGCTGAATACAAGACAAACTCACATTTCACTGGCTTATCTTGCGTAAAGAGTGGGCAAACAACAGAATATTTTCTGAGGTTTATAAAAAAAGGAATTTAAGTAAACGTCTAGCTCCTGAAACTAACAGTTTATATGATAGTTGTAATAACGCAGAATAATAGTTTTTTCTCAACGGAGTCCGAGTGTTATGGCTTATCGGTATTCTTGTTGAGATGACACAAAAAGCCAGAAATCCTAGAGAATGGAATATGTATTTATGCACTATGCATCCAAAGGTAGGAACCATAAATCGAAAAAAACTGGTGACCTTGCGCCTGCCGCGCATGTGTTCCAACCCTGAGCTACTGCCGGTTCGCTTCCGGTTCACGGCGTGGACTTTGGAATTATTATTGCGTAAGTGAATTTGCTGTTCTATAGAAGCGTTAATCAAACAATTAGGCGGTCACAAACAGCTGTGCACCGGATGGAAACGTTCTGCAGTAACACCATCTACCCAAACACATGTGCACTCTACCAGAAACCAAATCCTGATCTCGCCAATCATATAATTGAATGAGACCAACATTGCCCTGCAACCTTTAACGGCTATTCTCACAAATGAAATGAAATGCCCGCGTTCGTGTTGGTGTGAACGTGAAAAACATTTGTTCCGATCATGCATAAGATCAGCGCGGCAGAATGTTTGGTGTTCACGAATCCGTTTCTTCGTAGAACGCACTCTGATTCGGATGAACACTGCTACCATGACGATTTTCGTTTTGGGCATAATTCCGCTTGCGAGCGGGTGCACTTGGATAAATGAACTACCGAACAATGATCATTCAAACACTTGGTAGTGGGCGCGACATGATAGTGAAAACGAAAGGTGCATTGGATACTTTTGACAGCAAACTGTGCTATTTTCTCTGGAACAGCAAATATAGAATAAAAACTTTACAGTCGTTCGCATAATTTGCATTTCATCCATCAGATATCGAAATCATGCACCTGATGGATTCAGTGCAGCCCAGTTTTTCCACGGGTATATGCCTTAAGCGGAGAAGATATATGCGGATATCACGACCAATGCAAACCAGGTGCAGAAAAGCCGCTTACCATGACGATCCCCTGAATCGCAGGCGTAGATTAAATCGATCATGAATTATGATCACACAAATGATCAAAGAAGACCTGTGTTGAGATGGATCACTCTTTGATAGCTAAAAAATTGTCCCTTTACATACCCGATCGCGAACTTTGTGCTGTGGATTCTTTAAAAATTACGTAGATAAAACATCAAACGAGGCACCATTTTATGGATTATTTCCTTAATTTGTATGGTTCAGATACTTGCTACAGCCGTCATCACCCTTCGATTTCCCAAAGCGGTGGCAGACGACTGCATCGATTAGGCGGTCTTCCAAACTGTAATAATAAATGGACAATAACCCGTTCAGCCAATTGTGGACCATTTATTAATCTACCAATGCAGCTTGAGAATGGCTAGAATAAATGCAAATCTGTTGGTCTATGGGTTTCGTCTATCAAATTAGAAATACTCCTCTTTTTGCCATCGTGAACATTACTTTCTGGCAATGAATTAGAAAATACAGATAGACTTTACTCGTACAAATACAAACATGATCCCATACATCAGGTTTTGTTTATTCTTTCTAATCTCCAGTGTCCTTCTTGCTGATATTGCATGTAACGTGGAGTAGATATTGGCATTACTGTACATACTGGTATGATCTCAACATCAAGAGACTCAGCAAAACCCCTTCCAGAAGGATTTGTTCACCAAATACCTTGGCAGTTTTATATGCCCTCAACGAAAAGGGTAGATAAGCTTGAATCAAAGGACCACAAATAGACATTGTGGTTGCAGTTTGTATGGCTGCCCGATCGCTTAAATCTTCATTCGCACATTGCTAACTGACTGTCCGTTGAACCGCTGTTTGCAAAAACTAGTTAATGCGCTATATGGACCCGGCCAACAAACCAAGAGAAGCTAATTTGAAGAGGAAATGGTGTGAGCTGCCGATCTTAGGAACGCAAAATAAGAATTTTATCAAACTCACATATATGTTGAAATAGATCTGTCGCAAATCGCAAGGATCATGCGGCATTGAGATGAAATGAATCCGGTGATTTTACTGATCGTTTTCGGGTTAAGTCAGGAAATTAGATCGAAAGGAATGAGCAAAGAATAAGTGAGCTAGAGAGACAATTTTCGTTTCATGTGATTAGGAATAGGTAACGAGTAACCAATTAGGCTACACTAAATATTGTAGGCACTACTACTAAGTTTGTTTATGTCAACCTATGTGCTTTGGTGCCGAGAATTTGGGTAGGGAATACCAGTCTCATTGTGCCCAGCGAGAAGGATCTTATTAGCGATCTATTTGGTGTGGTTATTTTTACTTTCTATCCAAATTTTGGAAGTAATGTATTCAATGACACCTTACATGCAGATATAATAAATTATTCAGTTGTGTCTTTACAAAAATTCTCGGAATAGAGATTGAGTTTCGTTTCGTCATCCTAGACTCTTCACATAATACTTACATTTGATAAATTCTGTTTTGGATGAAAGCAAATTAATGGAATTAGAAAGATTCCACACTTTTCTTGAGGGATTAGTAGGCCCTGGTGTCCAGGAGTGGTAGTAGATATATCAATTTTCCGTGTCTCCTAATTTTTCGTAACGCTTTTCATCACAACCTTTTTAATAACTAGGGTTATTTCAGAGAGGAAAACTGCTGGCTGCGATTTCGTTATCGCATCTCTGCGGGTGCTTTTTGTGCACAGTTACGTAGTTTACTTTTGATGATGCAATCATTAAATTTCCTATTACGGTAACTGACTACACCCGGCCCAGTTCGACATCGGCTTCTATTTTCAACTTCACAGTTCCTTTTAAAGTGGATTTCCCGTTTAATCAACACCGTTGATCGTTGGTTCATTGGTCTCCTGATTATTACTTGTATTGAAAATGAGATAATATCATGCATTGCGCAGTCAAGGCCATGATACGTAACGTTATTGTTACCATTTCCCTAATTGATAGGAGCAGACCGCATGCGATACTTCCATCAAACCAACAGAGAAACACGGGCGGAACATGACTAACCCGGGTAAGTCGTAAATCATATATGCCGAGATGTAATCGTTTGGGCATATATAATGCGCAAGCGGATTTCCTATTCCCCATGATTTCTGTCCCTTAGAGCCACAAATGAAAATAAATTGTAACCCTTGAACCAGTTAGCATGCACTGCACCATTTACGTAGCAGAATTAGTCAATGAATAACTTAGGCAAGCGCCGAGTGAATACGTGGACTCAAGCATAAGCGAGTAACAAAGAAGGATATGGTCACCTGAGCAAAACGCATTTATCAAGATTCAAGACGAAACTGCGTTCAACGTCTGGTCGGTTGAAAATAAAAATCTAGACTTGATATAGATCAAAAGCAACTGACATGCGTGTACACAAGGGCATGTCAACATAGAACACAGCATGTATTTCTAATTTATTCATCAACTGGCAACAAAATTTCATCTACCAATTTTGATGGCACTTAATGTAAGTCAGTTCCTACCTTTTAGGACAGCCTCTGTGGTTTGCAACGAGATAACCAACGATATGAGGGTGGGGAGTTGAGATAAGAAAAGACAATACTGCCAAGTCAGTCGTCTTGAATGTTCCCTAATGTCATTCTTGAAATCGTTTTTGCTATCTTTTTGAAAGCATAAAGCAGACTAGTTTATTTGGCTCCAAATCGATCTTGCTGAAATAATGTTTTCTCCTGTTTGCAGTTACGGCGAATATGATACAGACCTGAAAATTCCTTTTGAGTGCACAAAACTCACTCTGATCTTGACCTGAAGAATTATTTTGTAGGACGAATTGGTATTGGTGAACATATGAATACAATTCTCGGATTGCAGTAAATTTCAGGTGAAAATCCTAGTGTCATCTTATTGGAAATGCATATCGACAGGTAAACAATAAAGTGATCCTGAAAAATACTTTCTTGAAATAGGTAATGATTTCGTACAAAATGAGCAGACTTCCACTGTTTCTTTGATTTCCATGTCATTAATGAAGCTGACTACTTTAATACCCATCAGACACATGCATTAACACGTGAGCTGAATTTGGTGGCGTGATTCCAAGCTTCAAGATTCTAACCAGCTTCATTTAGCTGGAATATTCGTCGGTAGCAAATGTTAAGTTTCGATGCTTTTGAAAGGTTGTCGATTCTGTAGTAAACTCCTGGAGATGGCATGGAAATTTCTGACATTTTCTACACAGCCACTTGCCGCAGGACGCAAGCAACTCAACTAAACCAGGTTGGTCTGATTTGTGGGAGTCTTAGATCTTAAGAAGTGGTTTCGGCCATAAAATCTGAAATCTGGAACCGCTTCCACACCTACCGTTCAATGGAGGCTGCAAGCTCTTCAGAAGTTCGCTTTACGAAGGAACGCCAAAGTGCCTTTCCAGACCCTACATATGTTGAGAACCGTTGGCCAAGCACTGTATATTTTGCATAATTTAAACACATTTACGGGAGGTAGGACTTGTAGTTGAACTCATAATGAAAATATAGGCAAAACCTGAGGACATAAACACTTTTGTGAATAATTATCGTCACATTTTAAGGCGAGTAGTTTGATATTGCAGTAGATATATTTCGTAAAATCGGAAAATAGCCAAAGTCAACTTTAACAGTCTTGTTTCAAGCTTTTTACACTGCAGACCGTTGTTCGTGAGGTTTCAGCAACAATCAAGTTATTTTGAGATTTTCGTTTTCGGTATACTATTTCCGCTGCTAAAATCTAAAGACAGATCCCATATTCCCGTTAGTTTCAACTCACTTTGATTTACCAGTTCTGAAATTAACGAGAGATATGTGCATTAATTTGGGGAAATATTCTCTCCTTATTATTGCATGATAAAGGAAGCAAAGCATTGGACGTTACAGTGAAAAACTCACTTTGATGATATTCTACAAAACCGGAAACAATACTCACAATCTAAGACGAGGAAAATGTGTTCGCTGTAGTTCATAGTGAAATAGCTCTGTACCACCGACGGGATGGAATTCGTTCTAGCCTACATATCCCAAAGGATTCACCGGAATACATGTAACCGTTGTACTTTCACTGCTCGATCGATCCAAGTCTTTAAACTGTTTTTTGATGTGTAACAATTTTTTTCTGAGCACTGTTGTAAGTCCTGCTATCTTATAATTGTTGCCCTTGAGGCTACTTCACAGATTTTGGTATTTGGGAGTTCTGAATACATTTGCACACCGGCCCTCATCACATTCGTAATTCTCCTGTTAGCTGCCCAATACAAATGATTCAGTTTGCAACTTCTACAGAAATTCAGTGGGATCACTGATCAACGGCAGATTAGTCGCAGAAGCAGAAAAATGGTTTTCCTATAAAGGTATTGCGAATGATTTCACGGGGATAACAAAGCTTTCACCAAAATCTCTGAGTTGTTAATATTATTTCACTCCTACTAAAAGCCACTACTTGACGCACCAATTTTTAGATACACTCCGTCGCTTGATCTTAGCAATGTCCTTTAAATGGGTTCTTGTTCTTAATGTGAGTTGATTTTATTCCGTAAATTTCATCCGATTTGATGCACCTCAAATATGTGTTAGAAGAACCGACATATGCATATATGTATACACATACATATATACATAGATGCATATAAATACAAATACATATGTATATATTATGCGTCTTCCATACCGTCCTACTGGTTTCGATTTGTAAGTGTCGATGCTAAGTGCCACACTTACTGGAACGCAAACCATGCTGGTTTTTCTGTTTTACTCTCCAATTCGGTCAAATAATCTTTCCGAAGATCACAGTCACAATAATTGTTACATGTGCACATGCATATGTGTCTGGTCCTAAGTCTATCGGATAAAAAATCCACAGATCTGACACTCTTTTGGGACCGCCATCAAGGAATTATTTCAAAATCGTACTTATTTATAGAACCAATACTTTGTAAGTTTACAGCCTTAAGTGATCAACGCAGTATAATTTCTGTTCCGATTCACTTTTAACCTTGCCCATACGAACAGAGCGATCAGAAGGATTACCGTTAGAGTGATGAGTTATTTTTACTTCTTTAGGCCAAAATGGATATGCAATTACGCCAAAGTACTCACTTTGGAAAGAGACAGCTGGAATTGACCAGGGATAATATTGAGTATGGAGGTAACGGCAGCGGCATTTTTCCAGAAAAACGGCACCCCTTTTTTAATTAAGCAAACCTGGGAAACCTCTACATGAGTGGATCTAAAAGAGTTAATCGCATTCAGTTGTTTATTTTGCAGCAGAACAAATACAGTTGTGATCATTTAGTTCTATTTAAAATTTGATAGGAGCACGCCACCAGACAGAGGTGATACCACTTCTCTGTACCGTTATCATTCCCAAGTGAGTGGAATCTTTCGGTGATACTAGCCGATACCGAATCCATGCGCGTTGTGCCCTCATCGAAATTCTCGTCCCACTTGTCTTACGTTAGACTGAGTCAAATCTCCCTCACGCGCATACACAAAAGCACATAACACTCCATCTTTCCTAACCATCTTACTTGATTGTCACTCAAGTTGATACAAACACTGTTTCTTCTCTAAACAACGCCGCCAAAGTATTCACGCATTTTAAGACCCAACGATGGAACACCAGCCACGTTTTCCGAATTCCGTTGTTCTGCTCTGTAACGGTTCAGGCCGCCAGTATTCATAATTAACAACATGAATGTTTGCTTTATGTGAAAAAAGCTTGCTAGCTCCAAGATCACGATCTAATATTCGTCCAATGAACTCTGAGATAGCATCGTTTAAAGATGTTCTGATCCAATTTACCTGTTTTTCATTTGACGCAACTTTTGTTTCCAGTAATATTGTTAGAAAAGCACAAACGCAGTCGGTTTGCAAGTTGACCGACAAACAGTCCAGATGCATCTTCTTTGTATTCTTACCTCAAAACAATTTCCTAACTTCCTAACTTTCGTCACCCTTAGGGTGCAGCAATGCAGTTTGTTTAGTATCCAAACTGCAATGGATGAACCTGGTCGCGCCAACTTCATTCCACATATTTGGACAAACTAAAGTAACCTAGTGTTTGTAGATGGAACTCATAGGTCGGCAGAGTCAGTTAAACTATGGTTTGTGTGCGGTAGGGAAAAGGCGATGAAATAGAAGTAAAATGCTATTTTCCTTATATTACCTTCGCTTTTACAAGTTATCAAGTCGGCATATTGCCAATGATATGTTGAGCAACAGGATATTAACTATCACTCTTAATCGAAGGCTTACGCCTAGTCCCATAGACAAACTAAGAAAGAAAAGTGATTGGGTCATTTTTAGGGCTCTTCTGAATGTCAACCGATATGTGCATGTGCATGCTTGCATGAATATATGAGTGAGAGTTTCGTCCCGGGATAACAGTAGGAGGAAATATTCTGGGCTCAAAGATCGGTAGAACGCACATGCTTCTGGCTACCTGATGGTAGCCCCGTGAGTTTCCACCACTAAGGTGATCACCATTGTCTTTATAGCTTAAATACGTGCATGGCAGTTCCAAAAAACAGGGGCTCGAATGTTCGCAAGCTCATTTCTTCACAGATCACTCGTAATATTTGCATGAACACGAACATACCTCAAAGTTTTCCGTTTACGAACCTATGCATCATGTGATATCAACAATCAACTCACCGTTAAGAAACCATAGAAGCACTGCACAGCTGTTCTATCCTCCTCAGGAATCATCAGCAATGCATATCCACCATGCCCGACTTAGGACGCGAGCTAAGGGCGAACGACTTTGGGTTGAATGCCCCAAAATTTCCATGTACCGGTTATTACATTTCAAATGCAGTTCGATTCAGAACCACTCCCCAAGGCGAGCACATGCATAACAGAACCTCTAACTGAATGAAAAATGTTAAGCACAGGACCAAATAAAGTATTGCAAATAAGTCAAGGGGGACTCGAATTCAAAGTGAAGTAAGTGTTGATCACTATCAGGAAAATGCGCATTTGCGATATTAGGATTAACGGCCCCATTCGCCTTGCCATAAGGAAACGTCAAATAGGATTAGAGAGGAATGGGGCTTAAAAGTCACAGCTTATGGACAGTCTCTTAACAAACAGCATATAGGTACAGACAGAAAAGGAGAGTAGAAACGGGAGCTTTAAATGACACACTTATAATCCACGTTCCAATAGATGTAACAGTTAGATTGATTAAAACAACACGAATAATTTGTTTACAATTAAATCATACAGAATAGCGCTAAAAATCGCAAATGGATGCTAGGTTTTTTGGGACTGCAATTCGAGCAACTGAATAAACATTTAAAACCCGTAATGATCTTAGAAAGGTGAGACATGCTCAACTTCCGTTTGAGAGGAAAAACATGCTTTTACAAAACTTACTGTCTTGTATTCCTACATGCAAACCATTTTACAACTCGTTAGTCACATTTTGGTAAGATGATCCCCGATCTCAGTCCTAACAAAGAAGCACACTTGAAAAGTGGATTATGGTAATCTGGTCACTACTGATTGATTCACTTAATTCAAGTTGATGAAAACTTATTAGTTTATATATATGCAAAAAACGGTCGATTACCTTGTTTCTCCAGTCCTGTTATGGTACAGAATTAGTAAAGTGCTCGTCAGGAAGCGATTTTTAAGCGGAAGCGATCAGATTTGATAAAACCCCGCCTCAAGAAGACATATGACTTGATCCAACTCACTTTTGATATAACCTGGAATGTATTAAACACTGGAAAGTCATTTTTATTTCAATGAAAGAATTCCAAACTGCGATCTGGATCCCTAGCCTATGAAATGCCACTGACTAATCGTTGATATTTCACAGATCTCCCCGCACGGTGCAACCTTCGCGCATACATTCACAAACTAATGTAGAACATTCAAAATGTCGAACTGTTTGCCTTACAGTATGGACAGATTGATGTTCTTGGTGCTCATGAAACTGGTAAATCTTATCGAATCCGTCAATGGTTACCACAAGTTTACTAATATTTCATATTTGACAGTGCATAGAGCATGCTCATGGTTCTTGATGGTGCACAACAACTTCAAAAGGCTTGCATGATGACGTTTGTACGTAAAGTGTCTAATCATCTGAAATGACCGTCGGCCAATCCCGTCACCAACTGCCTTTTGCTCCATTACCAAAATATTGCACCGCTGTCGCACGTTAAACAAGGGAATCAAAAATCATCGAGACCATTAGCGTAGTACGGTGAGTTCAAAGAATCACTCACCTTGAAGCAACTTGCCTGACAAAAAACGAAAAAATGAGGCCAACTAAGAGTACAACCGAGTAAGTTTTAAATACCTGTTCTAACTTTATACGCACATAATGTTTTTTAAAGTTGGACGTATATACACAAAAGTAGATGAACCGTGTGGAGTTTACCTTATTTCATTTAATAAATGAAGATCATTTTGGAGACTTACGGTAGGATTGTGCTGCAGAGATTTTATCAAAAACAAATGAAGTGAACTGGCTGCCTCAGTAAGCAGTGTTTAACTAAGCATCTTGACACGCAATGAATAGACCACAAATCTTGTGGTTAAGTGGCAATAATTAAAGCGATTCTATGGTTTAACCTCTTCAGCCCTGGTCTCAGAGATAGGCGCTTCAACTAGTGTCAGTCCACCACTCTTCTGGTACCCTAACTTTTAAACTTACTGCAGGTCTCCGGACCAAACGACGCAAGGAGTGTATCGAAAAATCGATGCGCCATGTATTGGTTTTTATTGTGAATGATATAATATTAATAACACAGCGTTGTTGGTAGATGTAATGCGCCAACGTTTCGACTACCGTGGATAGTCTTTCTCAAGGCAAGTTTTACAATCAAATGACTGAGGGAACGTTCACATGCCAACTGATGTTTAGTTGTGTTCGTGTATGTGTGTGCTTTGAAATGTGGGTCAGGTGAGTGATTAGTTGTCTTCCACGTCATGCGTCACCGTGGTGGTGGGGTCAACTAGCGCAGGTCTACTTAGTACGCCTGTTCTCCGTGATATTTGCTGATGATTTGATTCATAATAGTAATTCACTGCTTGCTAATAAGGTTGATGCTTGTTTGCATAAAGGATTGATAAAATGTTCCTGCCCCCAATGTGAACCATTTCAGTTGTTCCAAAATTTGTCGTCTTTTCACAACAGTGTTACACTTGGAGATATCGCAGACTGTATCCGGACTTGAAAATTTGTGAGTTACGTTGTCAGCCGCTCAGTGGTTTTAGAATACTCATCAGTATTCCTCGACTCGTAAGTGTCACTGCTAATTTTGCCAAATGTTTAGAAATTTTACTTTTGTTTGTATCTTACCAGATCTGAGTGATTCTTCGACTTTTAGGTTCGTTTCTGAACTTCTTCAGACTACTTTCTAGATACATTGAATTCTTTCCACGTTGATTTGTTGTCAATTATGACCGAAAATTCAATGCATACTTCCCAACACCACAATGATCGTTAAACGATTCCACCACACTACCAAATGGTCAGTCACAGGTCCTTCTATCCAAATTCCAATAATAACATGTGAGCAACAGCGACGTGACCCTGCTGCAAAGAACTGTTTACCAGTAATAGCACTTGGGAATCTTCCGCGCTGGATTTCTTGTTGTCAGCAGGGAACTGATAACGCAGTTCATCTGAACATCTATTCCACTGGTATCTGGAATATTCTTGGTGTTGTCTTGATTCTTTCTGTTGGTGTTATTTTTGTCACATTCTTTAGAACCTAAAACCAATGATATAATTTACTGTTTCCTAGGAAGCCAAGATGAATTTCAGGTACGATTATTATTGTCCTTATAAGGTAGCTGCTGCGCTGGTAAAATGTTTAAAAATTCTCGACCCATTTTGAGTCGATGGAAATGATTTGAACCGGGATGCACTATCCTCATAAAACAAAAGCTACAAAAGATTCACTCATTTGCAAAGGATGTGACTTGTTGGTCGTGCAACATATAATACTAAAATTAAGGAAGCCCTGTCATGTAAAAATATATACACAGAACTGCAGTTATTCCTTAGGGGCCACTGGCTAGTCCACGGAATGCCCAACTTACCTTGCTTCTTTAGATCTTAAGTGTGAAGAGTATGCAATGAAAATGGTGGTTATTTAGTAGAATTTAATTTCATTCACTCCCTGGATGCTGCTTCAAATGCGGACAATTAAAAGAAAATATGCAAGTAATTCAACGTTCCCCGTGAGGATATGTATGTTGGCCCATCCGTTTGTGTATAAACTTGCGCATGCATGTACTGTGTGCGTGCATCCATGTACGTAAGCATGTCTGTGTCTATACAGATATATGCATGTAAATGCGTATGTATACATGCATGCATACGTGCACGCATGTATGTAATCATTCATGTATATATATATATATATGTATGTGCACGGATTTGTGTCTGTTTATGTGTTCATATAATTGTTCATCTGTACATAAATACATATTAAAGGTTAGCAGGCGTGCAGTCAGTAGCAAATTTTATTGCGCCGTTCTGATCCAAACTAAGTTTATATATATATATTTATATATATATCTGTTTTTGCCTGAGCGATCTCTATGTGCTAACGGCTTTGCCCCATCTTGTTTCAATAAATGAACACTAACTGAGCACATCTTGAATGGAATCGTTGTCTAGGTGGTCAACTTCGGAGTCTGAAACCAGCTCATGAAACGCTTTAGGCTGTTTCATTAACAAGTGCACCTGAGCATAAACCAAATTCATAGAGTTTCGGAAATAGTTTAGGCTTGTCTAGACTATTGGCTCATTGATGATGAACATAATTTAAAGAGTCAATCCTGCATTTTTTTTGTTACGAACAGTCTACCAATTAACTTAAGGGACACTTTTACAGTCGTGGATTTGCCGGCGAAATTTTTATCCGATGGCTTCCCTATGGTTCCTGTAAATTAGGCAACCTACTCACTTTGATGAGCCGAAGAGCTGAGCTAAACTTAGAGTTTCAACATCCCCTCTCTCCGATTCGGTTTCAAACTATCTTGCGAAGTATCTTGTGTTTTCCTAGTGTTTTGAGGATACACGACAGCTCGCTAGGGTTGTTTTTTGAACCTGAAAGAGAAGTGAAACTTCTGTACGACATACTGATAACGCTTAAAACAGATAACAGCTAAATGGTGCAGCATAGTGTTAACATTTGAGTATTTGTACCTAGGTGGTCAAAGCGATCTCGACAGAAGGCCAAATAGATCTAGGTATGGAGTCAGATGTTTTGTATTCGTCAGCACTATCGAGGTTTCAGGCATCGCGTCGCTTTACAGATGGCCATGGAAACTTCTCTGCTTATACCAGACTAATTTCTTATATTACTAATTGTAAATTATACGGTTATAAGAATTTGTTCGTCACGCGTTATCTTGGTCAAAGCCCTCAATTCGTAACACCTACTCGGTGTTTTCCGGCTCCTCAGTGGCAAGGTGAGCAACGATACAGGTTGCTGAGTAATTTTATATGGGTTGCGTTTGCCGAACCCCTTTTTCTTGTCAATAGAGCTATGAGTAGGTCGTCACAAATAACTTGGAATTTTACAGTGATGTGCTTGCCTTTAGCCCAATATTCCTCTCCAACCTTCTAATTATGGTTTCCGTTGTTTTTTTTTGCGCGCTAATCAACCTCGTGGTTCAGTCGAAACAACACACTCTTCCGTATGCAGGCTCCCGCGAGAGAATTTTAGCAGTGATCGAGGTCGCTTTGTCTCAAAAATTTAACTGCTGTTCCAGGTTATTTGGATCTAGTGTCCGGCTGGCGTGCTAGGATAACTTTTCTCATAAAAGTCTAAAAATAGATAGAGTGAATTCTACCAACAGAGCTACGAAATTTTATGAGTTCACTGGAGCAACTAGATGGAATTCGGTTTGACAAGCAGATAGACTTATTAAACTACACGCGGTTGTTTTATGATTCACTGAAATTGTTGGTGTTCCTCACTTACAGCGACAATAACCTAATTTTAGGAAAAAACAAACGGCACAAAAATGGGGATTGTCGCTCGAAAGTATTCACCAAATTTTAGGACAGCAGCAGAGGAATAGGTGAAATGATGGACAACCATCATATATGAAAGAGTCAGTATACATGTTTGGGATGGATGGAAATAAAAAATCATTCTTACCGTGCTTTACTTATTCCAGACCGTAGATGATTTCGTGACATTTAACATTTGGTGGCCACGTCTCCGTTTCCCCGCAATATTACAGTGAAGCATAGAAAACAAACGGTATGACCCCTTTATTGTGATTTTCCATCTATGCTTAGGAATGCGACAACAGTCCAAACTCTTTGTTAGCCTGCTGAGTATTCATATTGCCATCATGAGTCTGGCGGAAAGAAGTATAACGCGCTTGAAGCTGCTTTGGAAAGAACGTTTGGTCTTTAGTTGATATAAACCAAAGCCAAATGCGTACGAGTTTTGATTTTTCGTGTTCTTCAGTTTCTCGAAGACTAATCAGAAGATTTCTCTGCGGCAGACTTCAGGGATCCAAGGACCAAAATTGTATCTAAGATGGGTCCATCCCAAGCCGGAATGATATTTCTGATGTCCAAGTGATAGCGCTGTTTCCAGTTTGATGTTGTGACCGAAATCATGCGCGGTTTCTGGCAAGCCGCAATTTAAAAAAATATCGCGTTCACTTTCCTTGCTATTTTGATGTATCGAATGTGAATGGAATTACAAACGTACTTTTGTAGGCCAGTTCTAGAACGAGAAAACGAAGCGGCGCGAATTGGAAACCGGCACATAACTAGCTAGTTTATCGTTTGAAATATTTTTTGGCAGTCAATTAGCTTGCTCAGATCGGCTGGGTAAACGTACAAAACTGATGTCATTTGAAGTGACGGAGATGGTGATGAAAGCACTTTATGAATTTACAAATATGAACAGAGAGCACGGTACACTAGCTGGGTACAGATATACTCGATTGCACTTCGTATAACAGAATATGTCCGTGAAGTCACAAAAGTACCTTTTTTCTAGTTAATCTTCTCAGACATTCATTCATGCATGCCCATGTGGTATTGTGCAAAAAATTACGAGACCTGTCGGTTTAGTCTACAGTGAATGAGGGAGTATACAACAAAATTCTGGCGACTTCTTTTCCTGTATTTTCACGTGTCATACAGTGTGGCTGGAACCATATGCATTTCATTCATGGACAAGATAAGGAACTTTGCTGTACACCCACTCGTTGGTCTTGAATTGTATTAAAAAACCTAGTGCCTATTATTCATTACCATAACTATACCAAGACACTTTTGTGGCTGTTATAAAGCTTTGCTCCAAAATCTATAGCGTCTTGAAAAGTGTGTACCATAGATATCGAAAGAAAACCGATTGAAATCATTTTTTTGCAAAGAACAAAAGCTAGACCAACTTAACACATCAACCCGTGACGCCTGTTTGAAGACCACGAAAAGATAGCCAAGAAGAAACTGGACCCGAAAAATACCAAAGTTGGCGGAAACTGCAGAAGTGGATTACAGAATGTCGACAGAATGTAACAAGGCCAGCAACCAATGAACTATTTGATCGTGCACAACTCACTAAAGGACAGCATCCTGTTGGCCGGAAGGTTGTAATTCTTGCTATTTCACTCCCACCCCATTTTGTCTAGGTGATAGGGCTAAAAGAACCTCAACGGGAAGACAAATCTCAACTCGTCTCCACGACCTTGAGCTGGTACAACTATTTAGTGTTTGAAATTTTCGACAAGAAAATGACATTGCAATATTTTACATTGTTAGCGTGACCACTAACAACAAGAATCTGAGGTGGTACAACAAAATCTGATGGGAATTCATAATGCCAATTGTAACCATATTATGCCCTATTTCTCTAGGTGACGATTACAAATTTTATTGGTGCTTACTTTGCTCTCTTACTGAAAATGCAAAAGTTAAATACCTCAGTAAAACAAATCTCCCTTCCTAGTTTGGACAAAATATGGTTCGATAGCAAAAGTGACAGAAGAATTCCTAGCTGAACAAAGCAGTACTGCAGCAGAAAAGGGAAATCTGTTTTCATCTGACGGTAATGTAAAAGAAAGCTTACTGTGCTCATGAAGACCTAATGTAGGGGATTATCATTCGGTAGAGTTAATTGTTCGCCTTAAACTGATAGGTAGTCGTTCGCTCATAAAAGAAGCACTTTATGTCAGCGATAACGATTTACATAAAAGAATTTTAAAAATAAAATATCTACTTTTAAACTGACAGCATCCAATTTAAGTGGCCTTACAATCACACAATTCTCAGTCAAGCCGGGCGATACGGCTCGGTCCCTCGTCCATCAAGCAACTTATTGTTTCGACCATTCTTCTCCTCGTCTATAGACTTGTTCAAATCTCCTTAATGGTTTGTCTCATTTGTACTTGCAGACCAACCGGTTCCTCTTAAGGGTATCCGCCAGCTGGTACAACTAGATGTATAAAAAATTGCACAAGATGGTTTTCGTGCCCTCATTGCAAATGCGACAGCAGAACGCAGAAAAAATAATGAATTCCATTCAATGATAGATTGCGATAACGGGGATGACGTCAATTTTCAATGGAAAAAGTGTCTTTACATGGTTAGCTGTCCATGGTTCTGCTTTCCATTTTCCGTTTGCTTGTGCTGACTAGTTCACAATAAATATACTGCGGTCCTCGGTCTTTAGTCGACGACTGGGTTTACAATCTCTCTCCTGCTTCCACTGACACAAATTATAGTTTTCTGACTACTACTTATTCGGATGAAATGTTTACATTGCATACGAATGCTGCTTGCTCATAACCACAAGAAGTAACCTTTTACATGACAACCCGATAATTTGTAAACAGTGTCCGAGGTTTACTTATGCTTACTGTTTTGGGACATTATGTTGTAAATGTCCTTCAATCTAACCGACCACATGGTAATATGTCTCGTATGTCAACTTATAAATGAATGCCCCCGATTTCGTGCTTTTTGATATGAACCCATTAGGTATTGATCTGGCTTCCGGACATGAATAGCTCTCCGGTTATTCTACCTTTGTTATTGGGGCTTATACTGTTTTCATGGCTTATCCGCACAGTTCCCTGCAATTTGTTTAATTGTTTGCTAATTGTGCCTAGTTTAGTTGTTTTCGTTACTCGCTTCCAGTTGGGGCTCAAATGGTAAGCACAAGAAAGTCTCCATTTTTGTAGATAAATTGGAATAATAATATGGATGACATTAATACAGTTTCGATCAGTATTATGACAGTTCATTGTGCATTTCTGAACATGCCGCATTCATTCTGCAAGCTAAGATATGTGAAATTCTATTGTTATCGCACTTTTTATTGGGAACTTGAAACATTTTGCGATCTCCGAAATAAAAGAAAAGCAACAATTTTAAGCCGACTGTTTAAAGCAGTTTGATGTCTTGGATTTCGCTAAACAAAGCACGAGATTATGGAGTAGCAGCTCTGCGCAGTTGTAGTACCTATAAATTCAGGAGTTGAAACGTTGCTTGACTTACCGTGTATGTAACCTGGAAAATATACCATTTAGTAAATTTAAGCCGTAATTTAATTCCGCTCACCGACTGGACCCTTTCATGAGCTACTTACCATGATATGCAGTATATTAGTTTCTATGTCACATCATGTTATCTTTTTCGTAAGTCATTTGTAAAGACCTAAGTACACAGTCAGTTCCATTCACTTTTTAGGCTAAAATCCCGTTACGTAAGAAACGTAGACTTAAACCCACATGAATAACAAGGACCGATTGTTTTCAGCTCGATATTTGTAAAAACCAATAGCTTTTTCAACATATTTATATATTTTATGAATGGGCCAGTACACGTGACACTGCGATTCACGGTTTATTATTCACTTTCTACTTACATGCTTTAACCATGCTATACAGAAATGCTCACTTTCTCAAAATGAAAAACTCACTGTTGTGGCTTAGCTCTATGAGTAGATGAAATATAGTGAATTGCAGTGATCGCTTAGTGGCTAGCAGTAAATAGTTTGTAAGACTGTTACTTGCTAAGATAGCATGAAAATGAAAAACCAAAGCAGTGGTCACCAGCAGAAAAAACTTATGTAGCTCCTCACTGGTCAGCACAAGTCCCTTTCAGTAGAATAAACCTATAAACTCACTGACTGGCTGCTTTTGTCCACTTGGGTCTATTAGCTGTTTGACAGTTTTCATTTCATGCAACGTCCTCTTTCGCTTCCGAATTTGGAACAAAAATCAGCTTGCTTCTTATCGTTGCACTGGAACTCGGCCAATTCTAACCTTGCTCCCAGGTTCACAGGTGATACGAGTTCCAGGCGCTTTCACTTCACATGACCACAACAGACTTATCACCCTGTGCTGATTTCCAGACATAGAAAGACTCCGCATTTCGAGACATACTGCCAGTAAACCAATGTATCATTATGTCAATGCTGCGGCTCAAAGCCTTCACCACAAAAATGTGGTCGCAATCAGCTGAAACGCAAATGCCATATTCCTTTGCTCGTTTGCATCCTCCTGCGTGATGCATACATTTTGAGCACATATACGTGGTACGGTAACTCAGATTGTTCGAATTAAAGCGAATTTGAAAGCATGACATAAATCATTAAGGTGAACCAATAAGATGACGAACTGAGTATGAATCGGTTCATGATGCTCTTTGAAAGTTTACTTATTCACTGAAACTCGCGAGAGTGTCCTCAGAGATTTCATTCGACTAATTCGGTTTCAGCATCACCAATGCACACCAGATGTGCCCCAAATTTGTCTCAGAACTAGAAGAAACCGTTGTGAAATGAAGAAATCATGGAGAGGCACCCGAGGCTGTAGTATTGTGATTTTTCATGTTGACCTGAGGCCAGTGCAAGGAAAACGACCGACTCATATTTTGGTTCTAAAGTGCTTCTATGGTTTTCACTTGGTAGGTTCTAACTGCAAAATCACTCCATTGTTTTATCTTGCCATAATTACAAACATTTTACTCACTTCGTTGATTTTCTAAGAAAAACCGGTGTTGTAAATAGTTTGACCATCATAAGACATCTTATTAGAAATCGAAAGCATGCCAGCAATCTGAATTATTAAATTGCTGAGCATGCGTACTGTTGTATTAAAATTCTATATCTACTAGTCAGTATGGTGTTGGCAGCCGGATGCTTACCTGAATGGTTTTCCAACCTGGTCAGATGTCACGAAGGCGCAGTGTATTTCGTAACACAGGTTTCATCAACGTATCCAAGCTGTTGCTTATTTAGTCGGAATCCGATCCTGCAGCCTATACTGGCTACTCGACTTTGGTTGCGCGATGAAGTTGTAAAAATTACAACAAGTTCGTGCCCAACAATCCGTTCTGGAGTTGATTAGGCCTGTCAGTTGGTTTCAGTCACCTCGTGTAAACAAGTGGTTGAACTGACAACAGAAAGTGCAAAGCTGATTAGCACTACCAACCTGATTTTATTTATTGCACAGTTTCATTGGATGTACTGCTTTTTGCTTCGTGTTTCATCTTGGCACATACATACACCATATATATATATATATCTATATATGTGGATAGTGCCTAATTGTTCATACCAATTTCTGTGTGCACCAGGTGAATTAGTCAAAGCTGCTCGCACGCTATGTACTGCTGATTATAATGAACATTCCGACTGAGACGCGGATTGCAAATGTGGAGCCCAAAGTTGTAACTCCTACCCCTCCTTGCTTGTTTCAAGTGTGACTTGGATTTTGCTGTCCGCAACAATATGTGCCATTTGATGCCCTCATGGCATATCTTATCCTTAACCCCTTCGGAGCCTTCTGTCTGCATCCTCGAACTAAGCGAATGATCTGTTTGTTTGTAATTCTCACGTGTTCAGAGCCAACGATAATTTAAATACGGACTACCTTTGGCTTGGTCGCACAGCGCGATATGCTCGTTTGATGTTGGTTTGCTTGTATATGCCTCGAACTATAAGCATTGTTGCAAATGACTTTGAATCTGTCTAACTGCTGTCATTTCCACGACCGTGTTGGATAACTGTAATTGCTAGCTGAACTGATTTGGGGTTCTGTTGACTCAGTGCAAAACGTTGAGGTACGATTTACGGTCGATTTTTAAGGGAATGTACCGCCGAACAGTCGGCTTCTAAGAGTGTGTGGGATCTTCGTAGGTCTGTCTCTATTTTCAGCTCAGTTTATGTGGTATCTACATCAATTTCTCGGCTGCAATGTGCAACTTTAACTACCTTCCATTGCCTTTTGTTTATTTATGATTCGGATGTCGATAAGCGCCGCTTCCCTACTGACTCTGATTTTTAGGCCTATCACAATTGACCACTTGATCTATGTGAACCAATGAAACCACGGCAATACGATGTTGCAAAGATGGTGCAATCTGATGGTTTTAGCATCTTCTTTGAAATGAAAGAAGGTTTATAGGTAATAGGATGCACAAAATTTCTCGATTGTTTCGTTATGCAGACCAAAACCGAACTAACTGGCAGGGTGCATGTTCGTCATCACTTACGTTGTCGTATCAGCTCTGCGAGACAAAATTATATATTGACTATGAATGACCGTAAAAAAAATAATGTGAACACAACGATGTCACTGCAATATTTACTTTTTCCGGTAACCAATGTAGGCATAAGAATGGAGAAGCAATCAGATTTCAAGTCCATGCGGAGACAGAATTTATCCATAATTCCAAATAGTTGGGCAGGTTATCATATGGATTAATTCAACCCTACTGAACTGTTTTCGCATGTGAAATTTGCGTGAAGGAACATCTAGTAAAGTGAGAATATTTCATCGTAAACCTGTTTAAGTGAACTTCGAGGCGAGTGAAATACACGCTACTCGCCAGCGGTAATGACAGTTCATTTATTGATAACTACAAGCTCTTGACACGCGATTTCAAAACAGCACCTTGTGAAATACATTTTATATAGGTATATTCCATTTACATGTTCCCTTTTGATTTCCAGCTGAGGTACGGGTAGATTTCCACTTTTTACTGAATGTTTCACGAAAGCCCAACTAGCCGTACCCCCGAGTCTACATTATCTGAGGATACAATAATTCCGATGCATGAATGCTAACCATTATTTTAATTATCCGAAGGCTCGAAACTATCATGAGAATGCTAAGTTACAACCAGCCTATCGAACACGCTATTTACTTAATCAAGGAGCTGGCGTATGGTGGGATGATAGTTCTGGAAATCATGCTCACGGGACGATTGCAAATGTGACAGACAAATCCGGCAGTTGGTACTCATACCGTTATTGACTTTATAATATAAGCAGCATTTTATGAAATAAATTTCTCAACAGACAGTAACAAGGTTGCCGGTGGGCATGTGACTCGTCGCCTAGGGAAAATCGGTTTTCCCAAGATAGGTTTTTCAATCCAGTGATCCTGAGTGGTAGCCAATTCCCAGCTGATATCACAAGGTTGTTTTATGTGCACGTTTTCGTATGGGTGATTGCGTGAAAACCTTGTTTCAGTTTGCGTTTAAATGAATGTGCTTGTGTCTGTGTGAATGTGGTTATGTGTCTGAGTGACCGAGAGCGACTTTTGTTCACCGGCCGTAATGAGAAACGGGAGACGGAGATCCGGTTGTCGTTGTCAAGATTAGTTGCTACTGCCAATTCATTGTCACTGTCAGTTTGTTTGTTCGATAACTGTGTGCGACAGGACAAACAAAAAAGAATGAAACCCTTCCTCGTCGTTTGACATCCGTTGAACAGCTTTGTTGCCTTATTGGACAAAGTATTACTTCAACTGGTTAGCAATGCTCTACATTCCGATATGTTACTGATTTTGATTTCAGACTGTCGTGCACCGTACCACTTGCATTCCGCATCCTATCAGAGCTGGGGTCAAATGGGTTTCGGCTCAATCCTGAATCAAATACAAACACTCAGGTTTCACCCCAAGTTGAAAGCTATCATGATACTAAAGCGGGGAATAGGGGGGAAATGAGCTGGATTAAGATTATTATTGCAGACCATTAACGACCTTTTTACAAGCACTGACACCAATAGTTCGTATGTCGGCTTTGATCCATTACTTGACTTCGAATTTCGTTCTGCCATACTGTCACACCTAATAGTGTTTTGGATAAAGGGGTTGAAACAATTGTGTCGAGTACCTGTTCCTCGAGAATATAGATACGGGATTTAAATTTTCTCGAATCTTACCAAAGAGAAAGCCTGAAAAGAACAGACAGCTTGTAGATGTCTATGTTTGTGTATTAAGGAATGCAAATTAGTGGAATATTGACAATAATAAACGGGTATAATCAATAAAAATGTGAAAGTTTGATATCTATGGACGCGGATCATAATAAGTACCCTGAAGATGGTAAATATCGCAGAGAAGTTAAGGATTGCCGTCGCCTCATCAATCTAGGGAGTTCGCTTTTTATTTTGAGCATTGTTCGTCACTTCTCAGGGTCGGATTTGCTCCTACTAAAACACTCCCGAATTTTCTGCTTGTTTGGACTAAACCACGCATGTCCATCATGGATCTCCCATTAAACCGAGAAGTTACATTCGCAAGCTGCCTTCAAGTGCACCCAGCCAGCCAAAATGCTTGTTCCGTCCCTACTGAGTACTGACGCTCTCTGTTCACAAATTGCCGGATCTATCTCCCACTATTGGCTCGCGGATACATCTTCATACTTGTGTAACTTACATTCTAGAATCATGGCTGAACTCACATGTTGCGGATGCCCTTATATCCATTCACGGCTTTGATATATAAAAATTTGAAAAACTACTGAGTGCCAAGAGAACCGGAGGGGGCGTGGTCACACAAAATTCCTCCTGGTTAATCGAGTGTGAACCAATTTATTCACATCCATTTGCTGGCATTCACTGTCTAGCTATTCTGTATCACCCTAAGTTTTCTCGCAAGAAAAGAATGATTATGACGAAACTGTACGCACCCTTTTTTGCACACACACTGATATTTCGTCTTTTCTTTGATGTGTTTCTGCCTTTACTGTTCTCGATGCTGGATGATAACCTACACATGATCGCGGGTGATTATAATCAGGCCTCGACATTTTTCCTTCCTATGATTTGATTTGGCTGATCTATCACTCTGCCCAACCAGAGGTAACTTAACTCTACGCATAATTATTATCAATCACCATGAGCTATTCCGTCGTAAACTGCGTGTTCCAGTTTCAACCAGTGGCCATTTTCTGTCAATGTTAAAACTTAAACTTTATTTCCTGATAACTTTCCAATAACTCAAACAGTTTAACCAAATCAAAATGCGATTGTGTATTTTTTCTCGGGAAAACATTCTTCCTCAAAGATCTCTTTTTTATGCAAAATCATGGCTTTCTTTTGAATCCTTAAATAATTGTCAGTCTTTTTGTAGATACACTGAATCTAATTTTTGATATCTGTTGTCCCTTTTTTCTCCGTGAGGGTTGCGTAATTAACCCCGACCGAAGTCCTTGAGGTGACAAAAGGCACACTTCTATAAACTACGCGATTCCTAGAAAGTCAGATTCCTTTTATTCTTAGTGTTAAACGAAGTAAAAAGAATGGACTCGTCCTAAACAAGCCAACCCATGACCAGCTGCAAGATCAGACGCAACTGGCAAGAAACTTGGCTTCTCTATGGAGAGAAAACCATAAAGCCGTACCGCAGATGTAGAAATAATAACCGAGCGCTTATTTATTCAGGTGATAACATAGGCTTTTCACGGTTCCAAAATCAGTCCTCTGATGCAACATCTACTTCTAAGGAAAAGGTGTTCAAATTCCTTCGCTCGACCAAAATAACCACAGGTATAGGCCCGAAAGCACGTTGCGGGTTCACTCCCTGATGCATTTACTTACACTACTTATACCTCTTCATGCAAACATTTCATTCCTGGTTGTTGGACACCAGTCACTAATGTGTCCATCCCTAAATCTAATAATTCGAATATTCCAGCCAAACGTTTTCGTCCCCGTCGCCCTCGCATCCCATACGACCTTAAACTAACAAAACCCCGGCCATGTATCGTCCAACTTTCTCTGTTAGTGTGCCCGGTGAGCCCCCTCAGTTTGCGTACAAGCCCAACAGGTACACCTTGCACGCGGTGGCTTCCCTGGGTCATCACACCACCAAATCCTTCGGTGCATCCACCAACTATGTCCTATGCCCTTTTTTAGATTGTTCCTGTGCATTGCACTCTGTTCCACGATCTTGACTTCTTCGCATGCATGAAGAGTTCGGCTGTCCCAAGAGCCTCTTTGCATGCGCATCAGACTACTTTACCAACAGAACTTAGTGTACAAGATAGGGAAAAACAAATCTACCCCGTTGGCAAATAATTCTGGAGTCCTTCAAGGTTGTATCCTTCCTCCTTATTTATTTTCAACATAACTCAGCAACCTACACGCTAGTTCCCCTGTTCAACTATGCAGATATGCGGATGACGCTGCTCTTTGTCAGTCTGTACTGAAGATTTCCCAAACTTTTTGAACAACTAGTCTCTCAGTTATGATTTTTCTCTTCGCTCTGGCATAAGCCGGAGCCTCTTAAGTTGTCAAAATGTGTAAAATATTTCCTTACTCTTTCTTGTTCTGTTAACCCGGCTGATTCATCTTTCATCATCACAACCATTTACTAGGGTAGATTTCGCCAAGCACTTAGGAATTACTATTATTAAAAATGTAAGATGGTCTTCTCATATTTTCAACCGTGTAGGAAAATCTTAGAAGACTATCAGTCTGCATAACTAGACTGAGGCATTTCTAGTTTAAGCAAAACGCTTTCGCCATGTGCTTACCGATGTGTTTTTCCCGCTCTCGTTTATTGTTCTTTCGTCACTTTTGCTCGTTTACTGAAGGAAGTCTTCGGTATTCTTCTTCGTGGTTTGTTAATTATTAGTGATGTATCTCACATTCCATTGGAAGAACTGTGCACCAAACAGTATGGCATGTATCTATCCGCGTGCAAACAATTGCGCATAAATTTTTTTAGGATCCATCCCGCCAATGAAACAGCGACCGTTCTAAATTCGTTTTTCATATCGGAGCAGATTCTACCTTCCCCTTTATCCCCTTTGGCAAAAATGTCGATAGGGACTCAACTGTTTTCTACCTATTCCGAATTCTCACCCATCAACAACAGATAATGAATTATTTTCTAAACAATCTTCCGTGAATTTTAAATGTTTTATTCTCCGCAACGTATTTTTCTAATTCTGCGCTCCGACGAGTTGGTGATCGCATCCTATGTGACCGAAATGAGGACACTTATTTATCTGAAAGTTCAAACTATACAGTGCTGTACAATACAATTACACACCATTTATCTGAAGCTGACTGATCACTCGCATTATCCTCTCGTAGTGCGCTAGAAATAATTCGGTGAAATCTTTGTTCAACTGGACAGATGTTGACTGAGCGGTAGATGATATCATAGGGCAATATTTTTTGTTTTTGAATCAGTTCGAAACCGGAGAATTATTCAGTCGCCGAGACTGGCTAACTGCTTATAGTAGTGCGCAAGTTGCTTTTATCTTCATACATTTAAAGCCTGATAATTACGATGGCTAAACATGACACTGGTGATTCACAGGGTACATATCAGAGTCCCAAACAAGGATCAACTAAATTTGGCTTAAACTGGTTGATTTCATGCAGAACGGGGGCGAATGTCACTTGAACAAATTACTGGGTTTATAAGTTGGCTAGTTAAGTTTTTCTTGAAGAAGACAGATCATGTGCTTTTCGTGTCTTTAAACGCGTTTAATAGTCTAGTCGGTAGACTAGGAACGTTCCGGTTAGGCTTAGTGTCAGACTGTATTTACACGAGTCCATCTGAAAACGATCCACGTTGATCCCATTGCTAAACTCGAAGATCATCGACTGTTACCGATTTCCCGCAAGTCCCGGACGACTGGAGTCAATTTTCTGCTTAATTTGTGAATATCTTAATGTGATTCGAAGCGTATAGCAGCTGCAGTATTCCGAAACAAAAGGGTATTAACATCGAAGGCTCGGTGATTGATTCTATCTGGCACTAAGCCTTTGGTGAGTAAACCCATCAGTAACCTCAGTAGTAAGCAATTGTAACAGTAAATAGCACCAACCTTTTCAGCGTTCAGTGGCTTATATATTATGCCCCAGTATTACCTCGGTTAGTGCTGCCTTTCACTCATCCTGGGTAACATGTTTCATTTTGTGCAGTAAATACGATGTAAACCGCAGCAACCGTTGCGCATGCTGCGTACTAGTATGCAGCTTTGAAGAAATTTGGTGACTCGATTCGTTTGCCGGTCGGTTTGCAACATCAAGTACGAGTCCCTACTAAACCCCAGTTCAGATTGTTTATTTCTCATTCTACGTTACTTATTCCAAAGACACACTGGAATACATCAGTCGGGAACTAACGACTAACTCCCTTAAATCCGGAGATTCAGAGTATACATAAAGCTGGGCTTTCATTCGCCTCTGCAATTCAGGATATCATTCCACCTCTCTTTAAAGATAAATGGCAGGTTCCTGATCGTCTCTGACCAAGTAGAGACTGCGGTTTAATCAATTGCACAAAGGCACAAAAATATGCGCGTGGTTAAAGATAATGGACCGCTGTGGACAAAGATCGACAGATTTTATATTCGATTTTCTTACTTGTTCAAAGAACAGAGTGAAGGAATTTATCACCGCTCGTATATATCCCCCAGAATAAATCAGTTTTGTTCAATTATGTCCGAAATCTGTGCAGGATTCCGAGATTGTTTTAGGTCTCCTTAGCAGAAAACCGAAATTGCTCATGGTGCTTCATTTTATTCCGCAGAAAATACAATCCAAAAGCCGGTCGGGCATGCTCCAGTTTGTTTTTTTTTTGTGACGGAAAATTTTGGTCCCCCGATGTGGTGAATTTAAAGGACAAATTGGTGTACTCATCAGCACATTAAATAGCACCAACTATTCCTTAAGGAGAACGTTTCTTCACTTCTTAGGTGTCACAGTCTACAGCATTTCCGTGATTGACTGACTGCATTTCAGGTCCCTCACTTTATGCACAAGCTTCATGTCATCCAGTCAACCTTATACTCGGCGAACAACAAACCCCAGTTTAGCTCTTATTTGAGCTCATCAGTGGTTCACATACGCCATCGCACCCAGAATTTTCAACTGCAAGGCACATGTGTTGCCATTGTGCCACGAGCTGTCGCCCAAACTAATCAATTTTTACGGAGTTAAGCTTGCAGAGATTTCGCCCTCGATGCGCCGCACACATCTCGCTAACTCCTGTCTAGTCTCTCCCATCATGTCAGGTCTGCAGTGCGGGTGCATGTATCCACCAGTCCTATATAGAGCCCAAAAGTAGCTTGCCTAATCTTGATAATTCTGTTTGTTGTTTGAGCCATTCATTGAGTCTGAATATCAGGGTAATTCAGTCTCTATGAGAACGCCTGTTATGATTCCACAACCAATATTTGCACCCCAGTTGGTGGCTGATGAATTAAGTATTGTGAAAACAATTTTATTAGATTTTTGATAGTGTTTTTATTTCTATCTATCGATTTCTCATCACTTCCGACTCTGATAATCAATGAATTATTGTGACGGCCACAGCATTTTACAAACTCGTACATTAGTTGAGTTGATGTTTTCCTCGAAATTTATTCGGTGAGGTTTGAACCAAGTGGCAAACTAATCCGTCTCGTGATTCAATTCAGTTCAGTTCTAGTCAAATGGAAACAATTTCAAACTTACCTTTGAATGCCCATTCTGAAAATAGCAATTAGCGAAATACACCATAATTGGATTAATTGCTTCGCAAGAATGCTTTTCCTATAGGACATATGGGAACCCATAAGTCCTGAAAATTCCTGCAGCTTCCGTATTTTCCCCGACTTCTAGAGGGTAACTTGGACGGAGAAACTAGCGTAAATTTGAAATGCCTATTGTCATAATGGTAATCCAAAAGCAAGCATATATGTATGTAGTGGGTTATTAACACATCCAGCAAATCATCAATAAAACCACTCTATTTTTTGTTGCTTTTTCATGAAAGGACGAGCCGATTAAGTGACATTGCATAAAACATTCACACGGATATTCAGACGCGTTTCAGTTGATCATGCTTTTTTGATGAACTAATGTTCTACAAAGCAATGGGGATACGATCCTCGATGAGACTAATCATCTTTGTTCGACCGGCAGCGGGCGGTGTTATTGTCCTTTTATTCTGAAGTCCGGCGTCAGCAAATGTGCCTGGAAACCAAGGCACTGTGACCTGGGTCAGTATCATAAGACTGACCCCCAAGTATCACACTGGAATCTCATTTGAATCATTAACAGCGCAAAAGGATGATAAATCCTTTTAAGAATTACGTGGTGATTGGTCGCCGGACTGATGAAAATCCTCCGACCAACCACCAATTAATTCTCAATTGGACTTATCATCTGTTTGCGCTCCTAGAGAGTCAAATGAGCTTCTTGTAAGAAACTAAATGGAATGCGATAGCATAGGAATGGCTGGACAGGAGAACACCGGACGGGTATACTTGATAAGCGGCAGTAACTGCGAAACCGATCGTATGCTTCTGAGGAAGTTCTGTTCATCCATTAATACGCGGAAAATACTACTGGGAAGAATGACCAAGTAGTTAGGAGGGATAAGCTGAATTTAGTCATAGTTCTTACCGAGTTGCTGCTCTAAAACACAATGCGATAGACCTTTTTTGAAATACTTTTTAAAACCAGTAATCTCCACTTAATATATCGATGAAATATATAGAGCGGTTGGAATTTTTCATCTTCATGGTCAGTGATGTTTCTGCTTCTATGTGAGAGATTGATAAACGAACTGAAGATCTACTCACTGGTTCACACATGAATGTTAAGCCGTTGTCCGGAAGTGAAACGGTAAACGTCAATTTCCTGAGCTATTCCCTTTTGCCTGCTAGTAACTGAAACTCTTTCTAGACCACAGCTGACCGTTACCCCTTCGATATCCAAAATTTACAACCTGATTTCCCTCCAACTACAGAATGCCTGCATACATTTTTGGATTGCTGAGAATTTGAGTCACTTCAGAAACACTAGATCTGTTGATGGTCTCTCTTAGAGTCCGTTTCCCGTTTCTTCGTTTGGTGATCAGTTTATAGACTGCACTAAACGGACTGAGAGTTGCCCATTGGCTACAAGCGTTCTTGTGTCACTGACTCCATTTGTTTGGCACAGTACACACAACCACATACAACCTGTGCAAGTGCTCTCACTCATATCTATTTGCTAACCATGAGTCGGACCGCCTCCTCTACTGTTCCACCGTTCATTTCATACCGATAACACGACTGGCAGCAATAGTGGGCACAAAAGTTTGCATGTAGCAAACCGGCGGTTATTTATTGATCGTGGCCTTATTGGCGTGAAATTTTTTCTGAGAACATTGAGAAAACATAAGTTGGCGAACAAGCTCGGTTTCAGTTATTCGTAATCATGCCATTGCATCATAATTTATTAAGAAGAATTTTAAGATGGGTTGAATGGGTCAGATAAAAATACGGGTCGTATTGCACGCCGTACCCGAAAACATGAACTTGTTATCAGGACCAACTGACGTAAGGAGTGTGTCGGAAAATCGATGCGCCATTTATTGATTTTCACTTGTGAACGATCTAATGTTAATAACACAGAGTTGTTGGTAGATGTGATGCGCCAGCGTTTTGACTACCATGAGTAGTTTTTCTCAAGTTTTGCAAACAAATAACTAGGGAAACGTTCATATGCCAACTATGAACTGTGGTTAGGGTAAGAGAATAGTTGTTCTTCACGTCGTGCATCGCCGTGGTGGTGGGGTCAACCAGCGTGGCGACCTCTGTTTGTTTCCGAAGTACCTATTCTCTACGGAATTCCGACCGAGGCTGTTTTCTTTTCTTTTTCTTGGTTGTTGACATCCAAGCTTTTAGCTGTTTTCTTATGAGGCGTGGCAAATAGCGATTGTCTTTCAAGATGTCATCTAGATTCCTTAGTTCTTTCTAAGGTTGGTATCTTCACTGCATAGATTTTTAACTCTGTTGACTAGCGAGAAAATAAGTGTCCGTGTCACACATTGTGGATGATTTGAACTGAAGTCCAAATACTTATCTGAATGTGTGGATATTCTCTGAATGCCATTATTGAATTTTCGTGAGTCATTTACTTTCAGCCGACAATCTAAGAAGCTCATGGATCTACTGGTGTCTTCTGACTCCATTGTGAACTTATTGGATCTACATTGCTTATTGAGAGCTTGAAGAAAATTATCTTTTCGTGCTGACTTGATGATTGTAAATGCATCATCGATGTACCATGCGTATAAACATGGGGATTAATGCGATTCATTAGGGCTTTTGATTCATCCGAGTACAGGAAAAGGTTTGCTACAATGGGAGATATGGGTGATCCCATGGCCATACCATCCGTTTGTTTGTACAACTCATGTTAGAACGTGAAGCATGTTGACATGCGGCAAAGTTTTATGCCCCTGGTGATTTCGGATGGGGTCAGTACGGTTCGCTGTTCTAAGGAAGTGACTGATATTAACAGTGAATGTAAACTTTACAGACTGTCTTTACTGGGTACACTCGTATGTAAAGAGACCACATCAAAGCTCACAGCAACTTCGTCGTTTTCTGGTTCAAAGTCTTTCAGCATATGGGCGAATTCGAAAGCGTCATTGATATGACTTACTACTATATTCTGATAGGGTTTTAATAATCCACTGAAATATTTTGCCACTTTTTACGTTCCACAAGAAGTGCAGTCTACCATTGGACGAATGGGTATGTCGGGTCTTTGAATTTTTGGTAAGCCGTAAAATCTCCCAGGTCTGCCTGTTTTGGCGTTAATGAGAACTACGGAGATTTCCCAAGTTTCTCCTTCAAACCAGATAGGTACTTATTTGTATGGGCCTTTGATTTGTTAAGTGATGCGTTCACTTTCTTATTTTCTGTTTTTTTCATATGGTCCATCCCGCAGGTGCTCGGCTACCTTTGACTCGCCATCCAGTCTGTTGAGAATATTTGTAACATTCGCTTTGTCCACTTCGTGTTCTGGATTGTTCGATCTTGTTTTTGGTTCGTCAGTGCTTTCCTTTCCCCCACTGTGATATTTAGTGCACTTGGCTGTAGGTTCTTAAGAATATTGCATATTCTCATTCTAGTCATACTAGCGCTTTCTTCCGTAAGATTTGATAAAGCTTGTTCCAGTGTTAGCACAATTTCTTTGACCATTAGTGGCTTTCTCTGAAGATTGAAATTCAGACACTTTGTATTAATTGTAACTCTATAGATGTTAACGGTCTGCTGGATATGTAACCCGACAAATCCCTTTCCTCCCGTATTTTTATCTGAGCCATTCAACCCATCTTAAAATTCTTCCTAATAAATTATGACCTAATGACATGATTACGAATAACTGGAAACGCGCTTGTTCGCCAACTTGTTTTCCCAATTTTTCCATTGTTTTCGCTGTTTCTTACTGTCCCGTTACCTCCGACAACAATATTTGTCCTAACATTTGAAATCCTAGGTTTGACTTGCTCTGGGTTTTATTATCCATAGCCATATTTTAGTCTCGGCTCTTTGAGAATATTATTTTTACACACAGACATACATCTACTTGTCTGGTTTTAATCTGTCCACACCTGTTTATGGTGTTTGGTTGGTTCCTCTGTTGGAACTTTCGATTCTCTGGACGCATCTATTGCCGCTTCTTCTGCTTGTGGATTCCGTTCTCGTATTTGAAACAGCACTGTGCCGTCCTGTATGAGTAACCAAGATTCGGCTGAAACTTTTGACAGATCCAGTGAGTATCGTCCCCCTGGTTGAACTTGTTTTTGAAGGTTTCTTGTCGAATGCCTTGAGTGAGAACCTCACGAATCAAGGTTCGTGTGGTTTTCAATTTCCCATCAATTGGTTAATGTCAGTAGCACCGTATCCTAAGTAGTGGTTCCCACCGGATCGGATGCGAGATGTTAGGCTTCATTCACTCGTTGGGTTCTATCACGGAAAAACGGTCTATCAGACTCCACTGAAGCCAAATTAAGGAGGTCACTCTGATGTATGCCCATATGTTTACATCCATTCAGCCACTCTGCCTGTGCATGCGACTTGCAGTATGACTCCGAAAAATCTGGATAGCTATAAAAACGATCAATGATCTACGTACAAAGAGGCAAATTTCCTTGGTCAACCACTGTCACGCTTTTGCTAAAGTACATTGCATGGTTTACACATAGCTGAGCAAGTTGTCCAAAATGCAGTGTATAGTTAGCGGCGCTGTTGCAGTTGCTGATCACATCGTGGTTTCTTCTTCGCACTCTGGACTGCCCAGGTTGTGTACTGACCGCTATTTCACCCCTGTAGCCTAGCTCACTCAGATGACTTGCCGTAAACATCGACTATGGTCAGTCTTTTTCGATCTATTGGTCATCTCATTGACTCCCTTGGACTTGCCAGCTAGTGACTGTTTTCTTTGTTTCGCTGGCTGGCACCATCGTAATATTATTGCTGATCGGTCCAGAACACAGTTATTGTTTGCAGTCTGGTTTTTGACAGCAGTCGAATGGGATTATCCATCACGTTCTTCGGTATTATATGTCAACTCGGACGTCTACCAGTCAGTCGGTCGTTAGACGGTAGTGCGTTGATTCATTTTCACAGTAACGGTGAGCCGATTGCAATTGGTGCTAGCCTTGTATGATAGGGATGTGGACTAATATAGTTTATCTGCCACTTCTAGAATAATTGTGTTTGGAGTTTCACATTAAGTAACCTTACTGAATGCTCCTTAAATCATGCTTGATCTGTTAGGATATACCAGAGTTTGAAAGCCAAAGAAAAAGTAGAACTGTGATTTATTTCGTTCAATTAATTAACTGGGAAGTTAGACATGAGCTGTTAGACATTTGTATCTTTTAACGCATCCGCGTCCCTAAGTCTCTGTCGTTCGTTTGACGCTAATCATTATTATTAATAAGTTGAATACGCATTGACGAGCAAACCCCTGAAAACGTCTTGTTGCGTAGATGGGACCATGCATGTGGAATTAGGTCCTCCAAAAAATGAGTACAACTAAACAAGAGCGCTAGATTTATCTCTTACGGACTGGGGCACCGGAATTTGCGTCTCAAAATGATATGGATTGAATTTAAATACACACCTCTACGTGCATAGATCAACGTGTCTTGCCATAAAAATGTTCGTTGATTATTAAACGAGTTAGGCAAACGAAGCCGTTAATGTTTTCCGATAAACTTTCGATCCTCCTTCTACTGGAAAACAGTGAACATGCAAAAGCTGTCACAACTGAGAATGCTTTTTCTGTCTACCCTTTTTGACACTCGGTTTGCTTTGTCATTAATCTGCAGGATAACTAAAACGCGTTGCAATCCTTAATAAAAGCAGCATCTTAACAATGAAATACCAAGCTTAAAGTCAATTTCTTCCTGCCACAGCCTCATTGTTAATAAATTTGTTTGATAGTGTAAACCACAACAGTTCTAGATTTGCAAACAAACTGGCTAGCAAGTTTACTGTCAGAGTTTCTGGCAGTAATAACGCAACAGTTCAGTATCCGGAAGGCAATGGGCAAATATCATTGCTATTTACCCTGTTACGTCTAGGTTCTTAGTGACCAACAAGAATTTCCGTTCCTTTAGCACCTGACGGTAGTTCACTGTGCAAAAACAGGTTCACCAAATTACAGAGTGTTTGTAGTCGCGATTTACCCTGCCTTGGTCAGTCGAAGAAATCTGCATGATTTCGCGCGCACAGTCAGCCTTTGCCGGTGTTGCCAGTTAGAGTAAGAATCTCTTCAGTTTCAAAGGGTCGGTTTCCACTATCTCAGGACAAAGCACAACAGAATTTTAATTACTGGATAGAAAACGCTTGTTGCATATCGACCCCTCTTTGGTAAACTCTGATCGAACATGCCTAACGTTTTCTTGTAACTTCGCATACTTCATCAATTGACGCAATCAGTGAGATTTGGCCGCAGCTCTACACTATCATTACTGAGGAATAAGTCGACCACACTGACGTCACTGACTATCGATATGTGGTCTCCTAATGAACCGGTATCAAAAGGCGTACGCTTATTTGATCCGATCATCCGCATGCTGTTCAGCTCAGTCACATCCGTAATTTGCTGAGTTACAGCAAACTGGAACAGCATGAAAAATTGCGGTTGAAAATTTCAACAGCGCATTTAAATAAAGAGAATAAAATGAAAAATTGTTCACATTGAGCTGTTCGACTCAAGTATGTGTATGCTGCATTGCTTCCCCACGGAACGTTTCAACAAAAATTTGGCACACACTTGACAAATTGAGAAGAGGTCTAGAAGAAGTCCTGAATCCAGCAAATCGACAGCAATCCTATCACGTAATCGGTGTAAATTTATGGATAAGACCACAGAATTGTATTAGTGACAGGGGATAGTGGAATCTATTCACCTACAGAGTTTGGTTGTCTTTAAAACAATACTTATGCATTCATTCGACGACCTTCTCCATTTGACTTTCGACCTAGTGAGATCTATGTGATTCGACGTAACTCTGATTTTCAGAGGTCCAGATTGACTGTCCCGACCTCCCCTTGTTGTGGGCCCTAATGGCTGTGGAACTTGCTTCTTCCACTGCACTGATGAATGTCATGAAAAGGGTGAAAAACCTAGTCGACTGCCTTTTGGATAATAGCATTAGGATTTTTGACTGCTGAAAACTAACCATATAGTTTAATAAACTCGTGTACTTGAGTGTCCCCACTTACTGATTGTACTCAAATCTGAGAAAAAGATAAGTGTTTGAAAAGAGATTAATGATCTGGCCCCTAGTTTCGCTGAGGTTGATGATGAAATTCAGGACAAACGAGGCACCACCGACTCCTTAATTTCCTGTTCTTCACAAGCGGTTCAGGGTACTTTTTAAGGTATAATGTGTCCGATGCCAGTCGTCGCACAGTGTACAGTAATTTCTTACTTGCACATGCTGAATGACGAACGTGATAAAAAAACTCACATTTGAGACAGTCTACAAAATTGACGGGGGACATGCCGGAAGAAATTCAGTCACTCTTGTTGGGGATCGAATAGATATCAGGTGAAAAATGTTACCGTTCTTCTGTCCTAATCTTATTATCGTAATCTTAGTCAGTTTAGCAGCGTACGGGGCTGTGAGGTGCAGCTGTTCCTCGTTTTCCCGCAGCTGTGGATGATTTTTGGAGACTCAACACCTCTGATCGGCATAACTTCGACGAGATGAGAATCCATACACGGATTTAACGTCTAACAAATGTCAATTCTTGTTGACGATTACCGACAGTGCATCATTCACTTCAAACTTGGAGTTCCTGAAGACAACTTCTGTCGCCAAATGTGATTTATCTAGTGGTCACCTCCTGAACTGTTAGGTGACAACCAAAACCAGAGCAAATTTGTACAAGGTTAATGGGTGCACAAACCAAACTGAACTGCAGTTCTTATGCAGAATTACCACAAGTTGGTCATGTACTGAACGAAAGTCGAAAAACTGAAGTTTTTGAAATACAAAACAATTTGGTCGGGAATGTTTTTAATGAGCCGAAGTTCTGACTACTTTCGGTGGCCTTTCTCAAGGTAGGTTTGCAATCGACTACCATATCGCTTGACCCATCGATTTTTCAATGCAATCCGAAATGCGTTCTTTTCTGAAGGTAGCAAAAGGTGACTATTTTAAATATTTGTTTGACCTGTTGTCGTAAGTCTGCGTCATTTTATTTCTTCTTTAATGCTTCAATTTACGGAATTAACTAAATAAACCAAGTGATACTACGCAATGACCGGTTTAGTATACATCTCAAGGTAGACCTTCTTATTTGAAATGTGATTGCACTGAGGTGTTGGTTGCCATTTACCGTAGAAGCCAACGGATCTTTGCTTCGCAAAGCCTCAAATAGCCGAGGTAAATGTGGACAAAAACTGAACGGTCCCACCGGTTACTGGAGTGGATTGACATCCTGAAGGGAAAGCCTATCGCCAGTGGCCAAAGAAACGAAAATCCATCATAGAAGACAGCCATTCAAGTAAACAGTTTCAGTCATCCCTTGATAAAAGCAAGATTATTCGAACTAAGCAGCCGTGAGGGATTTGAGGAAAATTATCGCGGCCGATTGGAATCACATTGGTTCAAATATGCAATGGAATAGCCTTAGTGTTTGCGAGGCCACGACCAATGATAATCTAGTAGTTAACTTGGAGACAATTTGCAGCCCAACGTTAGAAGAGATTTTTCACTACTGCAGAAATCTGCAACGCTGTTATTTGTTGCATTATTTCGCGCTATAACGCCCATGGAAAAACACACACGTGACTCCAAATTTATGCTTCTGTCGATATGAAATACTCACGCAGCTTGGGCAACGAAATTACTGTTGTGAACAAGCATTTTGAAATCTGCCAAATTTTGCTTTTGAGGATACACGATTTACCGTCTTCTCGTGTCATTTCCATTGAACCACTTACATGTTCGTTTCAGTGCTGCAAAAAAACCAAAGACCAAAATAAATCTGATTGAAAACTTTGCTCGCAGCTTTCTGTCATTCCCCTGTCTCCACCATACTTAGTGGTGTTTACGCTTGGATTAAACAACTCATTGTTGATCAAATTGGGTTATTATTGCAATTGCAAATATAGAACCGACAAATTAAATATCCTATGGTGACCTGGTTGTCTCGATTCCATCGTTTGCACGATGCAGCTTTACCCGTAGGTAGAAAAAGAACAAAATTATGTGACTGTATACATTTGGCTGACTACTTGAGAGTAAATATAAGGGTAGAAATGTCGAACTTATTAAGATTTCTTAAATATTCAAATTATATTACTGTTGCTACCAAAACACAGACTATCAGAGTCGATAACGGTTGGCTCAGAACAAAGCCAAAGGTGAGTAGTTTTTTGGCCCGAATCCTGAAGATCGTGTGGACCAACAGAATCGACTTGTGTACGGCTTGTGGATGCTTGGAGTTGACTGGTCAAAATACCACAAGCCGAATGATAACAAAATTGTTGGATAACAAAGGAAACTGAAAAAGCACGTCACCGTGAAAGTAGAGTTGGTTGACTCAGTGTACGGAAAGAGGGACGAACCGAATCGTAAAAGCCTCCCATTCTACGTCGGTTTTAACTCACATGTATTGTGTCCTAAAATAACCATGTACAAAGCAGAGTAGTAGCAGCGATACAACCTGGATGTCTTTAATAGATAAGTCAATTAGAATATCGTTCCGGAAGACAGTCGATAGGAATTTCTCGAACGAATCGGGGAGACGTTTGTTCTGGGTTTGGTCTCTGTACGAACAAGGTAATTAGGTTTAAAATCGTTTTTTATACTTTCAAATTTATCTCTAAACTAAATTATTTAACCAGCCGCGATGGACTCCCAAATGCCCATGCGTAAGAAAGCATCTTCAGTCCTTATCAAGGGGTCAAATCAAAGGCCCATTCGTGATTAGCGCATTCGTGTCTTCTGTTAGGCTATTGGTCAACACAGCAGAATTTCACGTAAAGGTCGGACAAAACTGGTGAATTTGCATCAACTTTCCCTTCAGGTCTGCACTTGCTCCAGGCTGCATTATCAATAACTTATACCAAACGGAAGTCAGTGCAGATAACTGAGCAAGAAAAAAACTTGGAAAATAAAGGATTGCTTTGCTTTTGACTTTTTCCCCACAGTTTGCGGTTTCTTAAATAAATTAGAAAAATCAAGTGATTCATAGGTCGATTATCGATATCCAACAGCAGGTGTGGTGAAATTGCCATCCCAGCTTTCAATCCCCGAAACGATATTTAGTCATGCTAATTGAACTCCATTTTCAAAACTTTTGAAATCAAAAGGAGTAAGGCTAGAGCTGGATGCTTGTTCCAAACTTACCTTTGGCACAAGCTATCAGAAATCGAAATGATGTTAACTTTAGTATTTGGCGCAATTTGGCGCAATACATGATTTGGCATATTTATCCACAAATCCCCTGTGATTCTTCTTGGAATTAAGGAAAAATAATGAAAGAAAAATCAACGCCCGGAAAAATGCTGAACCATCCAAACCGAAAACGGATCCCATAGTGGCCTCTGAATGGTGCGCCGCATTTTGCACTCAGCTATCGACACGTTTTCACTAGGAATGATATTAATACTGCACCACTGTTTCATTTATGTTGTTCATAATAACTACCGTAACCCCGCTCACGAGGCGAATGGCTGATTATCAAATAGTCTGTCCACGAAGACAGAATTATCTTACGTATATGTCACTGCAATACACTATCACGCAAGTAAATTGACAATTTCAAAACCGAATCTCTTGCCGAAGACATACTTCAAGACTAGCAGTTTTTCTGTAGGAAGATTGATTAGGAAAACTCGCGCATTGCTGTCCAAATGCGACAGTTATTTTATTGATTTTTCTTTGTAACACGAGAGATTGAATGACTAGTTTTAAATGGCTGATTATTCACAATCGACAGTCTGTACACTGACGAAATCAGAACCTTGTTATTTGTTACTCTCATTCAGCTTAAAAACTACTCATTAATAAGTTGTATTTATCACTGATAAGCAAATCTGGCTGATGCAGCATTGGTTGAAAATGTCAAGCGCGAAACGCTCTTCGGCTTTTGCCAGAGGCATTTATTATTGTTCGACCAGCGAATTCCAATGAAATCCAAAAAGTGCATTGGGCCCGATCCTTGAAAGTGGTAAGCCGGACTCTAGGGTTTTGTTGTCAGTACATGCTAACCAACTTGTGTTCACCAAAATCGTACCAAACCCGCCACTGCAAAACTTTTTTCGAACTCACAACTCACCTGCGTATTTTGCTTCTAAAAGGTGACGATATAAAAAGAGAAATGTGATCGAAATGATGTTTCGTTTTTGGTGTAATAGAGCAGTGGATCGAGCATGCAGATCCATTTCCTTCAATGAGTCGGCAGTGTGGAGATACGCTGTGTATTTTAAGAATTGCCTGTAGACTGAGTGTTATCGCCGAGTACCGACTTACCATAAGAACAAAACAAATTGAATATCGTTTCTCAGTTTAACTACACAATCTTTTTTCATGAAACATTCTTCTTTTGCTGAGAAAAAGAATTCTCAGACTGGCGCACTTAATGCGATGCTGCGGTGTTTCCATCTATTTATATAGTACACAGTTGGTTTCAACTTCACGGACAGAAGACACTCATTCTCTGAAAAATGCACCCTAGTGTTTGGATTCAGAATGAAGGAGAAACAAGCAGTTGCTCAATGATCGATTCAGTTTCAGACCAAAATTTTTAACGTGCATGTACCTAAGCAACGTCACACAAATTACAAATTCAGGCCAATACTAATTTTATCAGCTCACCTATAAAGCTTTTGGAGTGCTTGTGTGAAGACCGCAACGGTCCCAACATTACATAATCATAATTTCATCAGCGATGCTCTGACCACGTTCATTACATGTTTCGCTGATATCTTCTCATGGATTAAACGGTTAGCCTTCTAGAGTTCATTTCCTGTTTCTGCGTGGTTCTGGTAAGTGCATTTGTCATAGGGTATTCTGGGATACTTACTATATTCATTTACTGAAAAACCCAGAGCATTCATGGATTAGGTTAGTAGTCAGGACGTTGATAGATTAATTATCATGTTTCTTCATCTGTTTGGCGCAGTCAGTGGTAGAATTTACTAATTTCCCTAGCCCCAAATATAAACTTCATCGGTGATTGCAAAACAAACTTCACGTTTTCAACATCCAGATTATTTAGATAAGGCTTCTTTTTAATTGTTTTCATGTTTCTGTTAAGCATGGTTTGGGCGATATGTATAAAACCATTTCCAGTCAATCAGTCAAATAAGCATCCGACTCGGGTAATGAAACGATGCAGTATTATATCCCAGGAAACCAGTTTCCATCCGCATCGCAGTACAGTATCAACGGATGAACAAACGATGTCACGGGAAAGGTACCTACGTGCGAACAAGCCAAACGGTTGCTTACTCTTTTTTTCTGCGTCTTCATTTCGACAGCAAAGAGGAAAGACAGAAAACGACTTTGATTTGAAGTTCCTCGGGGAACAATTTTTACGCTTTGCTCAGCTGGTTGATATAGGAAAACTGTGAGATAGTCTAGGCAAATAGGCATCTCGGCAACACAGTCAACTCACAATCAGCATATTCTGTGAAGCACGCAGGAAACAAAAACGGATAGTGTAGTGGTTTCTCGGTGCCTTAGTAAATTTAGCTTTACTTCCGACTAAAACATGCATCTGATTAGACGAACATGGAGTGTATACAATGCACATGAGTACGTTTCAGATGGAATCAACTAAACCATGGATAACGGTTTGCAATCAAAACAAGTTATCAGACAGCTTTCTGTAACAGAGATATTTGGTTGAAATCGGTTGTAAGGGAATGAAAATTAAATGGACGTTGCGCCTTAGTCGGGTACAACTGTAGCATTGAAAGCAATAACAAGCTGATATTTCCGTCACAATGGGCAACCTATCCCAGGGCAGATCTCCATCAAGTTCTTGGTGCTGAACGTTTGCAATTTTGCTTGCACATGTGGCGGATATGGTAATTCGTGAAATTTGTTTATCGCTAACCATCCTAGCAAACGTTTGATATTGAGATCTGACGGACTCTATTTATTGTCTAACTATTATCCGAACAAGCCAGTTTTTCTATCCTTTGAACATTCATCATATACACTATCCATTCTTTCAGTATTTCCTCAAACTAACCACACTGGTCTTTACTTCGTTTAGAAACAGTCTGAAAAGTGAGTATTAGTAGTGAGCGATTGCATGGTTCAAGATATGAGCGGTAAATAATTTATTGAACCTGCAGAGACAGAGCAAACCAGTCAGAAATTCCACAAACACCAGCTTGGTCCATATAGTGGCCGTGTGGAAGTTTTATTGTCTGCTACGAAAGCACATTGTTTCTAGTTAAAATTATCAAACGTAACAGAAAACCCGTTATCAAGGGTCAATTCCAGGAAGACGTATCGGAGAAAGCTGGTCTTATTCGGCTAATTTCAACTAGTCGGTATTTGTTTGCCTGGACGATCTACCTGTGCACAGTGAGCATAAAGAAAAATCCACAACTACTTCCGTATTCTCCTCGGAAAAACATAGTAGAGATCCGGGAGAAGGTACTTCTGTACTTCAAACATCACGAACCCATGTGCAGAAATGTGAAGAGAAATTATGCATTTTACTTTGTCGATATGCCTGTTGGGACGGCTCATATTCCCCAATCTAGGGGTTACTTCAAACATTTACGCATGATCGGACAGCCAGGCCATGTCAAAACAAACAGGTTTAAACTGCTTAGGGCAACCACTTTCTAACCGATTTCAAATGTTTAGCTACTTTGCGAGTGTTTTGGAAATTGTTTTGATGTTCGTGTCGTCGCCACCATAGGTGAGTCAGTAGTGAACAAACTCAGACGTACTTTGCAGCTCAGCTCCTGAAAATGGGACAAACGCATTCAGTTTAATACCATGCAAATAAACAACACGTTGGTTTTCTTTTTTTTTTTTTCGTCACGTCGAGTTGCTTCAAATGGAAAAGATGTGTAACAAAATCTGAGCTTGTTAGACTGTAACAGTTTGTCGTTTTCGTCGTATGATTTTACCAGACAATATGGAATAGGGACTATCTGGTGCTTCAAATTCTTCATAACAGTAGCAGCGCACAACTGATAAAACTTTGGTTTCAAGTGGTTTAGTCAGGGCCGACAAGTATGTTTGGATCTGTACAGTCTCTCTTCATTATTTTATTGAATATATGAACTTGTACGGAATAACAACTCACGGTATTGGCGTTCTGTAGCGACGGAAATGTTATCACAAATCATTTCGGCGGACCGTGAACAGTGGGGGTCGATATGGGAGATTATGTCCACTACTACACTGACTTCCGTCTCTCATATCCTCAATTCCTTTTCGTACTGTGACCATTTGTTTCGTTATTCGCTTACTTCACTGGGCAACAGTACAACCAGCACAATTAGATTGGTCGGCAGAACAGATTATGTCAAAGGAATGAACCAAGCACCGGCGGTGTAAACCTGAAAGCGTAACTCACTGTGCCTTTTCAACTCTGAAAGTTTATTCAGCAACATTATTTTGACCAGTAACAGATGCAGCGTCTCATGATTGCATGCTTTGGTGAAAAAAGAATGTTTAACACTTACTCATGATATATTCTAGGAAGGATTAGACAAAATGGACATACATTTAGTCGGTATTTGCGTAGCACTAAATAATACAACTAGTGGAATTCCGGTATCCACTTGTATATCGTTGTATTTATCAAAGTTAAATCGTGATCTTTCAGTCGCGATTAGCCATCTTTTCTGGAAAATTCACTGTCCCACTGGACTTCACACGATACAAGCAAAAGCCAGTTCACTGCCCTACGGACATTGCCTAGCGGTTACTGCCCGGTCTTAGGAAGGATAAAAGTTTGGGTAATGAAGGATACGAAATGTTCCCTCAAATTGCAGTCCTGACGCGCTTGTGGTATGTTAGCTGACTGAAATGTTTTACATAGCTAGGTGGCTGATGGTTTTTTGATCTGCTCGTGCAAAATGATGACATGTCGGAAGCGAACGACGGGGATTTCGGTCAGATGTTCACCTTTATCGAGTGGCAAATATTCCCCACCAGACGACAGATATTTACTGGTCGGTATGTCGTTCGACTAACTGCGCGTGTGTGTCTGTTTTCCTTGGCCAATGTAAGTGTAAAAGGTTTCTAAAGGTCGCTCTAAGTTTTCCGCAAGGGGAAAATTTAACGACCGCTTACCTTGGTACATCTCGCCTGAAATTGAGCAAAAGATGAAGACAATTTTTGATGTTTTGTTTTTGATGTATTTCCCAAATTTTGATTCGACCCGTTTTCAATCCAATGAGGCATTCAGCCTGTGGGCTCAAAGAATACTTAATGACATGTTTACAAGATGCTCAGTTTGGATTCTTCTTAGATATTTTGTAGAAAAGATTTCCTACCGAGCACGCTTTTGCTCCAGTTGAACAACTTATTCTTCTGAACGTAATGCTCGAACGGAAGAATTTGCCGATATATATTAGCCTAACAACGTTTACCTTTCCTTCAGTTTTGGAATCAGCAACCAGGACAGCATAATATCAAAGAATAAAATCTCTAATGGGTCTGATTCTAATAGAATTCCCTCACTGGGTATCTGGGGTTCCGGAATGACGGACCGTACCAGACAAATCGTGATCAATTTGAAGGTGTGGATGCAATCCGATATTTTTAGATAGCAGCGAGTATAGAGAGCTAAACCAGACTGAGACCGCGTTCTCCTACTGGGTACCAGCTGCCAACCAAATTAGCGACATGATTGGAAGGCACGTTTGTGATTATGCTAACTGAGGAGGTTATATGGTGAATGGGGCTAACCAATCAGAAAGAGCGGCCCGATTCGATAAGAAAACTACATGAATTAAATCAACTAAAATATGTCAAACCAGACGGATTAATCAGAACGAGACCCGGACAACCGCTGGAACAATGGAAATTATATAGGCTCAAGTAACCCAATAAATACGTGATGTTTTTATTTAACAAAACAAGATCTTGTCTCGGTTGAGCTCGGATGGGCTCGGTTGTTCTTGCTGGAATTAGTGGGGACTGTTGCTAGCGCACTGGAGAGCAGAATTTCGGAAAAGTGACTAGAAATTACCCAGCAAAATTGTTTTCCATATCAACAGTCGAATATGTATAATCTGTTTACACACCTGTTCACCATGCATTGTCCGCAAAATGCTGACCGCTGAAAGCCAGTAAAGTTGCATTATTCTTGATAGGGATTGGTGGCAATGCATATCGGTCACCGAACATCTGGGACCAGATATGCCGACGAACGACTTCAAGCTGAACGTTGTTAATGCGTGGCCATCAAGTTGGGCTGCGAACAGAGGCATCACATTATTCGATACGCAATTTCACGTTTTTTGCATGGTGCCAGGTCTTCGTGCTGGGCTGTCAAAGCCGGCATGAGTGGATTTAAAGTCCAACTGCAGAGGCTTCGAAGAGGACCTACAGAGCGTGTTTACATTACTGGCAGAAACTGCCCAAAACCGATGTTTTCTTAAAATCCTTACAGGGGTGGTCTGCAAACAGACGTTGCAATGATGACTGGAGTCGATCAAGTGTATTTATCATATGTCATCTTTTAGTAATCACTAGTTTATACCCTTGATCCGCCGGTCACCTTGGTAGTAGGCTGGTAATAGGTTGTGACTTGGATGGTCACCAAACCTGATCTAAGGAGGTCTCATGTGGTTCTATACCCCTTAAGTTTATCGGCCGTTGCTGTCCTTTCCCTTCTAAGCTCTATTCGGTGAACCTTAGCGGATTCGGGAAATGCCACTTTCACTAGACTGATGCACCTAGCCTGAAGTGAAAAAGACCTTTTCCGTCTGTACTTGGCAAACAGCGTTTTTATTGCTAAGCTGCGGTATTATATCCGTTAATGTCTAAAGATCTCTGTTTAGCTCGAAATAAACTACCTGTTGACAAAGCAATAACCTTGCCAAAATATTAGTTTTACTTGTCACCGATGACTTTTCTCTGTCACATGAAATCAACGTATTATGGTGAAATTCAATCATGTTGTTGAATATCTAGTATTTAAACTGCAACGTCATCAATAATATATGAATATCTTCGTGTTTGGTTTAATTCAAAAGGTCACAAGTACAGCGACTGATTTTTCAGTTAACTGACCATGTTTCGAGAGCAAACCGTGTTACTCTGTTTGTCATTGCTCTCGGCATGACTTTCTCTACCTAGCATACTCATATCGGTTGTATCAATCTCTCTGGCAACTTTACAACACTTATCTAGGGTTTCAAATAAATCGCTTCTTTCCAAGCAGTTGACAAAAGAAACCAAGTAAAAATTATACAATGATAGCTTTTCCAGATAATTATCACTAATCCTGATGTAAATATGAATCGGCAAATGTCACGTATATATATATATATATGGGGTCGGTAATGGCTGTCTACAACAACAAGGCATGACATACCTATGCGATGTTCTGAAATAAAAAGTTAGCAGTTGGCAAGCCATGACACGGTACCTGAGCATGCCTGTGAAATATTCCTTAAATAAGTTGTTTACGAGTCGAATATATTCAGGCATTTTTTATAATAAACATATATCCAGTTGCACGCGATTCGTGATACTTTAAACACTAAGACCGGTACGGTCGTGCCCACATTGGATGCTCATACATAGAGCCAAACTGGTGTTCGTGTCCGAAATCTTTTTATTCAAGACAACTGTTCGTTTTCCGCCACCGAGCTCACATGTAAGACAGCAAAGCGTTGTCTCCAGTATCGCAAAGCAATAGTTCTCGTTGAGACAGACATGTGTTGCGCAGCGCAAATAATATAAGGCTAATTGGAATAATTAGACTTTGCCACATTTGCAGAGTAAATGACTAATTTACAACTTGGCGTTAGGATAAAACCTAGGGGAATTTTATCCAACTGAAATCATCCATTCCATATCACTTGCTTTTGGTCTCAATGTCTAATGCGCGACTGGCAACTGGAAGTCAAATGTCCGCTGCGTATATACCTCCGTCAGTGTATTTTGACTTACTTTGCATCCATAATTCTAAAACAGTCGCGAAAACATTTGCTAGATCTATGCGCTGAGAGCAGATAATGACACACAATCACGATATGCGGAACTTCGTCCCCAAAAATCACTGTGGTACAATCAGATATAACCGCATTCTTAGGATGATTATTGTGACGGTCGTTATTGTTCGCAAGGGAAAATATACTTTTTTCAATCGAGCAAGCGGATTAGCCTATTTACATTTCGTCGAAAGAAAAAAATAAATTGCAAAATACTCAAATTATAGTTAGAAGAATGTGACCACTCGCGTAGACTTTATTTACTATTCTGAAGATGTGTAATTCAGGAGTGTAAAACACAAACTGTGTAGGGAGCCAGCCACTTGGCATTCGGAGTTAAAACCCCAAACAAATAGTGTGGCTGCGTACAATCATCATTTCCAACCTGGAAACTACACAAGTAATCCGTCTGCTATGTTCTGCTATCCCGAATGATTTGAAAAGTCGTTGAGAAAGAGGCTATTGTGCTTTGCAAATTTGCCACGTGTACTAAATAAGCTGATACATACTGGCTACTGTCGGTCCTATCTAATTTGTGTTTAGAGATGATGATATCACAGACCAAGCTACCCCTGAGGCTTTCTCCGCCCCCGTTTGTCCACATGAGATTAAAGCTAACCCTATGCCTGAGGTCTGTTTCAACTCTATGCTGCAATGTTCTTCTATGACTTTTCCTAGTCTGCCGAAGTGGAACAGGACGACCAATCATTGGTCTTATTCCAGTCCATTTTGCCCTGCTTACAAGCTGTATGAACTCACACTACACTGTTCATATTCTTCCCACTAAAAATTTACTTTCAATAATTATTAGTAGTTTTATTACAGTTTTTCTTCTGACCACTCTCAATTGGCGATCCAGAGTTTGGGTTTGCATAGCCGTTCAGCGCCGAACGTTCTTATTCGTCCGTGCACGTACCCTTACCGACAATTGTGACGTCACAGCTTCTGATAGTTGATTGCTTCTTGTCAATCTTTATCTTTTTCGTCTGCTTTCGATCCGTTGAAAGCACCACAAGCCACGCGGCATCGAGACGTTATTAGAGACCGTTGGACAATTTCATCCTACAGATCATTTTTCTGTTACTGGATGGAAGTCGAATATGCACCTTGCCGCCCTTTTCAATGAGTGCTGATCCAGTTGGACATCAAAAATATAATGTAGCAGCAGGTCCTGCTTAATTTTTGGCAGTAATCTACTACTTCCTTTCAACTATAAGCAACGTCTGAGATGGTAAGAGAATTTAATGCACATCGGGAATGTATAAAATGTTTTGTTGCTAAACTTACTTTCAAGAAACCCTGTTCCATGGAAGGTGGATTGGATGAAAAGAGGCTGTCAAATCTCGAAGCACTTTCAGTTTTTATTGGCCTCGAGGATGATGGAAAATAACGTCAACCACTGAGCGTCTGCAACGTTCACCATTTTGGTCGGTGTCAGAATGAATGAATTTTATCTTCTCATGCGAATTCGTTCCATCGCAGGTTGTTTTAAAGACCACCGTGGCGGGAATTAAAATAACTGCACCCCCTTTCGCTTCATGAGTAAACGCTTTGATGCTGTTCGTAAGCTCTCATCCCTCACCATCAAACTGCTTTTCACCCAGGGGCTAACAGTTGTGCAGATTACTAATCTACAGTAAAATTGCGGTGTTTGATTGATGGAAATGTCTATCTTCATGATGAAACTGTTATAATGCAAACCATAATTGGTAATATTATTGTACAGAAGAAACCTTGCTGCTTACTTTCATATCGGTAGACTGGAAACAACATCATATAATGAAGGGGACTGTGAGGTCTTGTTGATCTACAGAACATATCAAGGGGAAGTAGAAAAGTTCAACTCACGGTGCTTTTTTCCTGGAAAAGGGAGCCGATGCAGTTGGTGACCTTTACTAAATCGAACTCTGTCACAATCTGTACAACACTGACTTAAGCAATCTGGACGAGTCGCATCTCGGAAGAATGCCATATTTATTTCTTCATTCAACCGTTTGGAGGTGATCACGTGGGTACCCCAAGGAAAACGGTATCAGAAATTAATAATGAATGGTGCAATACTATGTGCTACCTATGTTTGGTTTATTATCGCATTTAGGAAGACCAATATCCGGTGCAAGACAAAAGTGGAGATTTTCTGGTCTGCTTACCCCTTTGCCTTAGTTCTAAAACATAAGTTGACGGATTTAGTTATTTTTATATACGCCAGGGGGGAAATTAAGCTTTCTTCAAACTTTGAACATTGGGTTTTAAAATTTTTACTTCAATTTTTCAAACTTTACCAAGTCTCTAACATTCAAATCCAGTCATCGGATGCGGATTTAAGTAGTATCGAGAAATCCTCATTTCGAATATCAGCCGCTGCATTTTCTAAATTGTCGATAGCCGACCTCTGTACGCTGAGTAGATCTCCAAAAGGAACCCTTAGTTTAACAGTAGACTTTCTCTCAGGGTTTTTCTCGGAGCTGATCTGTAGGAAATTAATGAAAATAACAACTTTTATCTGTGCCCTCAAATATCAGTTGTTGGTAAATAAATATGCCATGCTGACGCGTCACCTGCAGAATAGTTGCTTCGTTCCATACTCTAAAGGTCATCCGGATCGGACGCAGCAAAAGCTAACGGTTCATTCAACTCCCTCTACCTATCTCGGACGCAAATTTTTCACTGTTTAAGGGAATCGTCCTGGATTCGATTAAATAGAGTCCCTTGGGCAAAGTTCCTCGGATTGCTTTGGTATTGGAAATTTTATCCGGTTTGTCTGCTTGCACAAACCCTTCAGTACGATTGACAGACCCCAGAGCAATGTTTTATGTTGATTCAACGGGGAATGACTGGACTTACTGTGAAGAAATTCTAAAACACGAGTTTCAGAGGCAAATAAGTCGTTTTTGTCCAGCCAAAAATAGGGAGAAAATATTGTTCTCAGTGATCAGTGGATACTTTGAACTACACAGCCTCGGAGGCCGTCCAGCATACATCGAGTCAGACTTTATCAAATAAAAACTGTTTTGCGCTTAACGTCTTTGCCAGGATAAGTCACCATCTTGAGTACTTTGCAGCGACAACTAACAGAGAGTAGTTTGACATCATTCTGTCGGTGAGCTAACTTACTTTTAAATTCGGACTCTAGAACAGGCAATTGAAAGAGACAACTGTTTTTGTAGAAAGAAGTCTTTCGGACATTTTGCGGGCCATCTTATTATCTTTCAGCTGGAGCTAAAGGAAAGTGTGTATCAAATGGGCAGCAATCATGAAGCTTGGACAAACAAGATACATTCAACCAGTGGGAGCAAAGGAACGACATTTACAATGTCATGACTGAATGCTAACGTGATCCTTCATGCGGATACTGTGTAACGATTATGCATGGATCCGTAATCAGTAGCCGGAGTGCAAAGCACACAACGGTACTCATCCTCCACCGTACCACGAGGCAAGCAACAGGAGAAAGTTTAACTGCGCCACTCACTGTAATGTTCCTCTAAAACACGAATTTTGCAGAATTGGTTTGAACGAGGTAAGAGCATCGCGAATAGAGACCGATATATTATCATGATAACTAATCTTACGGTAAATGTTTTGCGTCTTATAGCTCTGAATCAGTGGCGGCACAGAAGCGGTGTGTAGTAAGGATCGGACCAATACACATCATTTGTATCATCACAATGAGAACTTACTTGCTTTCTGGAGTTCTTGAAATGCAATAATTTTGTTGTTATTGTATCATGTTGGACGTTAATCTGTTTAAACTAAAATGATGAAACAATTCTAGTTAAAAAGCTTTTTGTATGCGGTCACTGCTACACACGCCAAACTACTCAAAAAAACCAATAAATGTTATTATTTCCCAAAAATACTTGTTTGCAAACAAATAATGCCATTTTACCTTGGAGAAAAGCTTAAAGGCAAATAACAGAAGAGAAAATCTTAGTGGACTAGTAAAAATTAGAAATGTGAAGTTATGTTAATGTCTTTCCCTAAAATTTTTCACTGACACAAAGGTCTTTGTTTTTGAAGGTAATTCCGCTTCTTTATCTAAAGGGGAACAGCAATTTGAAAGAAACATCCGTATGCGACGAAGTACGGTATGATTATTTGGGCACAATGCATTGTTGCCAATGGAAGAATTAGGGAGTGGTGTTTTTAACAGCAAAGTATGGAGAGGGTCACAGGAAAAATTTGAAATAATTGCACGGTGGATCGCAGATAAAAGTCCCTACCTGGATCCTAGTCGGGAATGTGTTGAAATATGTTGGATGTATATTTTCCTTATTCATTTTAGAATCACAACTCATACGCTACGTCATCAGTGATCGTTCTGCATTAAACAGTCGAGGACAGGCTAGATTATGAAATTTCATGGTTGCATATTCAAGTATATGCGATTTCTCACTCACCCTCGAAGTTAACACCTATTTAAAATAAGTCATCGAAAATAACAGGTGCTCAGAGAAGTCGTCTTGTTTCTCCTGTCTATTTAAATCAGTGTTAGTATAAGAGGAAGATTGTTATTTGAGGAGCAAAAATAACGGAAAAAGAACTTGCGAAGAATGTCCAATTCTTCTTGACAAATGAGTTACGCTTGAATGATGATTGTGAGTCATCCATGCGGCTGAATCATGGACATTTACGCAACATAGCCAATTGCGACGGTCTGCTGGATCGAGAACTCACTATACTTAAAACAACTAGTAATCGAAATTCTACAAACACTTCACTTAACCGCATTGGTTTGCCCGCATTCATGCAAAGTTGTTTGCCAGCGAAACAGGAAACACGTGCAAATAGATACCTTTACTGGTCTAGATGATCCTTCCATTGCTGACAATAAGACCGACGGCTTACCAAATGGACTGTTTCACTCTTTCCTTCTGCAACACCGTCAATGATCACACTTGTCATTTTCATTGCACAAAATTGTTCTTGTTAAAATCAGCGTTTGGTTCCAAAACGCAAAGAGGTTCGATGATTAGCGGAACTCACGGGCTTTGTATTCTTTGAGGACAATCAAAAAATATTTCACTCAATCACTTTCCCCGTTCATTACTAGCGGACTGATAGTAATTTGACGGCACGGTATTCAATCACACAAATCAACCAACCGTTGGTACATTGCACTAAAGTGATAAAGAATGCTTTTAGTATTCTAACAAATGACCACGTCGCTATGGATAGCTCTGTTTTGACGTTCTGTACACACCGTTACAGAGCTTCCCCTGATTAGTGAGATTCGAGGTAGGCAAGGTGAAAATCAAGCTTTCTAGAGTGATTCGACATTTCCCGGGATTCAGGTGCGGGTCACATCTGATTCGTGTATACGTTGCGTCAAAATGGTCTTTTTGTTTGGTGCATTGTTTAGAAATATCTAGACTGTCAGTATAAGTAACAATCGATCGGGGTTTTATCTGCAAAGGATAACATGTCCGAAAGGGTTTTTCAATCCACTGAATATTTAACGTTATTGTAACCCAATCGATCTAGCGTATATTGACTCTCGATGTTAGGCGACAAATCTCAGGGGAAATGCTCTCAAACATCTTTCTGTATTCACGAAATCGCTGAGTGTAAAATCCTATGCATTTTCTTCCATCTTGTACCCAGGCACGAATAGAAATGTGAATATCAGACGATGCTGGATAAATTGTTTGTTTTTGCAAGTCATGACGATCAATTGAAAAAACAGACTGATTGTAAACTGACGTTTTTGTTTTTCTGCAAAGTCAAGAACGATTCCGGTGATTATAACTGGGGACCATGTTAAGCCTTTCGATTTGCCGTTTACTTGTATATGCAAGTACAACCATGAGACTTCATGCAGTAAGCAACGATCGTTATTCGGATAAAGTGATTAAACTTTTTTAAGGTTCTGTAGCATGACCGGACAACGTTTGGTACTATAACTTACAGTTTTCTGAAAAATCAACTTACTTCTGCCCTCCAGAACTGCAATATTTTAGTAGGCTTACTATCAGGTTTCTAGTTATTGTGCACTGTGATAATTCGGCGTCAAAATGGACTAACTATTTAGTGTATCGCCTTCAATTTCCTTATGCCGTCACGTGGGTTATTACGTGAATAGAATCCGGTTGTTGTAGCCTTTCCAACAAAATGCAAAACAAGCGGTATCGGCAAAATCGCAACACATTTTCTCCTTGGTGCTAGTTTGGGATTCGCATCATTATTTAATCATGTTTTGCTTCTCGTCTTCTGCAATTGCATACAAAAGGTAATTTTAATTCACTTTCATGGTTATGTTGAAGACAGTTTTCTACAGATAATTCAGAATACACAAACTCTTGTCAGTCCGAGATGGAGCGACGGTAATAGATAACTCATTTAGGGGAAAACATTGGGTTGCATTTTGTAGTATACTCACTTTGAAGGTACCCTTTGTGTAGCATGTCGTAAGCAGATGCATGAACGTCATAAAATATGGATGGTTGCAAAATGGTATGAGAGTGCTTCAGTATCTCACATCATTTATTTTGCCTTTTGTCTTGCGTAGTCAGTTAGAAATTGAAAAAAAGGTATACGTGAACCTTACGGAATTGTCAAAAAAATGATTGGTTTTCGATGAATGATATCAATGTTCATTAGAATTTCGAATAGATGCTTACGTTCAAACGCCCTAACTGAAATAAAATAACATAATGCAGAGTAATTCCTCGATTGCGGTTTGATTTTATCTGACCACTGATGATCGGAATTAGTGTTTATATGCACTCGGATTCTTTAGGTCTGATGGCCCATGCTAACCGTCCAGTTATGATCAACTCACGTTTCAAATGTCCTTGTTAAGTTGATTGAAAGAAAGGGACAAGAGATTCATCTCTGGCACTCCGGATGGACGACATACAACTCAAAAATTCGGCTCATTTACCTATAGGTTCACCTAAGAGAATTGTTCGGAAAATGTAATGGTTAATTCACATCTCAGGTTTCGATATGAATTAAACCGTTTGATTTTCCCATTGGCTTTACATTTTTCCCACTTCCACGTGACTCAACAAAGGTTCGACATTGGATACTTTACAGCCAGAATTTAACCAAAGGCAACTCATTGTTGTAGCTAGATACCACGAAATGCTTTCACTGTTCGACACCAAGCCCCTTACGCCAATGTGTTTAGTTTGCGATCGTTGCAGGGCAAATTTAAAGAAACTCACTGGTCTCCTCAAGTTCTATGTTGAAGTAAAAGACAATCATCATTCAATCCAAACAAAATATGGGAACTAGAATTCCACGTGGGAAATGATAAATATGCATGACAAATATTTGTACAAATTGTTAAATTGCTTCACCCTCAGCCGACTGATCTCTAATGACCTCAGAGAACTGTCGTCAATCGGAAGATGAAAAAACAACATCCATTGCGGTTCTTCAACCATATATATATATATACATTCTCAGAACAGACATCTACTTTGAACAAAAGGTGGTGTAACAGAACGTGAGGTTTGCATGCAATATTTCATTGCGTTTTTACTCTGTTACCATCTTCCAGACGCTGCACACTGTCGCTGAACGAGACCCTTATCAGGTGCCACTCCACAAGCCCTCAGTACTTTCTATATACTATCGTTTTAACGGACTGTAACGCGACTAACACTTCTCTGTGTGCGTCACGTGCACTTACTAGTGCCGGTCGTTTACTGTTGTAACTTTATCTGTCGCTCGGTTGGGAAGCCGCTCGCCGAGGTCTGCCTACTAAACATCCATACGGTTTTATCATTATGTGGCCTATGCGTATGAGCCGGTTGCCATGGGATAGCCATCTTTCTACAACCAATGCAGTAACGCAATTAGACTACATTGGATTTCATTTTTCCAAAGAATGGCATGGATTATGATGTCATACCAAAGCGAATTTCAGGGGCACTTTATCCTTGCTTTGACAAAGCTAGAAATTAAATGTATGATTCAATCGGTCATCAACTAGAAGACTGTGGGTAGAAAGCCGGCAGTTAATGGCTGCGATTTATTGTGATTTGCCCAGGTAAACCGTAAACAGTTTTTAAGAAAGAAGCTAAAGATGGACAACAATAAGCTGTTCCAAATCAAAAATTCTGAAGAATCACTAGACGAAGAAGGGAACCGGTCTATTAACGTTAGTAATTCAGCACTATGAGGCGACGATTCCGCTGATACGTGAAAAGATCCCGACCGAAGTGAGCGGTAATCACACAGAATGAGATTCACAGAAAATAATTCTGTCCTATGTTGATCTCGTTTTTGAAATGGCCTTGATTTTAATGCAGCTGATTCAGCCCAGTTTACATCTCATGATTTGTTTAAGCACTGTCTGTGGCAAAACAAGCATATCTGCCTTGTTGCGCTCTTATAAAATAGGACATCACGGCGTAAGCTGCATGTTCAAGTTAGTTTCGAATGCTTCTTCTGTACCAGTCTGGGCAATTTGTCGTATGTCGTTAGTTCAATTTTGGTATACCCACTAATCGCAAACTGCTTGAAAAAAGGGCAAAATTTATACAAATGTGTAGTTGTTTTCAGGTGGAACGAGTAGCGAGAAGTTAAACAGAATGGGGCATCCAGTTACGCAATAAACATCAAAAGTTGACTGCGCAATTCGGCTCGTAGGGTCGAGTTCTTGATGCATAAAGCATGGGTGGATTTCCCATTCTGTATAGGAATATTATACATTTTTTTGTTTTTTTTTATTTGCTAGAATAACGTTTCCAAAGTTGTGTCAAATAGGAATTAAAGAAGGGTTAAGAATGCAGATGCTACTTTCAAGAAACACGTTGAATGCGATGCTTCTTCGTGCAAAATATCGACTTAACAACCAGAGATATCCGGACTGAGATTGTTTTTCTCGCAAAGCGGTGCCATTGTGACAATGTTCTACATTGTTGCGAGATTCCGTCTGGAGTAAACTAACATTCCGCGGACGGGCGGGTAATCCACAACTGGGGATGAACATTGAAAATTTAAATTATTTGGGTCCATTGGACGTGCAGTATAACCATCGTGAAACGATGAAGTAAAATTTACCTCGGAGAAAACCTGAAAATTTGTGCACATAGACGGGTCTATTGAGTGAATCGGGTAACATGCATAGCATTGCTTATTTTAGTGAATACAAAATGTATTGATGACCGGCTTTCTAGAATGGTTAAACTGTTCGTTGCACCATTTCCCAGTAATATACTATCAACACGTTCCGATCTTGGAACAGAAGCAGTTCGGAATTGATCAGTGCGAACAAGAACGACCACCAAAAAAGAATGCTTACTCTTAAATGCTTCCTCTGATACAAAAAAATCAGTTTGATGTTAGATGAAAACACTAACACCGGGACACAAATATTTAGAAATGTTTTATTACCATAATCAAAGTAGCTAAATTCTGGAACCGTAATCATTCGTATTGTATTGTTAAAGCAGAGCAAATTGAGTTAACCGGCAGTCTTTGTCGGTAAGCGGTGTACCGTATGCATTTTCCGAGAAACATTTAGGCCGCCAACAGTGTCAGACTAAAATATACACGTTCAGCGTTGCCCGCAGAGATGATCGGAACTAAGATTTCATCGATTTTCGTACAACGAATCACTAGAAACTTGCATTACTAAGAACTTCATACACTTTTTCGGTAGAATGTACCAAGGAAAACAGTACTACTTCTTGTTGCCAACGTACATTTTATGTGATTAATTCCCCTTGCCAGTGGAAAGAAAGTATACTGGGGCGGGTTGAGTGGCAATTATCAGCCGTTGTACCACTTAAGATATATTGACATAGGGCACCAAATGCTGTCAAAAGAGATAGGCAAAAATTACGGATGTACGGCAAGGGCCACTGATTGCAAAATACGACGTGGTAGATCGTGTTCCCCACCAGGGCAATCCACCATTGTTGAAATGAGTCAGAACAGCGATCACATCTATAAGTTTTCAAAAGGAGCCACCACATGTAACGCCCGGATGTGGAGTATAGTTTTCATGTTGCAAGAGTCCCTGCCCCGATAATATCGCCTGTTTATACTACAGCAAATATCCCGAACAAATATTTTCGTTAGTTATACCTTAAAATTGATAATAAAATCGTATTTAGTTTAAGAAGAACATGCATTTTCAGGTTACATTTAAGTAAAACAACTAGGTTCTTTATGTTTGGTCACTTTCGAGATTCAAAAAGCAACCAGACAAATGGTCGGTGGAACAAGCTGATGGCTGACAGAATTTAAAATTAGAAATAATGCGCAATGGAAGCGACAGTTTGCCTACAAATTGTTGAAAAACGGTGCTAGCGGGAGCCACCAATCAGTCATTCACCTTGTCAAAAAGCAACTTACTTTGTTCCCTTTCTAATTTAAAAACAACATTGTCGACCAATTAAAAGAAACGCGTTGATTCGAAAACGAATCATAATTCATGAAAGTTATGATCTAGATAAACTAAGACGATGTCACTGACTCGAAACAATTACTCTGGAATGGAAACCAGAAATTTTCCATTACCACATCAATAAAAGATCTACCACGGAGTTGCGGGCTGAAATGTTTTGATCAAAACTAGTCCATTTAGGCAGAAACAGCATGCAATAGTGTGAGACAAAATGATTACTCACTTTTTATTTTCAGTTCTAAAAGATAGACCGTATAACGACACCATTTTGCAGTTAACTTTAAAATCGGGATGTGAACTGATTGTTTTTAGTCGAATTTTATCGGCTGTGTTCGCTATTTTTGCTGCACTACTTTTGCTCTTGTCCCACTGATTATCGTATTTCGTGGTTTCCATCATCTCATTCCAAGATTTGGACGATAATCTCGATATTCTGAGTCAACATGTTACTCAATGGATCGATATACATTATTCATGGTGAATGAAAAAAGGTGAGAAACAGGATAGGTCGAAACTATCACTCTCGGACACAAGGTTGGCAGGAACCCAGAAGTCGGTGTGACGTGAGCGTTTGCGATCATTTAACAGTTACTTTCGCAGATTTGAGAATGGCGAGGCTAAAGGCATTTACTTGTTTCTACCTGAACGTTATCTGCCTCAGTCAAACTTGGTCCAACAACCTGAAACTTCCGTATTTATTTTCACCAATACAACTGCTTTTTCCTCTAACCAGGTGCCTACTCCCATCTATTTAGAATTCACCGTACGACTCACAAGCCTCATCTGATAGTTCATCTCAAGTGATGGAAGTCAGGTTTTGCAACTTTAGCAGAATATGAACGCAGGAACCTACAACAGTCTAACCACAAGAAATGGACTTTATTTGTTTGTGGCACAAGAAAACAGAGTACATCACCATTTCTCAGCTGGTTCCATTCTCGACCGATTCTTTCCAAAAGATATAACCAGCCAAATAGATGATCCTAGTACTGACAGTTAGAATTATAAACACAACGTTTTCTTGTCGTCTAGAATTGGTTGTTCGAAGGAATCTTCCATTCAGACCAATTTTGTCATATCATCCGCATTGCCCTGTTGTCTACATTGCGCGAAATCTTCCTGGTCCAAGAAGTGCACGCGAACCGGCTGACAGGTAGTCACTGGGGGCGCAGCATCAAGCAACATGACCGTTTCGGTTCTGGGTAGGACTAATATTATATCTCTAGTTGGGAACATATGGTGATTAACGATTGATTGAACTATCGACTTCACTCGAACGGGTTTTTGGTTTGCATTCACGAACCTTGGCTGAATGGAAACATCAACGTTGACTTACACCTGTTTGAAAAACTTTCATAGAGTTGACCAGAAAAGAGTTCAAAACAAGAGGGGCGGTAGTGCTGCATTCTGACATTATGCACGCTGCCGCTTGGCCAGTACTCGGATTCGGTCCAGCTGACCTATATCTTACGCCTAAGAAGAACAGTACAATTTTTGACAGAGGGACCACAAATCACTTGGATCTTTCTTGTTAGCGGACGCTCGCTGCTGTTTTTTCCAGTGATTACTTTCTTAATCCAGTCAGACTTACTATTTGTTTCCGCTCTGCACGCCGTTTATTTGTGGGAACGAAAATGTCCAAAGCTAAAACAAGAAATCTGCAGCATTCAAATACTTCCTTGCTTCAAATATCCCTGTCATTCACGTGCTTTTCTCATATCTTTGAACAAGATCCTTCTAAGCCTGACTTTTTCGCAAAAATGGAAAGCAATTTTGATTTATACAGTCTCACCGAAACCGTATTATAAAACAGTAGGGTTACTGAACCGTATTTAGATTCCTCAGACAACTGGCGGAATCTGCCTAAAAACCTCATGAACAAGCCGTTGTGGAACATTATTTCGTCATGGCTAAACGGGAAATAAAACGCTTTAATTCATTCCTCTCTTTATCGACAGCAGCTCTTTGGCATGGCGTCAGACGCCTGCACAAACAGTGCTCTCAATATCTAACTCGCGTATACCAGCGTTTTGAATACCGCATTTATTCACGCGTTTTCCGAAAAATTGCCATTCTATAAAATGCAGCTTTCGTCAGACGTTGAATCTTCTTCTTTAAATAGAATATTCCGGCGGTGGAATTTCCAAAGCACCGCCTCCGCAGTTGGTCCAGGAGGCCTGACTTCCATCCTTTTCAAATTCCGAGCAAGTTCTTCCTTGGATGTTATGGCTTTGTTCGTCAACATATCGCGTTTCCAAAATCTTCACAGCTTCAAGGAAATCTGCAGTGGTTGTTTCCATCCTCAAACGTCCAATCCCTGACATTAAACGGAAGCATTTGTGACTCACTGCCATTACCTCTTCCGCGCCCAAATTAACTGAAGTGCCGTCCTCAATAATTTGGGTTCCTCCTTTGCTGTCTCTAATGATCCATTTCAGTTCGCGCATAAGCCGAACAAGTGCATTCTGGAAGCAGTTGCTTCATTCTGAAATTTTGCTTCTAAAAATATAAAATTTCCCTGAAATCCGCCCACTGCATCTCTCTAGATTACTTTTCCTTCGACGTGATTCCCTGTGCCCTCCTTCTATATTAGCTAGAGTCTTTTGGATGTCCTATTTCTAATCTGTTTTGCACATTTCTCGTTGAAACCCAAAATCATAACCATGGCTATCAATTACGTAGTCCATTTATCTAACCAAGCAGCGGTTTTTTTCGCCTAATGTTTTCACTACTTACCTCGGTGATTTGTCTAGTGATCCATTTGCCAAACTTTTCAAGTTTGCGGATGATATCGTTCTCTGTCAGTCACTTTTCAAACAGTCGGACTTGTCTTCCTTCTCAAGGAATTTGCGCAGCGTTCAAAACCTCTTTCGGTTTGGTCTTCATCTTAATACATTTTAATGTTTTGAATGGTATTTCACTATTTCTTGCTTGCCTTTCCCAATGAATTTTTCTTAAGTGACGCCCTTCCCAGTCCATAAATGGAATCTGCAAACTACTTGGAAGTTACAGTTTGCACCAATTTATGGTGCTACTTGCATATCTTCGACTGTGTCAGACAAATGTCATCCCTGTCTTTTTCAAATCCACATACTGAACCATGATGACACAGGACCAACGGTCACTAATTTTTCTGCCACGGATGCATTCTCCCTATCGCTACTCTATTGTCCGCGGGTTATATTTTTGGCTTGCCCAAGAGTGATATTTCAAGCAGATAACTGAGATCTATTTGTGTATCATTGGCCATGTTTCTTTTATGTCTGTTGATTCCATTATTGATAAATATTTGACTTTCACACTGAAATTTACGAAAAATTCCCCTAACCATCATTTGCAAAATGGTCTGCCTTCCCGCCATTCGCATGCATCCACTCATTAAAAGCATAGACCAACTCTCTTCCTCATTAGTGCTTATCTCAATTTCAATATTCCTTATTTAAGATTAATTGTGATTTGGAAGAAACAATTTGTGGGACGAATATGTTCAGATTTTCCCTATTTTTCTACGTACACGCCGATAGGTTTTTATCGCGCGTACACTAGTCCATTTTTTTCAGTTGTTAACAGTCTACCATACAATCCAATGCAATAAGTGGCTTATATTCAACGGATTCACACTGCAACAGTGGTCGTTGAATCTATTGATCTGCTACCGAAAAGAGGACCTCGTAAGCTCTTATCCAGTGCCCGTGAGCACAGGCTGCCCTAGTGTTTGATTGTTGTTTTTGAATAGTAAATGTTAGTCTATTTCTCTGGTCGATGAATTTCCTGTGAACGGGACTGATATTATCCACAACTTGAATGGATGAAAAATTCTGCTAGCTGGCATATTTTACTCTTCTAGATTCGAAAGGCCAAAGTGACGACGGTGTCCATAATGTGTTCAAATGTACTCTCTCCTTTCTCTGCGTTGTAGGATTTAAGAAGCATTTTATGGCAAATGGCACATCTCTTGACTTATGTGTTACGTGGCAGAGCATATTGGTTAGATGACGATTGTGACGAAATAGCTGGAGGCTGGAAGCAAAAATTTCGAAACTAAATTTTCTGCCTAATTTAGCTTAGCATTATTATCAGAGAAGATTTAGATGCAATGCAATGTTATCGTTTGCGTGACCTACTTTCAACGTGTTTCATTTGACATCATAGACGAATATTTGCGCGTGGTTATCAATGGTTTTATCAATATTACTACCATTTACTACCATTTGCTACCATTTCTGTTTTGGGGTTTGCTAATCCCAGCGTCAATTCGTCAGCATGGTTAGTACAAATTTTTGCCTTTGCCTGCAAATTACTACACACGGCACAAAATAAAAATTTGTTCAATGATGCGGTCTCCATACGGCCTTTTCACAACGTATCCTGAGTTTGACTTTAACTACTGATATGACGCCCAGTAGCAAAGCTGAATTTTAAAATGTTGGTTTTGAAAACAGATTACGCTTTCCGCATTATTTCCGATTTCCTTACAAGATTCACACATTTTCAAAATCTCGAAAAATTTCCTGTGCATCCTAAAGCACTTTCAAAAGTTGGCACTTGTGCTTCTATTTGTTTCCATTAGAGATTTAATAATGCTGTGCGGAAGTATTACAATTTGACATCTTTCTCTATTTATGGAATATTGATTGATGGTGGCGCGGGAAATTGCAAAATCGCCTTAGGTTGGCGGCACCAACTGGGTCATGTCTCGTTTAAGGGACTTGCCTTATCAGATTACTGAAATATGTGAGTTTATTTCTGCACCTTCCAAGCTTTCAGATGCTTAGTTCTAATAATATCGACAATTATTTCTTCGCATTTTATTTTTAATTGCAGGCACCGGTTGTTTAAATCTTGTGATCGGTAAGCAGTCGTTTTTAAAATGGAAAGCGTGATATTTTAATTCCGCTTTTTTACTCACCTTTCAGATATTCTACAAAATAAATTTCACTTTTAGCTAAAAACCGGTTTTTTGACATCCCATAGCAGCTAAAAGCAGGCAACTCTGGTGGGTTGCACACGGGAGTTCAAGGACAGATTTGATGTGGCGTGCGGGTATATTTTGTGATCAGAGTTACTAAAGTATTCGCTATTGTTGGAACGTCCGGTCGACTTAAAGGATTCATTGTGAATATCCTTTCTATGCCTGTTGATAAGCGCTCAGCACACAAACATATATTCAATTTACGTTGTTCAGTATTTCACTTGTAAAACTCCCTGAATGACTGGTCTCATTAGTTTCAAGCTGCAGTATGTTTTCCTAAGATTTGTTGTTTATTCGGATGTTACACGCTTAGAAACCCTTGATAGGGCATTCCTCATAATTTCCGGGGATTAGGCTCTGGAGGGGAAAGAGGGCTGATCATCATGGCTGTGAAACGTGGAGTGGCAAGAACTATATAATATCCCAGCAGGTCAAGTGTGGTAACAAAACGGACAATGGCGAATTGCTGTGATCAGTGGATCTGCAACTTGAATCTTTGATTATTAAGAGCTCGCATATATTTAATCTACTTTACAGTCACCGACCGTTAAAACAATAAAACTAAGTGGTAGCAAAATTTCTGTTCAATCGGGCTGTCCAGGTTAGTTTTGTATCCCCAAATCTATTGTGTAATTTCTTGGATTTGATGCTCATTTTTCCAAAATGTAAAAGTTCTCTAACACGAACAGTTGATTGTGTTTTCGTCATAAAATGCAGTTAGATTCAATATGACTCGAGTCAGTGTCCTAAATTCCGTCATGACCTTGTTCATTTTGGGAACTTACTTTCGTATTCATTCACTAAAAAACAAACAAGTGGACCAAAAAGCGTTGCAGCTTGAACTCGAATGACTGAACTAACACCAGTGACTACTTTGATTTACCAGCATCAGGCGCAGTTTAAAACGAACAGAAAATATCATCAATATGGTATAATTCATGGTAAAAACCAGTCAGCTAGCACGTTAAAACTTAGCTATCACAGGTACGAAGCGTGAGCACCTAATTTAATTCTCTGTATGGTTATGCTGTTTTACTGTTTGCATTTTACTAAATTAGCGTTTGAAGACAAAAACTACCCGCATTTTTCTGAAGAAACAAGCAGCAGCTTTCTAGAAATTCTGTTAACTTCGCTGGAAATAGAAGTAACTTGTATTCAAGAGTTTTAGCGAATTTAAGAACTACCAAAATGTTACTAAAAAAGCCGAATACATTTACAAGTAAGTTTACATTGTTCTGTGTATTCTGTGTTGGATGAAAGCGGAAAAACTTGAAGTAAGCAAATTTCACTTCGCCAGAGACGAATAAAAAATGATAAAGAAAAACGGCATTTCGAATGTTTATAAAAGCAAACGCTTTATAATTCTTGTCTTAATATTTCTGTCCATCTTCTTCAGGAGAATTTGAAACCACAATGAAACTACCGGAACTTTAGTCTAACCACCAAGGTAGTGTTTTATGACCTACCATAAGACCGAAACAGAAGGAGCTTAATGTGTGCACTTTTATCAATGTTTCCTTTCCACTTGTTGAACTGCCTGAATATCTGAACAGCACTAATGGTAGCTGCATTCAGCCGATGACCTTATTAACAACCTCCGGCACATTTATCTAATGCGCCGGAACTATCGGTAAAAATCTACTAAATGTCCGTATCATTAGTGACATGTTTTTTACGAGTTCATCGAATGGATTGCTTAGCCCACAAGGCTGATAACACATTTCATTTAAAGTAGCATTTGTTCAAAACGAAAATGTTCTTTAACAGCTTGGTTTGGATTTTTGGGCGAAGGGCTTAGTAATGGAGGAAATTCACTTTAGGGCAGAATAGATTTGGCCATTTCTAAACGGATATTTGCATCTCCCAACGTTTGCTGCTAGGCGTTTTACTGTGTGGAATGATTTCCACATGCGATATAGAATAATTATATTAATTTTCCAAAAACGTTCTCGATGGTATTAGTCCCAGAAAGAGAATTGTAGTCAACTGAATATTCACTAGCTTACGAGAATATTGACACTCGTCGAATCCAACGTTAGATACCGTTTTCATGGTCAATTTAAATTTCAGAATAAAAAGTATTTTCACGATAAAAATGCCAGTCAACAAATGATAAGGTTAGATTTATAAATACTGCATTTGTTTACAGATGCAATTGGGAATACTGCTATCGAAACAATGCACTCGTTCGTAAAGCTTCACGTTCAAAGTTGCTTGTGATTCATTCAAACAGTTTATGAGAATCGCGTTTGTGAGTGACATCCCGTTTCAGTGCTGGCACTTCAGTTAATGTGTTAGTAATAGGAGATTTAATGTTTTCTTGAAATAATTCGTCATGTGATATCCTCGCTTAACTGTCTTTTAAGAAACCATGGAAGCACTGTACAGCTGTTTCATTCTTGTTAGGAATCTTCATCAATTATTCTGAACATATTATAGCGCAAATGGAAATTCGGTAACAATCAAGACAACCACGTGTTCACCTATTCATGAGGTCACAAGCCCGGAACGAAGATGGCTGGACCTAAAGCTTTAAGAAAACAACTCACGGTGGAGGGCAGTTCCTGGAATAATAAGTTGAACGTCAACACTCGTCGAGTCCAATGTTAGATGCCGTTTTCATGGTCAATTTAAACTTCAGAATAAACAGTATTTTCACGATAAAAATGCCAGTCAACAAATGATAAGGTTAAATTTATAAATATTGCATTTGTTTACAGACGCAATTGGGAATACTGCTACCGAAACAATACACTCGTTCGTAAAGCTTCACGTTCTAAGTTGCTTGTGATTCATTCAAATAGTTTATGAAGAAAGTGCCCTATGGAAGTTTGCCACTATTTTTTATTAAACAGTGATCCACTGTTTAATGGGATACTCAAATTTATATATTTAAACAGTATGATCTGCCCTGTATGAACGTGTATACCTTCTATCCCTTTTTCCTGGGCTGAGCTGAAGACTGATCACATATCCTGGTAGGAACAAAAACATACTAAATAAGCATATTTCGGATTCTGTAATTACTGAAAAACTAGCGAACACCTCATTTCTTTTCATGCGTATTTGTAACGGAATAAGTGCTAGAGGGAAAATCATTGTAACCTATCGAAATGTTATTTGCTTTTTCATTTTACCCGCACAAGGGAAAATAGTCTTGTTTTATACCATCCCCGTTACAAGCAATCCCAAAGGGCTCCCAGCGTCTGCGTCAGTTAGTTGCCACCATATCGCCAAAATCTTGTTGAGGTGAATACAACTAAATCCGCTATGTTCGTCCACCAAATCAGATGAGACTGAAGTCCAAGAAACAGGAAAAACCCGATAAATTCTCAGCTCAGGAATGTAATCCGATGATCAGGATATTGGTTGCAGGTCGTTAGCGCGAATGTTACATGATATTTTGGCCTGATAACACCACGAAGTCTCTTTCAGGGTGTCGTTGGATCCCCTGCAGTCAAGTCAGACCGTAAGCCCTGTACCAAACCTCTGCCCTAGTTTCAGGTGCAATAATTACGAGTGTGGATAGTAGTATGTTGGTGCAACTGCATTCAAGCGTCGGAAGCATCTCACTGAGTATTCAACAGACAGGCTACCGGAAGAATTTACAGAAGCCACTCACTATGTTACCTGTGGGGAAGCAAGCCTCAACGCATGGATCATTCATGCAACGTTTTTCACAGCACTCACTTATATTGGCCTCTGAAATTGTGCACAGTTGTGATCAAATATAGAAGAGAAAGATGAAAAATTGATCGGCAAATTTGTCGGAAAAACAGATTGCCCACTGGGTTATGAATGTTCAGAGCGAGGATGCATACCATGTACCCCCGCCACTGGATGATTTTGCCAAAATGTTCCGATGGTTTGAGAGTTGATATTACTACATGATGTTTTGTTCTGGAAAAAAGTAATCAAATGTTTTCAGCTTACTTTTCATATTCATTACTGCGGGGTAGAAGAAAGTACAGATTTCATTTTTTTCCATTCAGACTTTCTCAGAGTAATTTAAGCATAAACAAACTTGGGGGGGTTGAAAGCCATTTGAAGACATCGTTTTCTTTTGCATACTAAAGCAATAGGGAATAATCATAACAATGCGGTTCAAAGTTCGAATAACATTCTATTCAGGTTCACAAAGGAATTTCGTTCTTATGTGCTTGGGGAATGTTCAACGATTACGCTCCTCACGTCCTGAAGAGGTACTTGGACCCAACCGTTATTTATTCGATGGGAATGCAATTAATTTACAAACCACTAAACTTAGGTCCTACATAATCTACGGTCGACATGAAACAGTAAAGCTTGGCAATTATTCGGTCTTTAACGTTTAGTTTACTTATCTGGTTTCATTAGAAAATAATACGAAATAACATTACAAACGATTGTCAGGGAACGAAACGAAATAGAAGCGTCCACAATTACCGAAAAGAATTGTCCTGAGTAAGTTATTACATCTCAGTTGAATGTGAGGGAATTTTAGTTGGTTCCTATAAATGACTAGATTTTTCCAGTTTTGTGTTGTTATGTTATTAACAAGTATTTCAGCTAATTAACGGTTCTTTGATGTGGGATTCACATTCAGTTAGAAGCTGCTTTGCCTGACTTACGCTGAAGAAATTCTGGAATTTTCAAAAACGATTTTTGGTTAGATGCAACATTTTGTCCACTCTGAATAATTTCTATTTTACTCGTAAGCATTTTCATTCCAACACACATCGAACTTATGTTGTAGGATTTTGGTCTAGAATCTGTCCACTAGCAATGCACCTAATACAAGTAAAACCGAATCATAGGATCTGATTCTCTCATAACAGTCTTTGTGTGCCAATGTAGATGACTCGTGAAAGCGTCATTTTTCGTAAGTGAATGTGCGGTTATTTATATTGTTTTATCTTCCTACATATGTGTTGGTCTTCACGTTGATGTTCTCCCTGGGATGCTTGGCAGTTGGTGGCTTCGAAATCTAGTGCCACGTCTGCGGACTGCATGCAGTGGCAGTGTTTGATCAGCAGTTTTGAGCCCGTTGGATTTGTTTCCAAACGGAACATTTGATACCTCACAACTCAGCCCGCGTTAAACTTCCAGTTTTGGGTGCTGATGATTCATACCATTCAAAAAAATAGCTGCGGAATCATTTTGTGATTTTCGCCGTTTGGCTTGATGGTGATGGCCCATGATTAACCACTGAACATGCGATAATTTCCACACTACTGACATCTAACAAGCCGAAAGCATAATCCAAATGAACAGAGGGCAGGTTGCCAAACAATAACTGGCGGGATTACGGAGTTGCTTTTCGGCTTCGATTAACGGAATATGACGAAACCAAAGAATTAGAAAATAGTTCATTATCATTGAATTTTCTTAAATGAGCGCATGTCAGTCTGCATCAATAAATCGAACATGGAAAAAGCGCGTGCATTTAACGCCATTTCTAAGCTGACCTATTTGCCAATAATCGTACTAACCGACCTACCTTTAAATAATGTTCCTGCAAGGTACAAAGTTAAATGGGGAAATAAGCGGAAAAATAGAAAAAATCAATATTAACATCATTTCCCATTTTTGGAACTACCCTACTTATGTCATGAGATCGATTAGCAATTTTCTAACAAATGATCATGTATCACCAGCACAACTTACAGTATTCCGATCACGCAGTTTGTCTAACGTCAACTGAGGTGGAGTACCTGTCAGGTTGTATCTGCGGAATTCCGGTGGATTTGGAAACGGGCGTATACTTGCATCGTTGTAGTGTGTATTTGATCCACATGGCAGACAGCCATCTATGATGAAAGCGCGGGCAAGCTTGATTTTCAGATTCGATGGACCTTGAATTCCTCGAATCCCTCAGTTCATCTGCCTGTGACTCGTTTAGACAGACAGTCTGGATTAGATTCCGGTTTTCGTGAACACTGTTATTCTTGCTTGCTCTGCTACTATAGCATGTCATGCGAATAAACGGATCTACTTTGTTCGCTTGTAGTTGCTTGCATAGAGAACACGACAGTTTCATATAACATCATTACCAGTTCAGATAAACTCTTCGAATGTTGAAAGCGATGTTCTTTCCTCTGGAACTTACGTTGAAGGTGTTCTGTGAATTGACGTTAATTTTGTTTAAAGTTTTAATGCATTCGTGTATACCGGAGAAAGCTTGAGATAAAGTGTACAGAAACCACCAAGTTTTTTCCCAGTCAAGAAACATAAGTTCAAATGGGCGGGGAAACTGCTTATAAAACTAGGTGACATAACAAGAAGTGTATCATCGACTTTGCGCATTAAAACAACTGTTTGCCATTTGGGACAATATAATCTCGCCAATTGTGTTTACAAATCCACGTGCTACCGAAAAAGACAGTCACCTTACGGCAGCGAATTGCATTTTTGATCTTGAACGTATGCGATTCATGAAAACTCGCAAGTGCAATTCAGTCAATATGTGACCAGATTCCATGTGATCATCGAGGGAACAATTAGAAAATGGATTAATCTATCATAGTTGTTGTTAGTCAATTCCATCGACTGTCACAAATAATGTAAAATGGTACACGGTGCTAGTTTTAGAAATTTGTTCAAAATATTGCAAATCCAAGTACCAACTTACTTTTTGAACGAAGTTCTATTTTAGCCCAATATTAAGAATAGTAAAAAATTTAGACTTGCCTAGAAGCAGGTCAAGTGATGAACCCTTGCTCGTTTACGAATTAATCTATTTTTGAACGGATAAACTGCATTTGTTTACAACAGTTGCTTCAACATGCTTGAATACTTTAACCGAACACCCAATGATACTGAACTAAAAAGGTACAGACCGCTTTGTCTCAACCTCACAACCAGCGTGGTAGACTGCATTTCGATCTGAGGGTACCTTGACTCCCTCGATTTGATATAAATTCTTCCGATGTGGACGAGACTCACATCTAGATCGAGTGAATATAATTCAGTTCTTTTCGAATATAACAAGATGGAAATAGCACACGAACACCAGAAATTGTTTGCAAAATATTCGGCGTACCCAATCACTATTCCGCTTTACTGAGCATAATCAAGCGCCCCGTTTCTCGGCGTCCAGAAACATGCATATCCTCGAGGACAAAAATTTACCTTTGGGAACCGAAGTAGGACTGAAAAATCATTTCAGATATGCAAACTTGCCTTCAGTGAAATCTGCGGGTAAAACGAAAACAGTAGTTGTGTTGAACTACGAATGAACTGCATCCATCTTTTTGTCAGCGTTCGTGGGGAAGGCATTGTTTTGGAATCCGTCAAGTTGGCTTGTATATGCATGCATCTTTATTGATTAGGGGTCACCAATATTAAGAAGGGGAAATTGCCCAAATCTTGTTTCTCGAATGTAGACAAATATCGACTGATTTGATCATAAGCCGTACGAACATGATTCAGCACTACACTACCATATCAATGGGGTGAACGAGTATGCCTCATAGACAGCAGGGCAAATAACATTGATGGCACAGAAGCCGAGAATCATGACATTGAGACACGGAGGTGCGAGGGACCTAACGAAGTCCCCATAGGTCAGATATGGTTAGAATTCTGAAAACAGTAAGCCGCCATGGACCGAAGAACTGCTCCGTGCAAGTTAAACTGAAAGCTTTGACCTCTTTGGCCTAACGGACGCTCAATCCGATTGATCTCTACAACTGAACTGAAGGTCACTTACAATAGTCTGTACGTAAACAATAGTCAAATAGCCTCGGGATTCTAAAGTAGCAGAACAGCGTGTGTTTAAATGATCCATGACTAATCCGAATGGAGCATCATGTACTCGGTCCACGTTACTCGATAGCATTCGTGCAACTGCTTATTGGAGGGTTAGGTGGTCAGGTTCACTGATCCTGTTACTTGCGTCCTAAATGTTTTACAACGAAATTGCGTACCATGAGAATTCCTCCAGATTTTTCTGGCAAAGCTATTGACAAAAGCACGCCGACTGTTAATGGACAGAAAATCTCGGGATTTCCACTCCTCTGAGACCCCATGTGATTCATTATTTTGTCGAGTACTGTTTGCGTCATTGGCTTATCGGATTGAACTTTCGCGCTGAATAAGCTTCTGCAGAAACAATCCTTGCATTTAAGTTTCCAGTTTGCGGACAGTTTTCAACAGTGCATGCCTTAGTGCTTGGAAACGCCCTGAACTGATTAGCATTACCTTAATGTATTGTGGTAGGCAAAGTAATAATGAAAACCCTAGTGTGGCATAAGTCAAGTTCTTAAGCTGGTGGCAAGACAAAATATCTAATACGGATCATCTGATTACTCCTAACGGCGAACAATCAAAAGATAAACATTCAACGACGATTTCGCCAGAACACAAAAGCGTCCGCTGTACAACTTACTTAAAACAACTAACTGCTTCTAAGTGTGATCTCTAATTTTCAATCGTACGGGTCGAAAATCACCCGTTTCCACGAGTTCCAACTAGAGCAAAGCAAACCACACGGTTACAAATGTTGTGTTATAAGTTGAAAACCTAACTTATTCATTGTGGCAATGAAAGGGCATCCAGGGTTGTTGGACTGCCATTCGTTAAATCGATTATCGGGGTTATCGTCTGGCTGGTTCACTTTGTTTGTCAGCCTGATCTGTTTAAGGCTGCCTTGTTGTTAAAACTGGACTATTCACGTCGACTGAGCGCCACAGGTACCGTACGGTTAATCTGATTTCAACTTCCGCGCTCTTCCCGCCCAGTGACAATTCGATATCAGGTGGTGAGTTACCACCGTCAGTGATAAAGCAGTCTCGCTCTGGCTGTGCTGTTCAAACCCTCCTGGGATTTAACAAAATACAATTGCTTCACTTATTGCTTGTCACTCGTGACATGCTAACCGTGAAAGTACCGTCAACCGACTAAGTATCTTGGTTTGCGTTCAACCTAAGCAACGCGAGATTATTATCCCCACGTGAAATATGGTGTGCCCATTCAAGAGATTTTACGACAGCAGTAGGCAAGTAAATAACAAATATCCTAAATGATATTTCTCGTGCCAAGTACCCAGTAACTGATTTCTTATGCAAACCACCAAGAAACAGGAGATAAGTGTCATGAACCTCCGCTAACCTTCAGCATTAAAGGTTGCAACTCGGCATTTAGAGGGATTTCTACAGGTTACTTCGGATATAAAGTAAAAATGTTCGACAGCATTCGTGGACAGCCGTTGGCAAAGAGCGAAAGGCACAGTAATCTGTAAAGCATGAGGCCCCGGGTGAGCCAATTCAAAATCCAGTGATGGGAATTGTTTGAGTTCGGCTATTCTTATGAATGTCTGCCTTAAGGAAATAAACATAGTTGCTGAACTCGTGACTAGTTTTTGCCACAGTTTGCACATTTTTAACCATAGAAAACCCACTCCACAACTTTGAAGGAGAAATAAGCCGTCGATATGTAAACTATGACTCGGAATACTCGATGATGGTCTTGAAATACCTACTGAGGTTAAGGAATTCCGACTTTATGGTTCATTACAAGGCCGTATAACTTATAGTTATTACCATCCCGATCATCGAATATGGCATTGTGTTGGGGAAGCAGACCCTCGACTGACGCGATTTCTGTTAATTCATCTTGCTAAAGAGGGCAGTTTGCTTACAGGTGGTCGTACCCAGTGAATAGGGCATATGATCAGTCTCTGTGAGGTGTAAGCAGCCGATCAGGTCCATGTGGCGGGTGTTTAAGTCGGATGAACTTTCTCATACTAACTCCCAGCAGGAGTACTTTAAAACCCTGAAGATGAACTAGCTCACTTTTCGATCGTTTCTGGTCGACAAAGTGGACTGTTTGGACTGTAGATGGAGCGGGTGGAATTTGTTATTAGACCAAACTTTTCTGTTTTTATCCATCTTCATACACTGTTGATTACCACAACCTGACTTAGGTGATCTAGTACAATTAATAACAGGGCTCATGCAATTTTACTCCAGTCACGTAAATTGCCTATTCTTCTGTTTCCTGCTCAAAGAACCTGGTTACAGGTAACGCCCATCGAGCTTAATCACATATGAGCTAAATGGATGACATCACCGTTAGCAATACAAGAACAAAATACGTGTGCCAGACAGTTCAACTTTCCGTTCAAGAAAAATAAAACGTGCCATCTAAAATGACAGGTCAAAAATAAATTGTGCCATATGTTAAATGTACGTCTTATGCCAACAGAAGTTCGGTAGGCTGACCACCCTCCCCTGCTGTTTTATACCAACACATGAGCCGTTTTTGAACATCCTTCCTTGGAAACATGAAAACAAACAGAAAATAACTGGTTTTAAAAACTCACGTTCGTAAGCCAGAACTAGTAAAAAAATGGTAAAATGTTAGCGAACTCCAGAGTGGATCAAAGGACGAGAACAAGAAACTTCAAGTCGAAACTTCGACAGATGTGCATTATCTAAGGGGCGTAGTTACTTCAAAAGCACAAAGTTGTTGAATGGCATGCAGTTATCTGTGTGTGTGTGTGTGTGTGTGTGTGTGTGGGTAGGTGTGTGATTTATATCAGCAGCTGCATAAACAATGGTCTATTTGCTTACTTTATGCACCCTAGACGACATTCTGCTGGTTTGCAACCGGAAGTTTTCCAACTGAAAGCCGTGCTGGACCAGGAATGCCGCATGGTAACATGATATGCGAAGCATGTTCTTAAGGAAAATCACTTGAAACGATAAATTTCGGCAGTAATATTTTTGACTTTGTTGTCTCAATTGAAGCACTCACGTCGTCGTGTTTCTGTAATACAAATAGTATATCGAATACTAGGTTAGCCCTCGGTGATCTTGTCTCAGTGTGAACAGGCAACCGGGTGGCTAAAACATTCATATGAACTGGACATTATCCCTCAGATAATTATGGCGCAAAATTACTTACTTTCTTTTTTCAGTCCTGAAGATAAACATTTTTCATTTTATGGCGCTTTCATTATAGATTTCACAACAATGTGTGATTCAGTTAGGTCCGTATGCTATCGAAATTTGCCATACGCCATATTAGGAAAATCTAATGATATTTTTGAAAACTGCGAAATCACTCTGAACGCATTTCATTTTTTCCACGATTTTTAATGTTGGTGTGTTCTGGGGCTCAGATTGGGAGGTTCCACAATTTTTTGAGTCTTGAAGTTGATGTCCACATGGCCAACGTTTCATAGCCAACCTGGGTGACAGCATCAGCCTGTAGCAATGACCTCTGTACCCAGGCTGTACCGCTGATGGTGATGGGACGTTTGCAATCTAAACGTCAGGCTCAGTGTGCAGTTCAGTTTTGATACACGCAATTTCGACGCTGTTAACTCGCTCATGCCATTTAACAGTTATTGCTCTGTTACAAGTAAGCACGACCGCTTTTAGCGGAGCATTGTGGCTTGCAAGTAATTATCCATGATATTAGAGGATACCTGAGCAAGTTACTAAGCCATGAAACACACTTGCAATTCGAGGCATAGTTTGACGAGGTTGAGATCAAACAGATAAATAAAAAACGTACTGGACAGGAACTCTGAAACATGGAATAAACGCCTTTAAGAGTGAAACAGGAATTCATTTGAATCACAGTTTAAAGCATGCGAACGTCATTCTAAGATGTAGTCCAACCGGACAAAATGACAATCAGAAAACTACTTTCAATATTCAAGTCTGTTTGGAATAACTAGCCATCGTGTGCTGTGTTTCCGTACCGTTTATTACAAAGGGATCTTATTTTATATCATATCAACACGTACAGATACCACCGAACTGCCTAGGAGGGACCGCTTCTCTTGTCCAAGGAGGTTTTAATAACAAACCGTAAATGATTAGCAGTCTCTATTGTTCACATTGGTGCAGGATAAACCAAACAACATCTTTGAGTTTGTGGGCGATCGGCTGATCCAAGCGTTGGTGCATATTGTCGCGCGATTTATCAAGTTTAACAATTTCAAACGCCGTACTGGAGGTCTACTTATGTAATTAGTTCTTTACATTTGACTACATGGCTGTGGGAAATATAATAGCACCACTAGGATATCTTTTTTGAAGAGTGTCTGTCATAAATATACTTAGATAACAATGATGGACGTGTGAAAATATCCCTAGCTAATGGAAGCACTCAAACAGATAATTGTAAACGGATTATGTTCAACTGATACCTTTGAAGTCAGCTTAGTACTTGAATATATATATACGTTCACCAGTATAAATAACACAAAATTGTTTATCGGCAAACACTGTTCATAAAAACCATTCTGTTTTAACTAGGCCCATCGATTTCGTATCCGAACGCATCCTGGTGGAATCTCGTTCGAATCAAACATGCACTTACGTTCAAAGTTAGCTTCTACAATTAGACGAGTGAATGATTTGACAGGATCATTCTGTCACAACGGAACAGCAAACAACATAAAATACCATAGGTTTATAGTTGCTCTTAACAGGAAAATATTAATGAGAATTAAGTGTGATGTGGGCCGAACAACGTTTCGGCTTTGTCGTTAAAATTAACCCAGGAAGCATTATAGCACCTTGTCCTGTCTAGAATGTTTATCGATTTCAGAACTCACGATGAATTTGTCCTGAAACAAAGGTTAATGCATTAGTTAGTATGATTCGTAATGGGCCAATTCCTAAGCAGCAAACCTGACAGGGATGCTTTTGCCTCTGCATAGCAAATTAAAAATAGACATTATCACAATGCCTTAAATTATTTAAGTGACTACAAATAGTATTACTATTTCCACCTTAAAATCTGTCTTTGAAGTTAGGATGACCAGAGTTTCCCGGGGATCAACACTTTAGTATAATGAGCAGACCGCGTACCTACCTTCTTTCTCAAAAGTTTTAGTGTGATTACCAAATTTTTGAATGCTGTATTGGTTCATGTAGAAACGCGAATGATTTAGGCAATCGCATTTACTGAATGTTTGCAGCAACTAATTTTTCTATGGTCGGGTAACCGCCTTTTGCACTCCCTCTTCCACACACTAATCACGGGTCATCCAGCGTATCTTACACTCGGGCTGCCGCAAACTCTAGTTTCACCATCACTAGAGCTTCTCAGTGGTGCATCCCCTCCATCACATCAAGGGATTGAACCCGGGTTTCCAGCTCTAAACCGTATGGCTTCACTGTGCTTTCGACTACCTTCCAGGCTAATTTGAATTACCCTTTTAGTTTTGTTCAGATTTCACTGTGAGCGCCCAGCAGCCTCAAACGGGACATATCTATCCCGTTAAATCCAGTCTAGTCCCTCTCGCCAAATCAGGTCGTCTGCAGCGAATACATGCATGCCTCTGTAGGTTGCTTTGCGTTTGTTATTTTCTATATAACGCTTGCAATTACTTGTGAATATCGTGTGGAATTGCCTGTTGGGGAACAAGCCCACTAGTGGGCATTAATAAGAGTGAATCTTGAGTCTGATACTATCCAGGTTTAAGTTTGACCGGATGATCTTAGTTTCGTGCGTCAGAGGTGGAATCCGAAAGCAATTCCGCACAGTACACAACTAATTATGAACTGCATATGTAGTTGTGCTTTGTAAATTTAGTGAAACTGTGGGGAAATAGTAGTAGAAAAAGCTCACGAACAGAAACCATCACATAACCCCTTAGTAGACAGTTAGCTATTGGCAAACTCGAATGACGTTGGATTGCCAAATTGAACGGGTTTACTTACTTTTACGTTCCAGTTCTGCGAGACATAGGGCGTGTTGGGTTTAGCAAGATGATAACTGTTTGCTTGTTTAACATCAAAAACCAAATGAATTACTTATTCTGCCTTGTCAATTAAGCGTTAAGGAGACCTTATTTGGGTTCATACATATGATTATGCACATAAATAGCCACATTTGGTCCAACCACCTAACAATCGTAACCGGTTTCACATTCGATAAGCAGGTAGTCGATCTCAGCATCATAGTTATCTCAATTCACCCGATAGCTGAAAATAGGCCAGCCAAATCTATCCCCGCTCCAAATAAGAATCAGGCTCATTAGAGAAAAACAAACAGTCAGCAAACTGACGTACACAGGCACATATGCAAAAAACAAACGGGAAACATGATAGCTAGTGGTAAGAATGTGTGTGGGCAACAGATGAACCAATCAACGTGGTGGTACAGCAAACTAGTGGAGCAGAATACATGTCTCAGTTGTTGAGATGAAAAAAATTATAAATTCCACTATGTACGATTTAGGATGTTTATAAAATTAAATCCTTCCAGGGGGAATGCTGTGGTGTTTTCCGCCGCATTTTTCCTTTTTGAGCGATCTCTTGCGGGCCGGCCGAATTTCTTCCTTCGTAGATAAATGAAAATGACTATCTGAGCAAATAAATACGTCCTACTCACCATAAATATATTCTGAAATCCGATGGGTGACAGTGAGTCGTGTAAATGATTACAATAGGAATGGATTAAGTAGGCAAATCTGAATTCTGCTAATAATCTACCAGAAAATCCTCGTTTTGGTTGCTTGCTTATGCAATTCTTTGAACATTCTGCTCTTATTGACTTAAAAACCCAAGACAAACAGGCTAGCTGGGTCGGATTTTGAAGCGACAAAAGCGAGACGACTTCCCGTGCCACCTGATAATTCAAAATACGAATATTTAAGTTTGCTTTGTTTCGGGGTTGATTAGCTACCCCTTTGAATTCATTGGAGAGTGACCTCTCAGGAAATTTTGTTTGCTTAAGCTTTCATCCATGAATATGAGATAGGTTGAGAAATGTAAGCATTTTCTTCTAATCCTTTCAATCGCACAAGTAAAACAATTTTACTCATGACAGAATGAGACGAGGATCTACACAACGGTGGCAAACGGTGTCGATGAAAGCAATAAAATGTTTGACGAAGGCTGGGCTAGACAGCTTTGTGAGTCAACGGTTTCTACTCACCTATTAATGGCTTTAGTCTGTTGATCGATAAATCCTAACCAAAGGCCGTGGAAGGGTGCAAGAGAAACCCAATCCGTCATTCGCAAAACATCATGTGACATTCATTCACCTGGTTCACCCCCGCCAACTATTCCAAGGCATTCTAGGAAACCATAACCCGAGACTTTTGGGATTTGTGAAGTCTTATCGGTGAACCTACCTACTTACCTACTTACCTACCTACCTACCTACCTACCTACCTACCTAC
>LUCM01007132.1:20700-31453 GCA_008360955.1 Fasciolopsis buskii | reverse complement strand
TCAGTTGACCGATCATATCACGTGGTCAATTATTTCATGAATTTCTGCCTCGTTGTGCAAATCCGAATTTTTTTGTCTCACAATGCGGCAGAACCAAAAAGTGGACAAAAATCGCCCTCTTTCTGTTTACTTTTTTTCCACGGTGGACCTCACCAAAGGAGTCGTTGAAATTCACCATATGATACATGGCCTATTCGGTGCGGATTTCCAAGCCTGGATCGCCGATAGTCTAAGTATACTGAATGCTCTGAACACCTACGGAGTTTGACTACTTGATCAATACCAGTAGCAATGGGTTATATAGCGGTCTGCTTATCGTGTCGTTTCTGGGCTTAGTTCGCTAATAAAAAACCATGGAAACGGTGTTTCGCCCTTGTTAAAACTCACCATTTTGTGGGTTTTTGGTGCACAAACGTATGGGATTTCAAACACAAAATACAGAGACCTTAATCGGAACTTGGTTTTGCATTTGACTTTCAGACCATTTTCTATTCAGCGCATTTGAAACGAGCCTCTTTTAATTTCGATTCATTCGTTCAACAGAAACGCAGTCACGTATGCTTTTTCTGAATCTTACCGTAAAGGACAAAACGGAAATTCTTGTGTGTATTGGAGGTTCAGTTTGACGCTGCAATTTCAGACTCTCACTAAAGACAAGTATGAGGGTTTCAAAAAAACCAATGAACATTTCGAAACGTGAAAGCATCCGACGTTTGATATATTGAAGCAGGCACTTTTGAGTCGAGCTTATCAGATTTAGTGATTTTGTGCCCCATTTAAACAAAGTCATGAATAGTTGCAGGCGACTAAGTTCAAATTTCTTAATTAATGCTTACAGTTATTGATGAAATATCTGAAACTAAGTTATACACCACAATAGTTTATGATTGAAAGTACGCATTCTGAGTGTTCTGTTTGATTTTATTTGTTTTATGTTAACAAGAATATCCTCCTACTCATAAGCTGGTTTACTGGTAAGATGCTCGCATTTTAGGCACAACACCCAATTGTAAACAGCTCCTCCGAAGCAAATTATCAAAACAACTAAATTCGTTTTGTTTGATCGATTAACAAACCCGTAGGCCTTATTCAAGAAGGTTAATCATTAGTCTGCCGGCTGATGAGGTTGGAAAATTATTCGTCATCCTGTTGTCATAATTCCTCTGGTCTCAACCTTAACTTCAAATGTGAGTAGGTTTGCGAACCCCATGATCCTGAGCTAACACTGTTGAGTCTGCTCTGAGATACAAAAGAAGAAATACAGGCAAATTAATTCAGTCAGCATGGCTTAACACTCCCTCCCGCAGTAGCCGAACGGTACGGTAGCACCTGGTCAGACTCCCAATCTGCTATGATGAATTGATGGTGTAAACCATAAAAAACTATCAAGATTTGTACACGTATTCTTTTCGCTGACATACAGAAAAACAGCTTAAGCGACACTGATGTTTCAACAAATTCCGTTACTAGGAATAGGTTGACAGTTAATAACCTATTCGTAGATTACTAGTCATGGTTTAACAGTTCAGAACCACAAAAAGCAGTGTTCTGCATTTACACCGTTAGACGTAGCTTTTAGCCTGTCGTGTATGCGTATTAAACAACCAAAAAACCTGTATTCTAAGACGGTTTCCCGTGTCATCCTCGATCCAACAGGATCCAAACGCTCCTAAAATGGGAAACAGCGTTTCGTACCTGCTACTATAAACCATACTGTCGGTGGTGTAACCGAAAACTACGGTTGTCATTATATACATATATATATATATATATATATATATATATATATAGTTCTAAAGCAGAAACACAATAAGTCTGAGCGCCGGGCCGTTTGTGATCAACCCGTAAGAATCACGACATTCGCAGCACATCAACGTTATAGTCTTGAAGGTTCCTGCCGTCAGCCGCCTTTTCACTCAGCAGTGTTCAAATCGCTGTCACTCCATTTCTCAAATAGTTTACGTCCGTTGTAAAACAAGAACAAAATAAATCCTCGATATTGTCATTAACCGATGCGAGAAATGACTGTTACGTGGTGTTCTGCGCCAACATCAAAATGTTTCCATGAAACTAATTCGGCAGTTCTTTGATCTAACTGGAAATGTTTATATTCAACGTTCGACCGAAACCAAAGGAAACGAGGAGCCCCGTTGACATTTCATTTCAAATAAAAACGGCAAACCAAATGACCGGGGCTTCTCGGAACAACAAACGCACATCATTCGAATGGAAACCTAACACAAAAGCATGTATTTCGAATACTGCTAGTGCGGCCTTGTTGATGACAGACGAAGAACATCAAATCAGTAAACGTATCAAAGAAAATAACGATGGATTACACATTCAAAAGCAATGAGAACCACATCGCTCGAAAAAACATAATTGTCGGGTAAAAGTTCACGAAACGAAAAAAAATATGAAGACAAAGCTAAGAAAGCAAAAACTCCGTTGCATTATCGCCTCACTATAGAAACGAGAAGACATTCGCATCACAGATTGTCGTTTACAGCGTAGATAGCATGTCGAAAAATGGGAAAAGTAGAGATAACTGTATTATTCTGGAAAGCGTAAGTCGACCTTGTCATGGTTACAGTCACATTTTAATATTGATGTTCTCATCGACTGTTTGCCAAAAGGTGGCTGAAGCAAAAATACAATATGCACGCAGCTGATGAAAACAAAGTTGGGGGAATTAAAATCTCAAATCACGGAGATAATATGGCAAAGAAATATGATACGTTTAGTGGCTCAGCTTCTAAACCTGTTACCTTTTAACATAGGTGTAGTATAAATGTTGTGCAAAAATGACCAAATCCAGAGAAACTTGTAGCCAACCACAGAGTGGAAATTGTAATGGGGCCTTTTCGAGCATGAAGAAGACACTCTTGGCCACATCCCCGACGGTCCACATGAATACCATCATAATGCTGAACAGGAACGATGGATCGCACGTCGTTGAAAAAAATGAGAAGGAAAAAGCAGCGTATAAAAGATTACGTGTGCTAACAGGGATTTAAGTGAATATTTCTTGTTACACTGTTACCTTTAGAATACAGAAATCGGGCAAACACAGACCTATGTTGCAATCGATTCTCGTCGAGATAGCATGAGCCGACTAATGGAAGTTACCGGCAAGTTCGAGGGTTATAACTGCGGATCCCACTACTCTCCCCGTGTCGTCTACAGGGCAGTGTCGGCTATGGGACATACAACTTCCACTAATTTCAGGATTAAATCAAGTCCCAAAAAGCTGTCCTTCAGTGGCTCAAGGCCAATGGTCTAATGTTCATTAGGGTCACCAAACACGGAGAAATGAGATACCTCCTTTACCTAAGTACGATGCACAAGTTCTCACTCCACGCTGCCAAATCATTCAATGACCTTCACGTCCCTCCTTTCACTTAGTAGAAGGAACGGAAAACAAGGAACGGCACGTTAGAAGAATGTTCGCCATACTCAACACACGACCCAACCAACAAAGTCTACCAGGATCCATCCGCTTTGGTAGAGTATTCTCTGAACCGGTAGCCAATACTCGATTCCTAATCTGCACTGTGTTCATGCGGTCGCTCCACCAAATCCTTTTTTTAAATATTTCTATGGCATGCTTTACTCATGAGTATATTCGAAAGAGTATGCCCTAAAGACAGTAGAGCCTACTGCATACAAAGGTATCAGTGATCGTGACACGGAGACATAAAGTGGCGTAGAACCATATAAGGTCTCTATGGGTCAAATGTGGTAATGAGGCGGAAGACAGCGAGATGCCGTCTACCCCCAAAGTGACTGATGGATCTCGGATTCGAACCTCTGACCTTTCTGGCGGCAGAAGTTCTACCCATTTGACCACCGCAAACAACAATGATCAAGAAACCTCCAATGGATAAACGTCCTCAGCATACAACTCACTTCTCAAACACACACCAGAACTGAAAGTGCTATGGCACAACACACATGACCTTTTAACTTCAGCCAAATACCAAGTCCCCGACATAAGAGTTTCATTCAAGCATAAGCCGCCTGAGATTCGGACATACGAACCCCAACTTCTGTTAACGTGTTACCAAAGTTGGCTAATCAGCTCCCAGGTAAACTGAAATAGTTAACAATTCCTAGTTCCGCTGCGTTGATCTACTCACGTCCAGACTTTCGGCAACACCACAAACTTTGGAGATGCAAACTGTACACCAAATGAAGTCACAGACTTCGCCAATTTGTCTAGTGCACGTTCGATATGATACGTGCAATCAAACGAACAAACATGTCGACAAAATCTAGACCACGCAATTTTTCATCAATTGCCAAGTTAACAGCTAAATCCATAAGCACTCCTAAAGCATACCTAACTAACTCATCGATGACAACGTTAAACAAGAAGATACAGGAGACCCTTGTCGAACACCACTGGCAGCCTCGAATGAATCTGACTATCCATCGTATACCCTTAAACGACCGCAATTAGGCGAGTACAATACTCGCATTAGATTTACGAGCGTCTCTGGTATACCCTTTCGGAGGAGAACAATGCTGTTCGCATTACCCAGCCATAGGCACGTTTCGAATCGACAAAAACACGATTGTCGGACCACCGTGTTTCAAGAGGGAAAATCCGGACGACGAGGCCTCGACCAGCACAAAACCAGGCGCCCAGCACAATCTGAAAAATCTGGCGGAGCTCATCAAGACTCGCTAACTTCCCATGCTTCAGCAGTCGAATACTGGACACTACTTCCGATTCTTTTGAAGGATCTGGTGACAAATTCAAAGAATTTGCCGGTTTGACATTTCAGTAACCACATTAGCATGCGGTCATCCGAACTGCCCCTCCAATCATTCGACCCAACAGACGAGCCCCTCGTATCCTATCTTTATTACACAACCTTACTAACCAAAATTCATCGCCCAACGATTTTGTTTATAAGCTTAAACAGCCTGTTTGTTACCTGAAGCACCCGTTAATTCCACTTCCTCGACTTCCCCAACCCACCACTTTTCGAGGTCCTTCTTAAGGCTTACCGTCACTTGAATCTGTAGGTATCATCATCTTATTCACTTTTCTACAGAGTGAGAGCTGGCGTTTTTTCTCCTTTAAGTTCGGTTACTCCTGAGAAACCCAGTGTCTCTGATGAACGGCGGATCCTGGACCGCAACCCAAACCGGTTGTCAAGTGCACCGCCTGATTGATTTAATCCCACTGCTCGACTACATTCCTGTTCGTCGGAGTTTCTAACTCACCTGATGATATCTGCTCGTAAGTGGCGCACGAATTCGGAACTCACAGACGTTGCGCGGTTAACCAAATTTGCAGTTTGTGTCGACGACCATTAAGCTGCAGTGAAGGTCGCTTTAAAAGTAATGCAAAGTCCGATTATACGTACGCACAACAGCATGATCTACATTTCTGAGCAGAATCGAGAAAAGGGTTGCTTGCCGGAATAGGATGGACCTGATTCAGAGTACTTGCGGAGTTAGAGCGCCTTGTCGTTGGACACGAACTGTGTCGAAAACTCGTACTAAACAGGAATAACCGATTAGCCGCACAAAATTAGAAAACCCAGTCCCCTTTTCCGTACACTAATCGAGTACGATACAACCCCACCTACACAAGCACCCGTTGCACTAAGTTCCTCCACTTGCAGATTGAAATAACCTGTTACCACCACAATCTCAAACCCTTCGATCCCAAGAGCGAAAGTGATGAATGCGTCCTAAAATTCATCCTTTTGTCAGTGCTACCGCCTAATGGATCATAAGCAGAGATGAAAAACAAGCTGCGCTTAAAACAACTGTCCTTTCGAACACAAACCATGCAGTCCTAAGGTTTATAAATGACTGTTAACCACAATTCATTCCGAAGGGAACTATTCGCCCTTTTCAATGAGGACTACTCCATCGAAACGCTGACCCGTAGCCTGGACTGCGTCTTCGAAATGTACAAGAAACACTTTCACGAGACCTGAGGTGCAAATAATTGAATTACACTAGTCCAATCCTGATTTCGCATTCTACTCAGGCACTATAAACTAATCGACAGTGAATCCAGTGTCAGCGCTGACCACGCCTGCTAACCAGCCTGCATCAGGGTATTCATGTTGAAGGAGCCGAAATTCAGAGACTGGCGAGGTTAGGGAAAATGTGAGCTACGAGACGAAAAACCATCCACAACACAGTTGGACAATCATCGCAATTATTTGGCATGTTAATGAAACTACTGAGAGTAGGCAAAGCGAGCAAAATGATGTGGTTGGAGACAGAAGAGACAGGTTAAATAAGGGAGCGAATTGTGAGCGGTGGCATACTTATCACTACACACCCGCTCGGTGTAAAGGGAACCAAACATCTGATTATCTTGCACCACGACGGATGCAGCGCGGAATTTATTGTTTGTATCATTTGAATAGGTTTGTGGACGGGCAGCCCAAGGAGTCCAACGCTAAGCAGGAGGACGACTAGGGCTCTCAAACAAGGCATTTGGCTCTAACAAGAACCTGCCCCCAATGCAACAGAGGGTGGCCGAGTGGAAGTCCACCCCCTTGAAGTGAGTTGCAAGCTCGAATCAGCTCCCAACTTAGAGGTGTAGGAGACTCCTTCGCCAGGCCTCTAATCATTGATCTTACAGGCACGACTGAAAAAACAACTTGAAGTAAGTCATCTTGTGTGGCTCGCTGGATCATGGCTAATAGTTGCTCACGCTGCCTAAAAGGACTGGGCTGGTATTATCACAAATAAATTTGTGCTGATATTCATACTTAGTACCGATTGGATAATTACTGGCTATCAACTGCCCAAACGCTGCTGTTTTGTAGTCAGGCAGCCGTTTGCATCGGCCCTCACGCTTCCCAGTCTGATCTCCCGATAATCATTCAAAATGCTTTGAGCTCCCTCCATGGAGATTGACAGAATCAAGAGGTCGTTCCATAATATAGGATAACGTCGCTTGTTTCCATTGTCACCGACCAGTATTGTAAGCGATTTCATGGAAGCAACTTGCACCCTGAAAAGACCCGGAAGAGTCCAACTAACCTGGCCTCCCTCCCATGTCGAATACTCGACCCTACTTCCAATTCCCTTGGGCGATCCAGTGATATATTAGAAGAATCCACATGTATTGACGAAACGGATTGCACTTGACTCAGATTTCGGGCAGAAACCGACTATAGAGTCGTACTGAGCGTAAACAACTGTTAACCGGAATTCAATCATAGAGAGCCACTTCGGGCTTGACAATGATGACCATTTTTGCGTCACGGTGACTTGTACTCTGAGCTGCTCCATTCTCTGAGGTGCATGGGAAATACCTTGACGAGATTCCGGCCAAAGCTAACCTGATGAAACCTCTCGTAATCTTTCACACCTCAACGTGACTGAAGGTGGGTATCTTAGGATCTGCGTAGACTACTGGACCTGAACACTCCCAAATGACCATGCGTCTCAAACAGACTCTGCTAAGTATGTCCTACACTCTGCCTTTTTGCGACCTAAGTGTTTTCAACAAAGTGCGACGACGAAGGGGAATTTCCAGGTCCCCTCCACTGGGTTGACTGAGCTTTGGTAGTCAGTCCAGGGAAGTTGACTAAACTCTGATTGGAAAACAACCACGAGTGGCGTACGAAAAATACGGATTTATGCTCACCGGGATCTGTGGCGGAAGGGTGTACGAAGCACCCAGGATGTTTGAGCTCATCCGAAAGGCTTATGCACTGATTAATCAGTTACCGGTCCCCGGTGAGTTAGTTGACCTATAGATCGCCCTATTGCTTTATGCGTTAGACCATTAGTTAGGGACTCAAGATAGGGCCCCTTAAGTCAGTCGTATACTTCGGTTTGGGGGACCGGGTAGCACCAAGTCCACAGCTGAAACATGGATCCTTGTAGATAACTGATAACGTCGAGTTGGTGGCTGGGACGTCTAGCAATCTGTGGCAAATTCTGCACAAAGTTTCTCTTGTTTTTTATCCTTTATTGTTTCCCTCGCTTGCTATGGTTGTGATGGCACTTGATTTTTGAACCAATCCAAGCCACACTCAAATGTTCAATTCGCGCTTCCTTTAGGAAAAAGAGATTAGTTTTCATGACGGTACGCACTTTAACGGAGCCCAGATTCAGAGGCCAACGAGTCTCGAAGCAATGGGCGAAGCGCCATGGAATCATTAGAAGACGTGTAACTTATGGAAGTTGGTGTATGGGTACCGTTAGGAAGTTCGTCAGCTAAACACGAGAACTGTCATGGTACACAACTAAAGCCGTTGATGCTATCAAGAACCTACCAGCAGAGGAGTGGGCGAATGGAAACTCATTTGTTTCGATTGACTATTTTTCCAAATTTTTCTCGACCGAGCTTCCAGTTCAAATCAACTCTCAAGCTGACGCGTCAGGAAACCACTTTGTCATACCTTTACTCATTGGCTTTCCAGGCGGGACTGTATTTTCGGCTTGAAATAAGCCATTCAATATAATTTATTCAGTCATGTAGGAGGACAAGCTGTCACACCATGTCAAGCTGGAGTCTCATGGTGAGACCGCAGTTTAGTAGGTTGAATCCACTTAGTGACCTATCATTGAAATGCATTTATCTGGCAACACATTTCTCAAGGCATTGGAAAAACCCTTTGAAAAAGCTTACCGGCGGCAACCAAAACAGGTATGTTCTTTCCCTTCTTACCATAATATCAATTCATTATTGATCTTTTTGTATCTCATGTTTATTACGCTGGACCAGACGACGTGTCTGACTGTCTTATTTTGCACAGCTTTCTAACTGTGTTCGCAACCTTAGAACGATGCTTCGCTTGATTACTAGGATCCATCATTCTAGATATCACTTATTTGCTCCCAGATAATGATTAGATTGGGGCACAAACCTAAAATGAGTCGTTCAAGTTTCCAAATCACTCTTAGATTCTTTAAACGCATCAACGACTTCTGCTCTCGGCACATACACACAATTCCAGGGAACAATTCGGATTGTTTCTGAATCGCTTATTTTAATCGGAATGTAATAATACAGTGGGCAAATTACCGTGTTGCGCATACAAATTGCTCCCTGCCTTAGAGTGAATAACAAGACCAACGGAATGTCACGGCTCCGCTGTGGAGATTCAACGGCAAAAACAAAAAGAACAGAATGGTCCCGCTTGGAAATGGCAGCTTTCGACAACACACCGTGACACCATTCCAAAGGTTAACTTTAGTCAGCAGACAGAAAACCTAGTGGAACGTTGCATGGCGTTGTTCGGTTTTTGCAAGCAAAAGTTCGCGTTTGAGTAGTATTAGCATGTGCCAAGTGATCCCGCTCTATAGGTCACGTCCAAAGCCTTGGTCGTACTTAGGCTACCTGGACAGAAGTGATCTATGAGTAGGGGTCGATCGCTCTGAGCTAGCGGACAGTAACCGTGCAAATCAGTCACCGATATGTGCAATATTATCATGTGGTGGAGTTGTACAGACAGTTCACAGCCTGCCCGGTAGCGTAATGGCTAAGGCGTTCGACTCACAATCGTTCGTCCCGGGTTCGCGTACGCGCGTCCCAGTTCGGCCGCGGTCCATGTGCACTGCTCATGATTCCTAACAAGGATGAAACAGCTGTACACTGCTTCCATCGTTTCTTTATCGTCAGTTGACCGATCATATCACATGGTCAATTATTTCATGAAAACATTCCATTTACCACGCCTAAAATGTATCAAGTAATCAAGCTCTCTAGAGAGCGAGAATCATAATCCGTGCAAATCATCACCCGATAATGTCAATATTAATCAATGTGTGGAGCGTACCAGACCATTCACAGCCTGCCCGGTAGCGTAATGGCTACGGCGTTCGACTCACAAATCGACTCGTCCGTTCGCGTACGCGCGTCCCAGTTCGGCCGCGTCCATGTGCACTGCTCATGATCCTAACAAGGATGAAACGCTGTACCACATGCTTCCATCGTTTCTTTATAGTCAGTTGACCGATCAATATCACATGGGTCATTATTATCATGAAAACAATTCCCAATTTACCACCCCCGAACCCCGACCGGCCCCCCCTTTAAAAAAATTGTTTAAAAAAAAATTTCGGGTTTTTTTTTATTTCCCCCCCCTCCCCAAAAAAGGGGGGGGGCCCTCTTTTTTTTCCCCCCTTCCCCCCCCTCAAAAAAAGGCCCCCCCCCTTCCAACATTAAAATTCCCCGGGGGAAAAAAAAAAAAAAGGGCCCCTTTTTGGGGGGGGGGGGGGGGTGGGGGGGGGGGGGGTTCCCCCCCCCGGGGGGGGGGGTTTACTTAGGCCTAATCACCCTGGGGAACCAGGAAAAAACCGTTTTGGATCCCCCCCCCTTTATGGAAGTTAGGGGGGGGGGTTCCGAACAAAAATCCGCTCCCCCCTTGGAGGCCCTTTAAAGCCCCCGGGGAACCCCCAAGTTTTTACCCCGTGGGGGGCAAAAAAATCCAGTTTTCCCAACCCCCCGAATAAATGATGGGCAACAATTAAAATTTTTTATCCAATGATGGGGGTGGGGGGAAAGGTTTGTAACCAAGAACCAGTTCACACAGCCCCCCCCTGCCCCCGGTTTTTTAAAAAAAGCCCCGGGGTTTAAAAATGGGGGGGCTTTAAAAGGGGCCGGGGTTCGACCGCTCACAAAATCCGCCCCCGTTTTTTCCGGTTTTTTCCCCCGGGTTCGCGTACCGCGCATCCCAGTTCAGGAGGCCCCCGCCGGGGTTTTTTCCCCATGGTGGCAAACCTATTATGCTCATGATTCCTAACAAGGATGAAAACA
>LUCM01007132.1:2557-20675 GCA_008360955.1 Fasciolopsis buskii | reverse complement strand
GCTGTACACTGCTTCCATCGTTTCTTTATCGTCAGTTGACCGATCATATCACATGGTCAATTATTTCATGAAAACATTCCATTTACCACGCCTAAAATGTATCAAGTAATCAAGCTCTCTAGCTCATATCGAAAGCCTTGGTCGTACTTAGGCTACCTGGACAGAAGTGATCTATGAGTAGGGGTCGATCGCTCTGAGCTAGCGGACAGTAACCGTGCAAATCAGTCACCGATATGTGCAATATTATCATGTGGTGGAGTTGTACAGACAGTTCACAGCCTGCCCGGTAGCGTAATGACTAAGGCGTTCAACTCACAATCGTTCGTCCCGGGTTCGCGTACGCGCGTCCCAGTTCGGCCGCAGTCCATGTGCACTGCTCATGATTCCTAACAAGGATGAAACAGCTGTACACTGCCTCCATGGTTTCTTTATCGTCAGTTGACCGATCATATCACATGGCCAATTACTTCATGAAAAATAAGACCTCCACTCTCGATGGCACAATAACAATGACGGTGGAGGAATTGCAGAGCTGAAAACAATCTAACGCAGAGAAGGTCAGCGCATGGCTCAGCGGGGTCAGATTTTTGATCGAGGTAAAGCACAGTAATCGCAGAGGTTACTGCAGAGAAAATGATGCGGGCCTGTTGCGACCAGGGCGAAATTCGGAAAAATTAACATGAAGATAGGAAGGACCTTCAGGGATCTATGACGCAAATTTCTTCCAGACATTTACGTTCAGGATAAATGCGGCTTTCGAACAGAGAAGGCAAACCTGGTTTACATAGTGCATGGGGATGATCTCGTTGTCGTCATGTGGTGCCTCTGACGGTCACGCCAGTTGCTGTTGTCAACAGAAATAAATATTAAATGATAAAATTGCAAACGGTACATCACTAAGAGAGAATCAAAATGCGCCTGGCTGGAATAAGGCACAGACAAAAAGTTCCGAGTGATAACAATGAAATAGTATTTAGATTACTAATGGCTAACCCACTATATACTAGATTCTCCAAAAGCAATCGCAAATACCTCGTGCGGAAAGACGCACTGCTTCCTTCTGAGTATGTCTTGCGTAATCGATGACATCATTCATCGTTTCCTGTAAACATACAGGGGTCATTCGATGACGCAACTGGCATTCTGTTCGGATTGTCTACAGGGCAAGCCAGGGCAGAGGAAACGGCCTGAAACTGCGGCAGAACGGAAATTCAACATAAATGAGCACAATGATTTCATCTGCATGCAGTAAACAAACCCGCAATGAAATCTACGCGTCAGTGAGGATTGCGTCACGTGCAGACCCATCGAGGCGCAGCTGAATATGAAAAGCCCGAGCGGTTTGAGATCCGGTCAGGTTTCAAACACAATGACTTAATAACAGCGTTATTGGCAGATGTAATGCGCCAACGTTTTGACTACCGTGGGTAGTCTTTTTGGGGCAAGTTTTACAATCAATTGACTGCCTTGAGAAAGAATACCCACGGTAGTCGAAACGTCGGTGCACTACATCTACCAAAAACGCTATGTTATTAACAATATATCATTCTCAATAAAAATCAATAAATGGCGCGTCGATTTTTCGATACACTCCTTACTTCATTTGGTTCTGACAATGACTTTAATTTCCACTTAACCAGACAAATCAGCTAGGCTGAATTGTGCTCATCACGACCATTCACGGGCTCATGAATGGAGACTGCGAAATCCGGGTACAGATGCACCAGGCCAGATGGACTGAGCGCATCGAAAGTTCGGGTGATGGTGAGACCTCTAAGGGAATGGAATGCAGGGAATGTTCATCGGCACAGTGGTTACTGTAAAACGCTCGTAGATCATTTCAATTTCAGGCGATTTTGCTACGAACTTCGCGTTGAGCAATAGCTAAGTTGGTCTTGTTAAATGCGTCCAATCACACCTCGTAACAACGTATAGACTTTCATTCCTTTAAATTTTATCATGCTTTGCTTTACAAGATGAAGATTGAGTGGTCTGAACTACTCGAAACGTGTCCAGCTCTGTCTTTGCAAACGAAGCTTCATGGTGGAGTAAATCGTAAAAACCGAGTCTACTGGGCATGAAACAATCGGCGAGATGTAATGAATACGCGTCACTGTTTCAAAACCAAAGTAACCCTATGGTTTGGCATGCGTGGCATTATCCATAATGGACCGTACCCGCGAAGACCAGAGAACCCTACGGAAAACGGTAAAATATCTTCAGGATATATACCAAAGTGGAATCGAGAAAACTCCTGCAAGCTTCACCAAAGCGCCTAGAAATGTTTAGACGTTGGTTGGAAAACGTTCGAGCGTTTATTTTAAACTCCTCTGTTACAATGGTAATAACAACGTCGTCGGCAGATGTTGTAATTCGCCAACGATTCCGCTAACGAGAGTTGTTTTTCTTAAGGTAAGTCATACAATCGAACGAAATACTTTTTCTATTAATATAAGAAAAGTAACCCCATTAATTCCTTTTTTGACGGCCAGGTTTATGTGCAACTTCAAGGGGCAATATAGTTGGATTGTTGTTGATCAACGAGTAATAATGATTTCCATTGTTTTTTCATAGGTGAACGATAGATTTGCGTGCAGGAATAGAAACGAAATTATGAGCGGAAAGCTAATGACGGGATGCTGAACTAGCCTGTTAGGCCAATGGAAGAGCAGAGCGCAAAATTCCCGCAGAGCGAGAAAGAAATATGACAATGAGCCAATATAGGAAACCAACAGGCAAAATTAAACAATGCTTTAAACGGTTACTTAACTGTTGCCGATGAAAGTTCCTAGCATCGTTCCGCCTGACCCTAGACACAGTTCCAGTTGAAACTTGATTACTACACACCGCGAAGCAGGTGACTTTAAACAATTCACATGAAGCCGATACGCAGTAAAAATTAGTTTATTAATATCGGCTGATACGTTACCTACACATGATCTACTTGCGTAAGCTGATCACTACTGAGTTATGCAATGTATGAGACTCGAATGTTTAATAATCAGCGCTGGGATGAAAATGACGAGGGGTGGAATGACAGGACAGCCGGTGGCCTGTCAATAAGCTGACTGAAGAAACCTTTTGTGACTGGTTGATTAGATTACCCATCAACCTGCAGAGTGCAAATACCGCATAGGAGGATAAGTACCGGATAATGGTTTTTACGATTAGCTAGGGTGCCACACTCTGTTTGTGATAATAACTTGAGAGGGTTCAGAAACAGAATTAGTGGGACCAAACAGAATAGTAGATGTTTCTACAGCTTTTAATGCGTGATTAATCATTTCGTAAGTAAATTCAGCGTGCCATAACTGCTGACAAAGGCATGTGAGTAGTTTAATGACAACGCCTACCTCATTCCTTTGGTTGATCCATTCTGATAATTCTTCGCCAGTTGTGGCAAACCAAGTAATGCCTCGACAAACAATGCGGCAAAACCCAAAAAATGGACAAACAACGCGCTGTTACTGAGTAAATTTGTTACCGCGGTGGACATCACCACGAACGCGATGGTGAAGATCAGATAGCTGGAAAAAGTGGTCCATTGCCAGAAATATCGCACAGGGTTATCTGTATCATGAGAGAACGGTGGCGGACAACATGCGAGAAACAATGAAGATAGAAATCCGGAAAGCGTAACTTATGTAAATAAATAAATTGACAGATTAGAAATGTAACGAAAACCGCTCTGCAATGATTGACGCAACAACCAAGCTACCTCAGGTGAACTGTTTCGGAGAGGACGAAGTAACAGACAGGAAGCCCAGCAGGTCGAACCAACGACGGTAACGCTTCCCTCTAATGGTGCTCTGAACATCAGATGGTTCTGCCAAGTTTCTCTTAGGAAAAGTGGAATCCTTGGCTTCAAACTGCAGCACTCAGTTTAAATACATTGGTATTATTCATTATTTTCGCGGGTCATTTGAAAATTCAACCATCCGAGGGGGGAATAGACATAAACAGGGTGAACAATATTTGATATATGAGAGGACATTTCGTAGCGGGTTGCGATGAGTGTTCAGAATTGAGTGGAGAACACACTTTTGCATTCAACAACGATTAACCACAGAAAACGTGCCCATGGTAACTTACTAAAAATCGACCGGCTGGATTTTAGTCCTCCTGAAAACCCTCCCGACAGGGGTGGGGACCGCTCATGAAGTTCGTCGTGAAGGATCAAGGAGGCTCGATGCATCATGACCAGCATGGCTACAACCATGATTACGCTTTGGACGAGCAATGGAGTGGAAAACGGCTGCACAAACCTTGGCCGTACGTAGTGCACAGTAAGCGAAAAGGTAGAGTGGGTGGGAAAATAAAGGTAACCTTCATAGGTTGCAGAGTAAAGTCGCGAAATCGGTATCCCACTTCCTCAAGTCTATCCCTTACATAGATATGAACAGGAACAGAAAACAGCGTACTTTATTCAATTACGGACAACAGATAGTTAGTAGTACCACGCCGATGACTTAGCTGACGCAGTAGTTCGTGAAAATGATGGACGAAGACAATCTGCATTTAACAAGTTCAGAGGATTGGGTGAACAAATGCTAACGCCGCAAATTTCGAATACAATAGCTCAAAAGCAGTATTCAACGGCAATCGGACAAAGAACAAAATACAATAATAAACCCGGAAAGATGGAACAACAGAAAATACAAGGACTGTAAAAGAGGCGAAAACAAACCACAAAGAGCACGTATCAGCCCGTGTACGCACTTGCAAAGATCTTAGGCCTGAATGCCTCTGCCAGTCTGCTTTTAAATACCTCCCGTATCGAGAACGGAATATGACAATGAGGTAACGGATCTAACGTCGGACAACCTGAAATCCTCCGTAGTAGGCTGATGAAAGATAACTGAACATCAAGATACAAGTGAAACGAGCTTCGGCGTTAGGATATATTGTTTTCACAGTTCACAACTGAATCCATTTTTAACTTCATTCACAAGTAACATCTGTATACATAAGTAGCACAGATCAGCTTGCAAAATCAACACAAGGAAAGTGAACCATGAAGTACAAAGAAGACGGAAGGAAACCATGCAGACTTGAACACAGATTGCTAGACGTCCCAGCCACCAACTCGACGTTATCAGTTATCTACAAGGATCCATGTTTCAGCTGTGGACTTGGTGCTACCCGGTCCCCCAAACCGAAGTATACGACTGACTTAAGGGGCCCTATCTTGAGTCCCTAACTAATGGTCTAACGCATAAAGCAATAGGGCGATCTATAGGTCAACTAACTCACCGGGGACCGGTAACTGATTAATCAGTGCATAAGCCTTTCGGATGAGCTCAAACATCCTGGGTGCTTCGTACACCCTTCCGCCACAGATCCCGGTGAGCATAAATCCGTATTTTTCGTACGCCACTCGTGGTTGTTTTCCAATCAGAGTTTAGTCAACTTCCCTGGACTGACTACCAAAGCTCAGTCAACCCAGTGGAGGGGACCTGGAAATTCCCCTTCGTCGTCGCACTTTGTTGAAAACACTTAGGTCGCAAAAAGGCAGAGTGTAGGACATACTTAGCAGAGTCTGTTTGAGACGCATGGTCATTTGGGAGTGTTCAGGTCCAGTAGTCTACGCAGATCCTAAGATACCCACCTTCAGTCACGTTGAGGTGTGAAAGATTACGAGAGGTTTCATCAGGTTAGCTTTGGCCGGAATCTCGTCAAGGTATTTCCCATGCACCTCAGAGAATGGAGCAGCTCAGAGTACAAGTCACCGTGACGCAAAAATGGTCATCATTGTCAAGCCCGAAGTGGCTCTCTATGATTGAATTCCGGTTAACAGTTGTTTACGCTCAGTACGACTCTATAGTCGGTTTCTGCCCGAAATCTGAGTCAAGTGCAATCCGTTTCGTCAATACATGTGGATTCTTCTAATATATCACTGGATCGCCCAAGGGAATTGGAAGTAGGGTCGAGTATTCGACATGGGAGGGAGGCCAGGTTAGTTGGACTCTTCCGGGTCTTTTCAGGGTGCAAGTTGCTTCCATGAAATCGCTTACAATACTGGTCGGTGACAATGGAAACAAGCGACGTTATCCTATATTATGGAACGACCTCTTGATTCTGTCAATCTCCATGGAGGGAGCTCAAAGCATTTTGAATGATTATCGGGAGATCAGACTGGGAAGCGTGAGGGCCGATGCAAACGGCTGCCTGACTACAAAACAGCAGCGTTTGGGCAGTTGATAGCCAGTAATTATCCAATCGGTACTAAGTATGAATATCAGCACAAATTTATTTGTGATAATACCAGCCCAGTCCTTTTAGGCAGCGTGAGCAACTATTAGCCATGATCCAGCGAGCCACACAAGATGACTTACTTCAAGTTGTTTTTTCAGTCGTGCCTGTAAGATCAATGATTAGAGGCCTGGCGAAGGAGTCTCCTACACCTCTAAGTTGGGAGCTGATTCGAGCTTGCAACTCACTTCAAGGGGGTGGACTTCCACTCGGCCACCCTCTGTTGCATTGGGGGCAGGTTCTTGTTAGAGCCAAATGCCTTGTTTGAGAGCCCTAGTCGTCCTCCTGCTTAGCGTTGGACTCCTTGGGCTGCCCGTCCACAAACCTATTCAAATGATACAAACAATAAATTCCGCGCTGCATCCGTCGTGGTGCAAGATAATCAGATGTTTGGTTCCCTTTACACCGAGCGGGTGTGTAGTGATAAGTATGCCACCGCTCACAATTCGCTCCCTTATTTAACCTGTCTCTTCTGTCTCCAACCACATCATTTTGCTCGCTTTGCCTACTCTCAGTAGTTTCATTAACATGCCAAATAATTGCGATGATTGTCCAACTGTGTTGTGGATGGTTTTTCGTCTCGTAGCTCACATTTTCCCTAACCTCGCCAGTCTCTGAATTTCGGCTCCTTCAACATGAATACCCTGATGCAGGCTGGTTAGCAGGCGTGGTCAGCGCTGACACTGGATTCACTGTCGATTAGTTTATAGTGCCTGAGTAGAATGCGAAATCAGGATTGGACTAGTGTAATTCAATTATTTGCACCTCAGGTCTCGTGAAAGTGTTTCTTGTACATTTCGAAGACGCAGTCCAGGCTACGGGTCAGCGTTTCGATGGAGTAGTCCTCATTGAAAAGGGCGAATAGTTCCCTTCGGAATGAATTGTGGTTAACAGTCATTTATAAACCTTAGGACTGCATGGTTTGTGTTCGAAAGGACAGTTGTTTTAAGCGCAGCTTGTTTTTCATCTCTGCTTATGATCCATTAGGCGGTAGCACTGACAAAAGGATGAATTTTAGGACGCATTCATCACTTTCGCTCTTGGGATCGAAGGGTTTGAGATTGTGGTGGTAACAGGTTATTTCAATCTGCAAGTGGAGGAACTTAGTGCAACGGGTGCTTGTGTAGGTGGGGTTGTATCGTACTCGATTAGTGTACGGAAAAGGGGACTGGGTTTTCTAATTTTGTGCGGCTAATCGGTTATTCCTGTTTAGTACGAGTTTTCGACACAGTTCGTGTCCAACGACAAGGCGCTCTAACTCCGCAAGTACTCTGAATCAGGTCCATCCTATTCCGGCAAGCAACCCTTTTCTCGATTCTGCTCAGAAATGTAGATCATGCTGTTGTGCGTACGTATAATCGGACTTTGCATTACTTTTAAAGCGACCTTCACTGCAGCTTAATGGTCGTCGACACAAACTGCAAATTTGGTTAACCGCGCAACGTCTGTGAGTTCCGAATTCGTGCGCCACTTACGAGCAGATATCATCAGGTGAGTTAGAAACTCCGACGAACAGGAATGTAGTCGAGCAGTGGGATTAAATCAATCAGGCGGTGCACTTGACAACCGGTTTGGGTTGCGGTCCAGGATCCGCCGTTCATCAGAGACACTGGGTTTCTCAGGAGTAACCGAACTTAAAGGAGAAAAAACGCCAGCTCTCACTCTGTAGAAAAGTGAATAAGATGATGATACCTACAGATTCAAGTGACGGTAAGCCTTAAGAAGGACCTCGAAAAGTGGTGGGTTGGGGAAGTCGAGGAAGTGGAATTAACGGGTGCTTCAGGTAACAAACAGGCTGTTTAAGCTTATAAACAAAATCGTTGGGCGATGAATTTTGGTTAGTAAGGTTGTGTAATAAAGATAGGATACGAGGGGCTCGTCTGCTGGGACTGCTTTTATTTGCCCTAAACAAAATTTATATGGGTCGGCTCAAGTTAAACCTTATTTGGCAATTCCTCTCGTCTGTCTGGCTCGTTGTCTCTTCGATCTTCATTCTGAGCCAAGTCCGCGCTCACCTCTACATGTCCTCAAAATCAGACCATTTTCAGCCTGCCGCTGAAATTGGGCATTAAACTGTTCCATATTTGTCTTCTTTACTTTTACTTTTACACGTCTATCTCTTGCTTGAGGATAAATCGGCCCCACAGTCATCGCAGACCTTTGCAGATCAAGCGTTGCGATTGGAGGTCAAATCCGCACAGATTGCCAAACAGTTTTGTTTCCATCACCGATGACCGTAGGCCGCTCGTACGCTTTGACGTTCCAATTCCTTTTCAACTGCACTGATCCACGTTTTTAACTGACCACCACCGCGAGAGCACCATCACAAATAAGGTGCGGAACACTTCTGCCGGTGGATTTCCGTGTCTGAGCGCCGTAGAACATTACCGAACTAGTGTGACCGTCAGCGCTGGGGGAAGATAGAAAACTGTTCAATATCACAGCATCGACTTCTTTTTTCGTTGTCAGATATCCGTTCTTCCCAGCTTGTCCAAAGGATTCGTCGCAAGCACCGATGATCGAATAATTCCAGCTTCGTCGCATCTTCAACTCTTAACAACCAGACTGAACACCGGGCGGACTGCAGCGCAAAAGTCGCGAATCGCTACGTGCACATAATACTTGTCCAAGCTGCAGAAACGAGCTACGCGCATTGTCGATCTTCGTAATAACTTCGTCCTTCGCTTTCTCTTTTAGTAGGAGAACCGATCATAGATGTCTGAATGATGACACATTCCTAATTCATTCGCCCGTGATGGAAATTTGTTACGCACCTGGTACTGAGAAGGTCGAGAAGGCTTTTGTTTTGTTCGTATTGATTATGAGGCCTACTTCTGTACCAGAGAGTGATTCGGTCAAGTATTGGATATCTGACCACTGGAAAACCGAGCACAACAACTTTGTCCGCAAACTCCAGATATGTGATGTAAACTAAGAGACTAAGCTAGACTCCTGGATAGCCCGTTCCGGCATGGCTCATAGTTTAATCGATAACTGAACAGAACCGGAGAAAGTGGACCCCAGAATGAATAGTAACTTTTGAAGATTCCTCACGTTACATTAGCACTTGTGGTTGTGGACGACTATTAAGTGCTCAATATTCTTGAGAGCTTACCAGGCGTTCCATCAGCTTCACACAGAGACTCGACTAACTGATTCGAACGTCGCGCAGAAATCAACAAAACATGTTATAGTGGATTGCTGGAGCTTATAGCGGTATTCCAGACCTCGGCAGTGAAAATATTTGGTCAATGCAACCTCTACCAAGTCTAACTTCTCTGATTTGGCCTAGTGTGGCGACCACTCAACGTGCTACGATCGTAGTTGACATCGCCTCGCCTTTTTCCGGCATTTGCAGAGCAACAACATTCAACTGACGTGGTGTGGGCTTACTTCGGCGCGTAGTGCATGCTCTTTGAGCCAACAGTGTGACACGAATCCGAGACCAGTGATTTTGAGTGTAACATCACCGGCTGAGGTGGTTCTCAGCTTTTATGAACCACTACCTATTATGCCGTATCACTTAGGGAACTCAGTCAACGAATGACGGAACGCGACTACTCGCCCGAAAATACAGTTTTTAAATCCATCACAACTTGATGGATCCAGATATGAATATATTCCATTTTGGTCATATCGCGATCTAGTGAGCAACGAAGTACCATGGACGATCATATTTGGCATAACAAGGCTAACAATCAAGAAAATACCAAGTCTGGCGAGCAAACACAAACAGCGGAACGCTGTTTATCTATGGTCTTTATCAATGACTTATACACCGTCCGTAGTCCCAGTCCCATTTTCGCCGACGACCAAATGTCTGAACTTATTAAGCCAACATTCACTTATTCCAACACGGACCTCAATCGCTGGGTTCATTTCAGGCGTTCAATTTTGATCGAGGGTAGACCTCTACCCGAAATGACAGGAATCGCGCTCCTTTCAATGAGTAGCAAACACTTCTCTTCCCAATCTCTTCAAAAGATTACTGTTTTATCTTATTTACATTATAGTTTGCATCATGGGCTAATTTCATCTAGTACTTGTCTATCCGAGGTACAATACAACATTGGCTTTCTTTTCCATGATAGACGTGCATTATTCATGCCGTCATATGCAACGAATCAGCTTTGGAATCGCAGAACGGGCTAGTTTCCATCATCCGCAACGAAAAGATTCATAGGAGATTCATGCGTTCATTCTTGTATTTCAGACACAAGCGGCTCGGTGTAACTTCGGCCATCAATTGAAGATAACTTTGAGGCGAGGATTAGTATTTGGCAACTACAACACGAATTACTTTTACTTCCTGATCTCACCCCCCCCCCTAATGGGAACGTGAGATCTGTGAGGGACATCGAAATATGAATAATTTACCGGAGTCCAGTTCACAGATTTTGTTGAGCAGTAACGCCCGGTACATCCCAAAAGTCATTTCAAGGGTATCCACAAAATTCAAATCTAATAATGAATTTGGTTCAAATTTATAAGCCAGCAGGACCAATGGATCGAGTCTAACTGTCTCATTCGGAAAACGTTTTTTCTGTGAGAAGCAACATTCTCAGTTCACATGTCATTTCCAGAATGCGGTTTTAACTGGGATAAAGTTGGACAGATCCGATCAATTTCCTGGGACCTGCTATTCCAAGTCAAGTAACAGTCCTCCGCCATTTCATCACTTGTGCCTCTTTGTTGCCAATCCTACCCTAGGAGGTATTTTCCGTTCATTCATTATTAGTTGTAAATTAAAGCGCCAATTGACAAATAGATAAGGGCGGCGCGGAATCCTACATTCCACTACCTGTTGTACAGCCGGCCATTCCCAAAGTATCACGGTTGTCAAAGACATTACGGGTCACATGCTGCGCAATTTCTCTTACAGATGCACGCAGCAAATTTTTGGGTTTTAAATTTCTTTCTATCTAATCCGGACCGTCCATAATTAGTCCTAAATGCATAAGGAAACTTAACATTTCCATCTCACCTCCTCTAAGTTAATTTTTAACGGACTTGATTTTGCGTTATTCTAAAGCCATAGGGGGAATGAAAATTCCGCCTGTTAAGCTTCAATTCAACGGTGATTTTATTTTCGTGAGGCGTTGCATCTTATTCCGGGGTTTGCGAGAGCCAATTAGTAAAGTTTTGGATTCTTCGTTTTCCAACGATGTTTGAGAGCCAGCCGTATCGTTCAAAGGAGCTATACCGATTACTAATTCTCCCAAAGCTTATGCTAAAACTCCAAGGATCTATGGTGGCTACCTAAAATTGGACATGCACTGCTGAAAAACCGGAGGATATATCATCCAGATTCAATGAGTCCTCTTCATTTTCTCGGCTGGATCTAAAAGATGCTTACGGATCCTTCTACATCTTGACCGCCGTGAGTGAAATACTGTTACCACTCCTTTTGGTCTGCATTTTTGTACATATGGATTGTACGTTTCACTCGCACTTTTTAAGTTGTTGGCAAATTCAGTTGTCTATAATCTGGTTGGTATTGAGAATTATCAAGACGACTTATTGGTCCATGGCCTTGGTAAATCAGTTCTGATGAAAGAGTTCATTCATTACTGTAAGTCTGTTCTGAATTCAATGCCGTCACTAAACCATCCAAATGCGTTTCCAGTTCCATTTCCATTGAATGCCTTGGCTACCCCATTGAAAGTGATGGCTTTTATCCAGATCTCCCTTGATGGTTGTACATACCTCCACAAACTTCAGTGGACCCCACCCACTTGTCGGTCCTATACGACATTATTCGCGATTTATTCCAAATTCCTCCCAAATAATGGGATATATATGACTTACTACCTACAGATGTCTTTCGTTGCTGTACTCCACATGAACAAAGTTACGTTGCATTGTGGATCGTCCGAACATTCATTATTTTGCACAAGTCTGAATACAAATAGTGTGCCATCGGAGTCGTAATGAAGGATGAAAACAATGAGTGAGAAAGGAAAAAGAAGAGATGTGTAGAGTACACAACACACGCCAGTTCTTCTATTTCCCATCTCCACATCACCGGCCATCCATCGGGATGGATGGCTTGGTACAACCCGGTTATACAAACCAAAGTAGAAGGCTGAATTACGGGACCCCACCTCGAACAGCCGAATTACACACGCTCGATGGCAAATCGAGTCCGTTGCCTTTGAGCTGCAGCAAAAATCACATTAAAACTAACGCATGGTCTGAATCGACGTACGTAGTCCAGCACGATCCGCAGTTCTGGACAAAACTGTGCCACTGATAGCTTACTGTAATATGATTGATCTGTTTCAGATTTCCCGTCGAGTTCGCAACAGCTTTGAGCAGAAACTACCGAGGTATTAGCAACTTCGACGAGCAGCAATGTAGGCGAGCGTTGAGACGAAATCAAACAAGTGATGCATTTGCAGCAGGTTTTGTCTGTGGTCCCCGGTCAAGCGTTCACCAAAGACACTCATTCTTACAAGGGTCGCTGGGCCTAATGCAACAGAAACAGCAGCTTCTTAACTACAAGGTAAATAAGATGCGTTGACAGCTATAGCATCAGCTGACAATAAGCCAATAAGAATGACCGCGAATATAAGTAGCTTAAGATAGCAAAGAAAAGGAAGTAACAGCTGCCTCAGGTAACGGTCAGAGACGGTTTAAGCTTATACGCGAAACTGTTTGGTGGCAAACTTCGAATATTGAAGTAATGTGTGACAGAGATGGAGGAATCATCTATTGTAGATAAACAACAAGCCATGGACTGTTAGACTAAGCACTTTAAGGATCAATTTAGGTGGCCACACGCAAACCCATTTAGCCTGACGTTCGCAGCTGTGAATATTTGAGAGGAGTCGGTCGCCCAACGGTTGTAGTCTTTCTGGACTAAAGCGATGCGTTCGAATCAGTAAATCGAACACTGCTGTTCAGCGCCCTCCACCGGAACAGTATGCCAACGAAGTTCCTGAGCCTGTCGCGAGCTTTTTACTCGCATACCTGTGTTCGCATGAGGGTGTACGATGAACTGTCAAGTTCATTCAAAACGACTAGTGGCGTTCGACAAGGGTGTCCCATCTCTCCATTCTCGTTCAACTTCGTCATGGACGAGGTGATGGAATTTGTTTTAGGAGGTCTTCAGAATGTGGGAGTCTAACTGGGAAATGGATTACGCAGATGACGTCGTGTTCCTGTTGGAATCCGCGGACCACGTACAACGCGCATTAGATAGACTCTCGAGATCGGTTGCTCGGTTTGGCATGTTTTGCACCTTCAAAGTGTAAAGTGCTGTTATAAGACTAGACGGCAGTAGTCCCAAACTTGATACTGGATGGAGAGGAACTAACGATTGTGGACCGTTTCACTTATCTTGGCAGCTGCGTGTCGAACGATGGTAGCTCGTCAATAGAAATGAGTACGCATATTTCCAAGAGTCGAGCAGCTTACGCTTGACTGAAGCACTTGTGGCGTCGGCCTGATATTTCACCGAAGTCGAAAAGTCGTGTGTACTGTGTCGCAGTGCGCTCAGCTCTGTGGTATGGTTGCGAGACATGGAACGTGCGTGTCGGAGATGTCCGTCGCTTGGAGGTTTAACGACCATCGATGTCTAAGTAATATGGCTAAGATTGGATGGAGTGACCGGGTGAGTAAGGTGGAGGTCAGAAAAATAGTATTAGGTGCCAATTCTGAGAATACCTTTTATCAGCGCATGAAAATTAGTAGACTACGTTTATTGGGTCACGTGTTGCGTATGACGAACACTCGTCTACCATATCGTGTCTCATTTCGTGTTCCTCCCACGGAGTGATAAAAGCTGTGCGGAGGCCAAAAGATGACACGGGATAAGAAAATGTACAGTGAACTTAGGTAAAGTCGGTATCTCAGCTCTTCGTGGTTGGGGTCCGAAAGATCCGTCAACTGGCTGGCTGAAGGCACTGAGGGATATGTCAATGAGACGTGAACAGTGGCGATCATGTCGTCATTTTCTGTCAAATCAGAACGATTGAAAGAGTGTGTGTGTACTTTTGGACTGTGTTCCGTATGTTGGGTACTGCAGCATTCTCATCTTTTCCTGTCTATGTAGGTGCATTTCCTGTTCCCCTCACATATCACTCCTATTATAGAAACATGCAACTGTCGAGAAAAGATGGCGGTCAATGGGTTTAACGCTGAACGATGATGTGTAGTTGTGATTCATCCCCACATGCATTCGTATATTCCTACTCCCTCGATGGGGTTACGAGGAAAACACTAATACAACTCAGCATTGATGGAGAAAGACTGCGTTTGAACAAAACCGTTTACTTGGTACACAGATAATGCTTCGGGAGAATTTTACAATTAATTCAGGTTAGATGTGATTTTGGGTTTATGGAGTGAATATTTAGGAAAGGCAGAGAAACGAACTAATTAAGGTATTTGAAACATGTTTCTCTAGTGCTTACACAATGTTCGCCTAATTTCACGCCGCTCTCTGGGGTCGTAATGGTTGGATGATGGATCGAGGCAATAAGCCGACCACATGATAAAAGTGTGAAAATCCTAACCAACACATTGGCATATGTATGCCCAATTAAACTGCCGGGTGAGTTCACGACACCAATCAGGTGACGGTTGAAGACAACGGGTGGTGCTCTTGCACCCTTTGACTGGCTGCGCTGCCATTCTGTGTCATCCTATTTCGTTGTTTCGTTGTCGGATATTTGGTTTCATTATGTTCTTCGTTCGCCGCTACAATCGCTCGGAATTACGTTTGTTCAAAAGCCGTATCGTTTCTCAACATGGACTGGAATCACGCATTGCTGCGCCTCAACGATATTCTCATCGTTCTAAAAGAGGCACTCGTGCTGGCTGGCAGGCAGCTCTCAAATGCATCCTCCCAACCAAGATGTCCATTCCGGCACTACTGAGTATCAACATCCTTTTTCTGTTTACGAAAACGTCGGATCTGCCCCTTACAGTTCAATCACCGATCCATGTTCACATGTGTGTCATCTGCATACAAAAATCGTGGCTGAACCCGAATATCGCTGATTCACTCACGTCGATAGACAGCTTCAGACTCCACCGGCAAGACAGAGTTTCAGACAAGAAGGCTGGAGACAGTGTGACAATGTACATAAACTCTTTCTGGTTTGGCAAGGCCGAAGTTGTTCATACGGAACTGAACTGCCTCTTGAAACAGTGTTATCCTAAGTTTTCTCGCTATACAAGCACTATTGCCCCTTTTAGCTGGCAACAAAATATCGCTTCTTCTTTCGACTCTTTTCTATTATTTATCGTTCCTCTTCTTAAGGACAATCAGCACATTATTGTAAGTGATTTTAATCATACACCTACTCCACCGCTGACTGTTTGATTTGACTGATCTCTGCGTTTCTCCCAACAGAGGCGGTTCCATTTCAGATAGTTATTATCAACCACCCTGATTTATCTTCCCTGAAACTGCGTGCTCCAATTTTAAGTAGCGATCATTGTCTGCTTCTGTTAGGGCCCAAGATATACTCCAGGGCAGCTTTCCATTCCTTTAGGCGAATAAATCAAATCCGAGTTCGCCTCTGTAACCTTTCATACAGCAACCTTACTCTTCTTCAGAAATCCCTTCCACTCGCACCTACCTGGTTCTCTTTTGAACTCCTGCTCAATGACAATGTCAAACTTTTCATAGAGACGGCCAACGCAATCTTTGATATTTGCTGCCCCTCAGAAACACTACTCGTCTCAAATGGACGTATCTCTACCCAGAAACTGGAATTTATATTTCCAAACTAATAAAAGCTGAAATCAAACGCATCGACAGTACATTGGTCAGCCAACTCTTGAGTGGCAATACTAATCGATTTCTATGGCAAGGCATTCGACTGTTGTGTGGGAGGAAAAAGAAACGTGGAATGTTTTGCGGATGTCGACAGCATCAATCGTGCCCTCATCCATCATCATCATCATCATCATCGTTCAGCGTTAAACAGCAAGGCAAGCCTCACTGACCGCTGCCGTTCCCCAGAGTTACACGTTTATATAAAAAGAGTGAATACCCAACGGGAACAGGGAGTGGACCTACACAGGCGGGAAAAGATAAGATGCTGCTGCAGCCAACACATGGAACACAGTCCATCATTCCACATATACCCCAGTCATACTTGAACAAGGTTAGGATGCGATAGTTACAAGTTTTTTCTAGAGAACTGACGCTCGACCTTCTCCGCACCACTTAAATTACCACAGGGTTTGGTCCTGACGGTCTGCCTTCAACTCTTTTAAAGCATGGTGCTGTAGCTCCGACCGACGCATCTACTTCTCTACTTAACTCACCATTAATCCCGTCTTCTATCCCTGACTGTTGGAGACCCGTCACTATTATTCCCATCCCTAAATCTAACAGTTCCATTGCTTTGACAAGACGTTCTTGCCCCATCGCCTTGACCTCTGGTCTTAAACTGACAGGGCGTGTCATGCTTAAGCGCATGCATTCTTCTGTGTCCTCAATGACGACCCATTGCAGTTCGTCCATAAATCTAACAGGTCCACTTTGGACGCTTTCGCCTCCCTCATTCACCACGTTTGTAAACCCTTAAACGCATCAATGAAATCCGTCCGTTGCGCCTTTTTAGACTATTCGTCGGCATCCTGTTTGGTTTCCCGGTCCCTTCTACTTCACGAACTGGAAACATTTCGTTGTTCCAGGCCGTTATTAGCATGACTGTCTGATTACTTTCTAAACGAACCCAGCGCACACGAATAGACGGTAAGATTTCAAAACTGGTGATTGACAACTCAGGAGTGCTACAGAGCGCTGTTCTCTCACCGTTCTCTGCTTACATCAGCGACTTATCAGCTAGCTCCCCATGTCACCTGTTTAAGCATGCTGATTATGCTGCACCCTCCCAAGCCGTCTCAAACAACGATGAGCTTCAAAGTTTCTCCAACAACCTATCTACTGTTTATGATTTCCCTGCACTAGCTGGCTTAAATCACAACACATCTAAATGTTTCGAATGCCTGTTCTCTCTCTCTCTCTCTCAATCAGCCTGCCCATCCGAAGTGTCTTCCACCAACTCAAAAATACTTTCCAGGGTTGGTTCTGTGAAATATCTAGGAGTTACTATTGATAAAAATCTGAAGTGGACTTCTCACATTTCCACCTGTGTAAAAACTCTCCGACGGTTGTCACTTCATATCAGAAAGCCTCGACACTACAAGTTGAAACAAAGCACCTCCTGATTTTTATACCAATGCTTTTCCAAACTTTCTTCACTGTTCTCCAGTTATATATATCTAGGTTTACTTAGCAAAGACTTCAAAATTCTTCACCGGGGACCACTAACTATTAGCCGTGTGTCCTTCATACCACTTACTGAATTGTCCCGGAATCTGTGATCAACACTCATCAGCAGGTGAGAAACTTGCTCACAAAATTCTTTCTGATTCCATGCATCTTCTGCGTAACGAACTTCCAAAGTGTCGCTCTCATATTTCTACACAATCCGTTTCATTCCGTCCAGAATCAGTAACCATAAAAACTCCACCGTCCCATATTTACCTCGTATTTTGACAAATCGTGCCCGGGTTTCAACCGAGATCCTGAGCAACATATGACAATGTGGAATGATTATTCCTCGATGGGGTTTTATATTTTTCGCGACCATTAGCAGCGCATTTGCTTCCGTAAAACGCTTCTCCGGTACCTGCAACAGTTGTCAATCCTCCAACCTCATGGAGGTAGTGAACCACATGATACTAATATGAGAGTACTAACAAACAAAATGGCAGATGAAGGTGAAATCTGGGTTCACGAAGGCAACCAGGTGACGGCTGAACACAACGGGTGGCGCGCTCGCACTAGCTATCTTTCCCCAATATAAACCTTCCAACATTTCCCATCTTAGGTGATCTT
>LUCM01007130.1:27569-75624 GCA_008360955.1 Fasciolopsis buskii | reverse complement strand
AATATCTGAATCTAGATTTGTGTCCAGCGGTGTGATCCAATCACACCGCTGGACACCAATCTAGATTCAGATATTAAGCCATTTACTTGCACTATCTGCTTACTAAATGACAAATAAGATGAAAACCACGACAGCATTGGATCATCGATACCGTAGGATGCCATTTTACTTAGAAACCTAGAGTGAGATACTCTGTTGAAAGCTTTCGTCATGTCTAAAAGATCACCATAACTGATCTCCCAGCAATCGCGGCCTCGGTGATAGTGTTCAGGCAGTCCGTCATGCAAGTAGTGCAGGACTTCTTATGAAGGAATCCACGCTCTCCCTCTGCTGTTTTATGCAAATCATCCTGAAACATAGGAGGCGGTAATGCTTCAATTTAACTAAAATGGTTGCGACACGGTTGTGCGACTTAAGGAGGGCTTTTTATGCGTGTGACTTTTGTACTGATGTGAAGATAAAACTTGAGATGACATTGACTCGACAACTACTAATCCCAAGCCTGTTACTCATGGTGTCCTAGAGGAAAGCGTACTTGGTCTTTTGCTATTCCTTATGTATAATAATGACGCACTAAATTCAGTATCTCATTGCGTCCCTATCCTGTTTATCCTCGTAAGCCCAAAGACGCTATACAACGGTTTGAGAAATCTCTGCAGATTTTTCCGCGTTGGACGACTGGCGTACCTCCTGGATGATGAGCTTTTCTGCCGATGAGATCGAAATACTCAAATATAGGTGTACACTACCTAAAGGTTCAATTTTACTATGCGGATCTTCTATTCCATGTAAACGCACAATAAATCACCTTGGTCTCAACTACTCCCCTTTTTAGACCACATAGTTATTCGTTCTGCTAATGCAGGCAGAAATTCGGGTCTGATTTTTTGCGCAATGAAACTGTCCGACAGCATTCTCAGCATTCACAAAACACACGTTTGGCCATTCTGTGAGTACGGCAATTTGATATATTCCAGGATGACAAAGTACGATATGATTTATATTCATACTGGTATAATTCTCGATTACTTCGAGAAGCATGCATGGTTGCATGATCAATTGTAACAGGGTTATTGCAAGCCACGTCGAACAAACAAACAGAATGAGGGGGAATAGCAAAACTGGCATATTAAGAGAAACAAAGTGTCTGTACGCACCAGTGATGAGTACCGTAGACGCAGAGTTCAACTGGAGGGTGGCGGCGGGTGAAGATGTGTCCGCAGTTTTTAGATTTAAGGGGTCTATAAAATGGACATAAATGTTAAAGTGTCATGAAAAGTCTCCAAGGACCTTCAGTGCGAGGTAAAATTTTCAACGGACCAAAACAGCTGGCAGGAAGAGTACTGGATCCTGGAGCCAAGAAAACAGCTAAAAGCCATTCGAGAATGCGGATGAATGAAGAACGCTGTTGAAGAGTTTTGGTTGACCATTTTTCGAAGACATGAGGAATGAAAACGTCGTCGGCGTTGGGGATTAGGTGTTCATATGATTTGCGTTGAATAATTTATCTGGCGCTGGTAAGCCAGTATGAGACAACCGGGTTTCTTTGGTCCTTTGTTTGCGTTGGATGGTTTAGCTGATAGCAATTATTGGTACAGTGACAGCCGCGATTACCGAGGGGAACATTTTGGGGTGATGTTCGCGATAGACGATGGTAGCGGCATCTGGAACAAAGATCTAATTGTGGGTGCCTTCGTGGCGATTGGATGTCAACGTCGTGGGGATGTTAGAAACGGGCGGGTAGTTCCCGCATTAAGTTTGTGTAATTGGGAGGACTTGTCCGCTCAAAGAGTCACAAGCATTGTGGATCGGATTATGTGGCCTCGGTTTCTAGGCGGACGTGCAACAGGGTCATTAGGTTATTTTGGTGAATTATGCAAATTAGAAGCAGTGTCCACGTCTTCACGGCCATGGAGCAGTTCGAATTTGTCCGTCCCGGGATGGTTGATCTGAGCCTGGGGTCAGCTTGCTTTCACGGTGTCTTGAGGCGAGCAAGGATGGGGCCAGACACTGGATGGTAGGCCCTTGGGAAGACACGAGTGCAAACGCACACAACTGGGACGGAAAAAGGGAGAGATGGCAGTCTGGAGGTATTCCAGCTGAGGGTTACGGAGCGCAAAAATACAAGAACTAGAAGTGATGAATGTTATGTAAAATGAGGTATCATGTTATGCCAAACTTCTCTCTCGGATGGGCCTACTTGTCAAATGCATGCAGAATACGGGGTTTATTTGAGTATTAGTTTTGGAGTAAGTGTGAATGTGATATGAGTACATATGTTTTTTTATAAGCCTTGCTAAATACGCATTAAACACGATAGAATGTCAGATGAAAAATCGCGCAGGCTTGTTTCATTGACTGAGGTCTTCTGCCTATACCTACAATGATATGTACTTGTGCAGACTACCGGGTATGATAATGGCTAGACCTTGTTGAGTGGGTCGACCTAAGACATCGAGCGTTGTATTACTCAATACCCTAGGCCCGAATCACAGGCTCTTTCTATTGGAGCGTAAGGATCGTGCAAGTTAAACTAATTTTGTACGGTTATGGTCTTCCCAATTTCGTTTTGAAAGGTAACGGAGGCAGGAGAAATGGTTCTTATATGTAGGGGTAGTCTATTCCATAAGTAGGAATATTTGATGATGAAGTTTTTCCTAAGTGCTATCCTCGACACGGTAACTGATTCCAAGAACAGCTGGACGCATGCCATAGGAAAAGTTATTTCTTACTTGGGGTGTGGAAATGCACAAACTTTAACCAATAATCTTATGAACAAGGCAGAGGTTGAGGTGAATGCAATGCAGCCACAAGGGCTCGAGGTGTAGTTTTGTGCAACATTCCATGTAGTTTAGCGAGGAAGAGTAGCCCAGAATTCGTTTTCCAAATATTTGTTGAACATTCTTTCTCTCGAGTCTGTCACTCTGCCACATGTAGAAACACATGATGGAACAGTAGTCCAGGATAGGCCTTACATGCGTTTTATATATTGACAAATTGCCTCTTGGTTTTCAAAGGTTCTGTGCCCTAACCCGATTAGCCTTCTAACTTTTGCAACTAGCACCAAGATGCGTTCTGAGAAGTTGAACCTGCTGGGGTAATGCAGATCATACACCAAAACGACCCTAAGCAGTCCAACATTTTTCCCTGTAATCTGTTTTCAATTTCAAAATCAATAGGAAATGACACTATATAATTGTCATATTGACGGGGGATGTTTATAGTGGCAATATAGACTGGTAGTATCAAACGTCATGCATGACTGTATAAATGTAGGTGCATGTGCCAAATCTTTTGTGTACATCGTCTTTATTTTCATTTCGGTTATCTGTGTCTTTTCTCAATGAGGATTACTTTAAAAGCAGCTGGCAAATGACCCACCGCAGTTACGGACAAGTGAATACGAATGCCCCTTGAGTTTCAGAGGTGCTTTTCAGCGGAGTCACTGCACCGCACTTTTTCCGCTGTGGCCTTTGGGTAGCCATTGTGGCAAGCAACATCTATGGTTGGAAGCAACGGGGTCCTGAACTTACTTATTACCAACACACAAACCATCGTGCCCGAAAATGCCGTCTTCCCATGGACATCTTTTTTATTCATCTAACCCAGGAAGGATGTTGTCATTGGGTTACGCTCAACATCGCGAGCTTTTTCACTGAACCTTGTACCTTCATAACAGTTAGCTTAAAAATTAGTAGATTTTTAATTGCAACTTGCTACACGGTCATAATGTGGATTCTGGTTGCCTCCGCTGAAAATGCATTTCCAAAGCCGCTTAGGGTGTGACGGAACTTACGGATATTGCAAGAAACAGTTCCCTTTACAGAAAAATCGCAATCCCCAAATGCAACTTACCCTCAAAGTCCACGTTAGTGCTTTGTGTTTGGACCAGGGTCTCTCTTAAGGGAACTTAAGTTAAATTTTTTCCTTATAAGGGAAATATAATTCATGGGTGCCATATGCTGGACCACTCGATCAGAAATAAACTGTGCTGCTAACTGATGCGGAAACAGTTTTTTCCTCTGTTTTGCTGCCACTACAATCAAATAATGACACAAATTTGTTTTAGCCGTAAAAATTCCCGAAAACCTGGCGCCTAATTCGTACATTCCAAACTTGCCCCCGATAAATATTCCCAGCTAACGCCTGATGCAGAAGACGTTGTGGTTTACTTATTGTGAACAACGAAAAGCTTAGGAACCCACCGCATGGATCTCCGATTCATTGTTCATAGCCTGAAGGCTTTAGTGGTTTTAGTTGGGTGCAAGCAACCATTAGCTCCTTTTTTCTTTTTACCCGGATCAATTTTCTGGAGTATTTAAATATATAAACACAACCTGGAGCTGTTCGTGGACTCATTTCTTGCTGTAATATTCATGAAGAATTTCCTAGAAAGCTGGACTTTACATAGAAAATGATACAGTGCATTCAAAACATGGACAAAAGGGAGAAGACGGAAACCCAGAAATAAATTGACAGAGGAAAATAGGTTAGGCACTGATGCGCAGGACGCCATTTTAAACACGAATTCACCAACCACGTTATGCAAGTGAATCTCTGATAATTATTGTTTCCCCACCTAAAACATGTCCGTGAACAACCAACGGTCAATCTCAAGGAATACCATCCAGGTGATTCACAGTAAAGTATATCAGATAACAGGTAAGGTTTATGATCTGGAAAGCGTAATTAAGCACTCAATGGCAAAACCAAGTTGGGAGCATGAACTTAGTCCAAATTTTACATTTCAGTTCAAATAAATGCTTCGCTTTTAATTAAGGCAGCTCACAAGACATCCCATAATAAAATTGACATGCGCTCACGCAATCATTAGGGACACCCACTGATCCACTCAATATAAAAATGACAAAAACCATTTTTGCAACAACGCAACTCACAAGCAGCAAGCAATCCATAGCAGGTCACGAGGCCGAGTGACCTTCACAACTGTGCTTCATTAAAATGGCGCAGAAAGACTCGCCAGAACGTTGGAGACCTTAAGGACCATTTCCCCGCAACTAATATAAATTCTGGGAATATTCGCGAACGGAAATCATCAACTATGGCCTATTCACGCAGATATTTGGCCGAATTTCCAACATCTACCAACTGCAGCGCTCAAAATATTAAACAATTAATGTACCTTGTGCTTTCATTTGCGGAGGAAAACAAAAACCCGAAATATTCAACCTATGACTCCGCCAGTAACATTACCAGAAAGCACAGCACATAAGGCCACTTTGGAAAACGTTCAATAGCGAACCGTTTTGGGGTTGGGTAGCTCCCTATGTGCTGAATGGGATAGTACGCGTGCTACTTTTTGGTCTTAACCTGTTTGCATGCAATTATTTATCCAGGGATTGCTCAAAAGAATTGTTGATGCTTGATTGCGTGGTTCCTAAGTTGGCCCTTACCTTTTAATTCCGTCTTCTGCTAAAGCACTTGCAGGTATGCAACACGTCTTCCCAGAGGAACACCGTATGACTTGCAGCTGTTTTGTCATCATGTAAATTACATGGATATTTGGAAGGCAACAAATTTTCGTGCGTTTTCGTCATACGTACGGCTTATATGTCTTCAAAATTTGTTGCCGAATGGTGTTCATGAACGTGTTCTTATTTTTTCACTAGCCAGCTACATTTTATCTCACTCCCTTTTGTATAAAACGTAACAATTTTTCCGCCTCCCTGGTGAAGTCATTTTGCAAAAGTTTTCTTGTTTTTGTGGCATAAATAACATGATTTTTAATGTGCACGGCTTGATCCATCATCCAACGAACTTGATGCACCACTGTCCACAGAACGCCCCCTTCTTGCTTCTTATATAAAAGCTTCCTCAAATACAGCAATCCAGCACAATAGCCGTACCGCCGGCTTGTGGGTCGGCCGCTGCCAAGTGCTTAACGCGTACACGACGATGGACGACGGCGGCAATACCATGATCTACTTTGTTTGATGCCTTAATAAGTTTACCCTTAGAGGGATGGTGTTTTCTTCAGCACTGCCCAACAGTGTTGTAATTGTTCGTGGCCGGTAGATGCACGTAACTGACATAATCAAGGATTGAGTAAGTTGTACGTGTTTCCGTAATCCTTCTGAAGTTTAACTCTTCCTATGCATTTCATAAATTTGCATATATTTTGTGCTGACGATATTCAGGACGAGGTCATTATTGTTCTCCTTGATGACGTAAGATATTTTATTACATATTGCAAAGTAGGTAGCCCCTCATTCCTTTAATAACCCTCTCTGAAAGTGCAGGCAGTTTCCTTTTGAGATGCACATATCAATTGTCGTCACGCACCGTCGTCTGGCGTTTGAAAATCCGTTGGTTTAGATGTTTACAGTGGTGAATTTTCTCGTAGAAGACTCCGTAGAAGTCGCTGACAGCAACTGGCTAGTTGACACTGAAAGAGTCAGATGGCTGCTCAAAAAGTCATTTGCCATCACCCAGCGTTGGTTGGTGAGAGGAGATGAGCTGCCTAAACTGAAGCCGATATTTAAGTTATTGGAATGTTACCATAGCGGTGTATATTGTTTCATTAGTAACAACGTAAGTAACCTTCAAAATGCAACCGTGGTTGAGAGGGGTTCCTCGCTTAGTCTGGTCGCTCGTCGGATGAAAAATTTCCGATGAACATATTCAAGCAGCGCTACTCAATTAGGAAGAGGTAATCACCCGCTTGTAACGTAATAAACTGGGTTAACCTTGGAAATGTCATTATACATCATGTTCGAAGATACATTGGTCCCCGAAGGCAACACTCAGTGTGCCCAATTCCATCAGCAAAGTCATCCGGGTGTTTACAGGACATTTGCATGCTATTGTCCAATATGGACTAAGTTGAATATCTATATGAGATGCATTTAGTTCCCTACCTGCTGTAGCACCCTCAATAAATCCTACCGAGGGTCCGTGAACTGCAGTGGCTCCACCAAGGGAAGCTTTAATTAATGAAACGTTATCACTTCCACTGATAACATTTAAGATTCCGGAAGGCGTCTCTGTAAAGTTGATGCCAATCAGTGGAGAAGCGAGCTACCTCTAACGAAACTTTTAAATGCCTAGGCTACTTTGAATGCATGATGTCGGAGATGTGCGCTATACAGTTTAGTCTATAGGCACGGGAGTCGGCATATATCATTTTTCAAGTTGCCCGACAGCGCAGTGCTGACCCACCAGCACAAACACCGAAAAACAGTTGATGAGCATGAAACCGGCTTCATCATCTTAAACTATTACAACTCGACAGTGAGCAATAAAACTTCAATACACGCGATATTCAGGTTAGCGGACTAAAGCGCGCCTGCAGCGATGTGTACAATCGTCCAACATGTGTACTTCTCCCTGGTAGGTGAATACCTGGCACTGAGATTCAACTGGTGGGTTCATCAGGGAGAACATCTATCGCCAACCACAAGTTTAAATCAGCGATGGTACGAAAAGTTAATCCTTGCCCTATTTTATCCACCAGAAGATGCGGCGAGGTCTGTAACAATTTTCCAAGTGGAGTCGAATTTGGATATCGAGCAAGTTATTAAGTATTGGTTCACCGAATTTCGTGATCGCGGTTAAAGAAACAGGGTAATAAGGTGAGTTTTATTTGGGCTTCTTGAACCGCCAACCATTGACTACATTTTGAGTGCGTCATATCGGAACAAAAGGCACCAAAACACAACCAACTGCATGTAATTTGATCCTCCTCTAACTACAGATCGCGCCGCAGATAAAGTCAAAATGACGGTGTAGAAAATTCCATGTATCGTATATTTTCGATTGCTTTTATCCTAACGCGTATTCCATTTTTTACGTCGGTCTTCTTATGCTTGTACAGTTGTACGGCATCCGTTCGCAGCATTACAACTCTTTTTAGCTCCGATTATCATAGCCTTCTGTGCGTAGTGGGTGCTTATTAAATTTGCCCGCTAACATAAGAAACTGCCGGTAGGTGACGCTGCAGAGGCCTAAATAATGGTTGCAAATTAGAAGGCACGGAGTACCCAATCAGCATTCTGATTGTCTAAGCTGCGGTTACCGGAATTGGAGCAATAAGAAACAAAATATACTGATCGGGATGCCGTATTTCCGTTGCCCATGTCTTGCCAGCCCGGTATTTGTAGCATTTCCAGAGGCTTCCTTTACCCGGTGGTGGAAGTCCCCGGACTTCATTGGAATTTATTGGATATATGCCGGACTGCTACCAGTTCGGTTCCGGGTGAAGACCGTATTCAGCATGCTACTTGGGTAACTTGCTTTGAGGCTCATTCCTTAATCAGTATTCTGTCGACTCTTGATGCACACAACACGATGGGTTATTAGCAAGTTACCCAGCTTTTACAGTACTCCTTAGCATTTTTGTCTCAAGAAATGTGTCGGTTAAATGCGATGCCCCATTATCGCAGTGTCTGGAACAACTACAAGAGTTCGCACTTTATAAACTTACTCCAAATTTCCAACCGAATATAGAGTGGTCCGTGCTGTATATCAGCGAGTTGGACGTACCAGTGGCAGTGCTCGTGCAACTTACACTAAAACAAGTACCGAAGTTGACCCCCCTTGGTAACAATGAGCCACTGCTCCAATTTGCTTTATGACCTGGTAGATGAAGCCCTTAACAGGACAAAGACGGTCCAACTAAACAAACCTAGTTAATGATTTGGAGTGCACCAGCTTAATGCTTGTACCCTTTTCTCATGGAACTGATCTTGAAAATCGACCGGTTGAACATATCCGGGTTGCCGCCGGCAACTTCCTGGATACGATGGCCTTTGAAACATTGAGTATAATGGACTGGTCATGTAGCGCTATTGTGGCAAACATCCATAAATTTCTTTATAGGTTCACCCTTGACCACTAGAGAAATGTCCCATATACCGTGTCCGAATACGAGACCGTGGAAGGGGCTATAACTTCATAGTTGTCACGCCTTGCTCCAGTTTCAAACCAAAATTTTAGCGAAGCTATCCATTAGCACACAACACGTTATTGCTGCAACTACAACGTAAAAAAAAGACCACAGACAAACATCTCTTCAGGGCTAAATAATTGTCCACATTTCATACCATCACAGTAATACACACTTGGTCTCAAAGACGCCAGTAATAAACAATGCACATCCCGTCACGCTTCAGTCATCTGAAATAGGACTTTTGTCACCAAAATTCTCAGGGAATCACCACTGCAACAGAAATCCGTTGGTGCGGTTGCTGCCCACGAATGCAGATCTAAGTATATCAAGGTCGCTCCCTACCAATTGACCTCCAGTCAAATATCTCACACAGGCATCCTGTTTCGCCGGGCCCAAGCACCCGTTCGCCCTCGCTCACTCTGCACCACGGTCGTCAAAGCCAGTTCTTCTAGTTCACCGGTATATTCCACTGTGCTCTCACAGGCCACAGGACCCAAATGATTAGTGATGTACTTGTAACTAACGGTACACAGTTTCTTACCAGCGGTGACGCGACCCTCTCTACCAGAAGCAGTCCACAGAGGAACCAACCGTTTTCCATCTCATAAGACAGCGGTCGGACCCACAGATAATGGCATAATGTTGTCTCGTCCCTTTTAATCTATCACGGCCCCATAGTTCACCCCCTTCACAAGGCTTCATTAACTTAGCCCGACTCCAAAATGTTCATTTCAGCACCACTAAAGAACCCCAAATAGGTAGAGGCATTTTCCACTACCCCACGGAGTGAGGTTCCTTAATCATCCTGCCTCCCATCCAAGGTGCCGTCCAGAACTGGCATTTACTTCCGCATTACTGGCCCGAAACCTCAACCGCCAAACTTAAGCATGAATCATAGCAAATTTAGGAAAAGACATATCTGTCTGAATTGCTTCCAATTGATATTCTCCACCCGATAAACACAATGCTTAAGCCGACCAACCGAAAGCCGAACCAACTCTAGATACATCCAATCAACTAGAAGTTTGAGCTTCCCGAAATCGCAACAAACGCTCTCAGGTTAGTCATTATTTTATCCGGTTTTTCTTCCCCTCTATTCCATACCAATCGCCAACTTTGTCCAGCTTGCACAATCCCCAGAAAATGCATACTGCTCATTAGCTGTGCCAACAAATAGGTAGACCTTATTCTGGCTTATGAATGGAACGTACTAGGAGATGGGCACCGGACGGCCTTAAAACCGACATCCGTTCTTGTTGAAAATGATATTATGTTAATAACGGAGTTTTTTAGATGCAGACGTCTGGAATACGTTGGATAACCTTTTTCGAAGCGAGCTTTACAATCAAATAACCAAGATAACGCTCGGACGTCAACGGTTGTCAAATTACTTGTGTGTCTGAATGTGTGTCTGCGCGTGCACGCACTTTCGACTTTGCGATGACTAAAGGGCCAGTTTTCCTTCATGCCATGCACCCCCGCGGTGTTGAGGTTAACCAGCATGATAGCCTTTAGTGTATTTTACTCAATGATGTCGGAGCTGTCCATGTCCCTGAAAACTCTGTCCCTTCTTTCCGAGTGATGCACTTGGAGCGACTGTTTTTCGCCAGAGCCTCGGCAAACTTGCGTTCAGTGCAGGTTCTGAATCCATGTTGCAGCATTTTCATGTTCTCATAATCTTTGTTATGTCCCTTTGCTCTGGCAGTTGGAGAAACAGCTGAATTGAATTGTTTTGTCCGGTCTTCGCTTTTCTTCCCTTCTGTGTTCTGCTGTCAGTGTCTTCAGTTGCATTTGGTTTTTCAAATGTACTCTGCTGGGCAATTCTGGCAACTGATTTTGTTTTTGTCTTGCCCACCAACCTGAACTTTATAACTCCCTAGGTGGTATTTTAGCGCATATTCATTCTAAGAATTTACGGATGTTGAATTCGCTGAAGGCTTCTCCTATTGTTTCCAAAGTGCTTGCTCTGTACGTAATTCCCACGGAAACCATTTTTTATTTTCTTGTTTTTTGTGCTGATATGTAAGCCTCCAACCGTCTTCTTATGAAGCCTTGAGGACAGTTGTTATTTTGCAAGATGTTGTTTGGAAAACTCAGCCCGCCTTTGCTTTCGGTATCACCGCCACATCTTTTTAACTCTGTTGGCCAGCGACAATATAAGTTTTGTCGTTCAGACTGCGGTGGGCCAAGCTGAAGTCTAAATACTTATCCAAATGTAGGAATTTTCTTTGAATGCTGATATTGAATTTTTGGAAGGGACTGACTTTCAGTAGATTGTCTAGGTGGCTGAGGACCTTTTTGGTGTCTTCTGACCCCGTTGTGCACTTAATGGGTCTACATTGGTTACTGAGATTTTGGAAAAGTTATCCTTTTGTCCTTTGTTGATGATTGCAAATTTATGATCGACATACCATACATAAAAACATGAGGGTGAAGGAAAGTCATTAAAACCTCCCACTCAACCGATTGTAGGAAAAGATCAACTCCAATAAGGGAAGTAGGGGACTCCATGGCGATAATATTTGTTTGCTTATACACAACATTTCACAGGGAATTGCGTTGACGTGAGGCAAAGTTCTATATCCCTGATAATTTCGGATGGAGCTAGTACAAGTTCTTTTCCTAAGGAAGCGTCCGGTATTAACAACGAATAAAAATGGGTCAAACTGTCTTTAATGGGTGCACTCGAGTACGGAAAGACGGCATCAGAGTCCTTCAACACATGGGCATACTCGAATACGACATTTATGTATCTCACCACGACCTGCTGCCAGGATTTCACTAATCCACTGAATTATTTTGCTAGCTTGTACGTCCCACACGAAGTGCAGTCTATATTGACCACAGGATGGCCCCCTTCCGTCTTCATATTCGTCCCAGACCTTGTATATCTGCAACCACTACCCATTCACGAACATCTCTTGCAAATTAGTAGGCCGCCCTTATTTGACTTGCGTTTTCTGTGGCCTTCATCGTTCTTTTTCTGTTCGTCTGGCTCCCAAGATTCTGCGACATCTTGTACGCAAGCCCACTTTTGAGTACTAACAACCTAAAGACTCATACCGCTGAATCCCGGCCAGAGTTAATGGGCAGAATTTGTAAATAAGACAAAAATATTTTCAGACTGCAGAATATTTACACCTAAACTTCAGGCTGACGACAAGTCAACTTCAAAACCTGCTGATTGTTTCATCCGAAGACCAACTTTGTAGGCAGGGGCAAACAGTTATTCGGCAATCGGAACCCGGCTCACGTATGGGCAGACTTCTACGGCCTCGCATCTTCCAAAATAAACCAAGCCCCCCCCCATGTATATCATACACAACAGCCAGATCCATGATCCCAGGAAAGTTGCTGGGGATTTTAACTCACTTCCATTCCACCCACATTGCGGACCTTGAGGCCCATGCACCCCCCCTCCCCAGGCTAAAGGACGAAACACCTCTGTAGATATCTTTCAATCCAGAGAAAGCAGAAAAGACCGGTCATCTTCAAACCATATTACCACTGTGGCTCAGACAATGTTAATTTTCCCATCACATTTCGGCAAATCCGATACAGCACTTCTGTTTTTAAACTTATTAGCTACCATCATGACAACTAGGATGTTTTCCATTCAGTAGACAGTCTCCACGGTTATTCATTCCCATAGAAATGGAATACAGCAAGATCCCCAAATCTGTCGTCCAATAAATCACACACGGACTTCAATTAGACTCATGGAAAAGATCGTCAAGGACCAGACAATTGCATTTCTCACGACGAACGTAAGAGCCATTAGGTATCCTTGCCCACCTCCTAAGTCACCGAACCCATATTAGGGATTGCAACCCCAAAAAATTGCTCTGAAATGTGAAGTTGACCCACACAAGTTACTTTCCTCACCTCCCCCCTCACCCACCACGTAAAACGTTGCACCTTGAACCATCCGAGTCAGGATGCTAATTTTCCCTGCAGTTCTTATCAATCCTTCTTTTAAATAATACGGTCGGTATGTTAGGGCCTCTGGCCTGACTATGGTGTTCGCTAACGCTAAAACTGAGGTTAGCGCTCCCGTCACTCTCAGCTCAAAACCACCCAGTAAATCTCGAAGATGCTGTAAAAATGGACGCTACCGATGCAAACAACGTTGAAGAGGCCACACTGCGCACCCTTCACTACGCAACAAAGATAAGTTGATACAGGGTCCAGTACAATCTTATTAAATAAACTGACCAACCCCTGGAACTCAAAATTGTCATGTTATCAAAGGCAGACCCGACCCTCCAAGTCGAACGGTTTCCACCTGTCACACCTCTCGACAGCTGCCCAATTTCCTGCACATGGACAACCATTTGGCCTAACTCGTATCAACACCCCACCTTTAAAGAATACCGTCAAGCACCACTCTATCCCGCTATATCTAGCTCTACTGCCATCTCAATAATATACGATGGAATGAAAGGCATTTCCAACCCGGAAATCGTATGAACTATGGACCAAAACTTAATGGCTTCTTCCACCTACCGGTATCGACCTTATGCCCAAGCAAGTCTCTTACTCCGCAACATTGTACCTTTTCTGTCAAACCATTTTTCTCCCCGTCCACCCTCGCCTGCCCCATCTGCACTGCGTGCGTCCTACCCTACTCGCCCCATGTAACCCAGCGAGACTTGGCCGACGTGACCATGACGGCAACGTCCCCTGAGTCTGAATTTAATGGGGACGGATTACTTTACCCCGGCTTACAACTTTGCCACCCACTAGATTTCCTGCTCAACTTGCCTGATGGGTAATATACTGTCCAATTCCAGTCTTACTACTCTGGTCCGCCGATTCCTCAAAAAGTGGTGCAACACCGTCCCAAAAAAAGAGGCCGAAAATAAGAAGCAGAAATTTTTTTAAAAATTGGTTGAAGGTAAAAATTATGAATCTCCCAAGGACTCTCAGTCAACAGGAAACCCAGCCTCATCCACCATGACGTCAATCGTCGGCAAGCGATCTTCCGGAAAATTTCGGCTCCTTTTATTAAATGCGCGTTCTATGCTAAGGTATATTCAACGTGTCCGTCCTTTCACACTCTCAGCAAATTTTTATCTCATACTAATCGCGGAGGCATAATTCAGCAATCACACTCCGGACGAAGCCATACCAATTCTCGGCTATAAATTCCTCCGTCAAACCCAGAGTGGAGGTGGCTGCTTCTTCTGCGTCAAAGAATTTTCCTCGTGTCGGAATACCATGATAAGCACCATTCAAGATGCCATTTGGGTCAAATCTGAGATGGGCGACGAAAGCATTCTTTCTGGATGCGTCTACCGCCTATCTGGTTCTTGCTAAAAGAGTTTCGATGATAACCGAATTAATGAATACTGCTTCTAACCTACCGGGTCCCAGGCCGGTTGTTAGAGGTTTCAATGCACCTGGCATATGCTAGTCCGCGCTCTCCGCTCCAAATTGCATACTCCTTTTTCTTGAAGATATTCATCATGGCGGTCGGATCCAACACATAACTGACAAAACAGGGAACCGCAATGTTCTTAACTTGGCATTTAAGATAGACCTAACGTACGTTCAAGTGTCCACTAAAAGTAGTTTGCCTAGAAATGATCCGTCTGTTAGCCGTTCATTTAAATTTCCCCTTCTGAATAAACAACCCCTAACCCAAGGACATATTTTAGAGCTAACTGGAAGCGTCTACTCCCTCTAGTTCGCAACTCCATTTGGGCTGATTTTGTCTAAAACCAGAATTGAAAGCAGCCGCCAACCAGTTACACTGCAACTTGTACGTGTGTCTTCATGGCTTTACTTCATCCCACACCGTAAACATTCTTTTCGAAAGAATTTATTGCAACCGAATAAACTGCAAGCCGGCCAAACTCCAGCGAGCCTTTTCTAAGACCAGAGATTTTTTGTTATTTCTGCAAATGAATCGTCCAACTGAAACCCTAGAAGCGGTGCTCGATAACAGAAGCAAACAACAAGAATCGCTAACTCCAGACCAGCCGAACCCAAACGCAACACCGGCCAAACTGCTCAAACGCAGGGCAACTCCTTCCAGTTTCTCCGCCACTTAAGTCCCATATACCAGTCACAAAGACCTTTATGTAAACAACCCACCGGATAATGCAGAGACATTTGGTGACTTCTTTGCATCTGCTCTGGTAAACGACACCAATCCTGCTACCTCACGTCGATCCCGGTTGACTGCAGAGTCCTACTCAATAATCCTACTTCTTTCGAAAGACGTAGCCCAGCTTCTGGAAACTTCAACTTTGGCTACAACTATGGAACTCATTCATTACCTCCAGCTGCTATATCGCTGGGTGGGAGCGATATCTCAGTTTTGTTGGTAAACATATTCGAATTGCACATTCAATGTCGCACCCTCCCGTCACACTGAAAAGTCTGTGATTACTCCGGTCACGAAATGGGCATACATTATGAACCTGAAAACTACAGCCCAATCAATCACACTCCTAGTCTCCGGATAAACGGAACGGCTGATTAGGCATAGTCTTGTAGCCCACCTTCAGGAACTTGGACTTAATAACACTAAACAACACGACTCCCTTCGTAAGAAATCCTGCGTTATTTGCATGATTGGCTAGCTGAAACGCTATCATTAAGGCCCTGGACAGCAGACGATCAATTATGTTATTCATTTTAGTCATGACGAAGGCGTTTGGTGGAGTGTTCCAACGTAGGTTGCTAAATAAAGCTTCGGTATTGGCTATCCAACCCTATTGTGATTTCATCATGCCTTTCAACTCTAAACCAAGTGGTCCAAGTGAACAGCTTCATATCTGAACCTACATTAGTGACCAGTGGTGTAATCCAGGGTAGCCTTCTGAGTCCTCTGCTCCCCCTGGTAAAAGTCAACGATGTCTTTGATGTTATTCAAAATGGCGTTTAATTTGTCTTCGCTAACAATATCAAAGTTTTCTGCACATTTTGGCCTAAAACTTTGGAGTCCACCAAGAGTAACATATTGCAAGGCTTACCATCATCCAGTTCCTGAGCAAACGGCTAGATGATAGAATTCTCCGCCGAAAAAGCAGCATCATGGGTAAAAATGCGCTATACCCCAAAATGAGCCTAAGCGTCGTAGCCAGATTATCCCCGTTAAATGCTAAGTTTGCTACCTGGACCAAAATTATCCTTAAACTTTAAAAGCAAGTTGCGAAAGCAAATAAATTAGTGAGGATGTTGCACAGAAGTCTACAGTTGAAAGAAATTAAACAACGCCCCTTCAGAACCCGAGCCAGACCCATTTGGGTGTATTTCTCTCTAATCAGTTCTACCATAAGGCCGTAAGCAGCGATTGAAAAAATCCAGCGTACACTCACCCTGCAGCTTATCGGCTACTCTGGAAACTTAAATTACATGGAATGCTGTGAGTCGTTGATATTAGATCCCCTGTGGCTCCGACGCAGAGGAGCAAACCTGGCGCAACCCGTTGCGTTTCCACACCCGGAGTTAGAAACCCTTTTCCGTGCCCTCTCCGAAATGCGCAGTCCATTATTTCTGTTTCAGTGACAAAGAAGTCCGTTAGAGACAAATTCTTTATTATTAGATATTTATCACTATGGGACAAACGTTCCCACCATTTGCGCATTTTATCAAAATCATTATTATATACCAAACATATTTACTTGGGAGCCGAGTGTATGAAACCGGGTTTGTGCTTCGGAAAACCGCATTGATGTCACCGTTTCGTTCCTTGCGGAAAAGAAAGTAAATCATTTTACTCACGTCGCTACATGAAAAACCGAAGCAAAACACATCTTGGTTTCTTTCTTTCTCACTCCTCATCGACATCTCTGTACATTTTAGACACTTAGTACCTCATACTATCCCGATGAACACAGAGTCTAACGTGGTTTCTTTTCTTCCCTTCGTGACAGTTTCCATTTACCGTAGCTACTGGTCGCGACCATTTCCTGTGATTCAAAGGCATGGTCTTCTAGCCATCATTTACACAATGTGAATTTAGTCAATCCATTTTTGTATCTACTGTCGTTGTTCATTGTCCGTCCACTAAATACCGATTCAGTCCCCTTTAACAGTGAGCGTAGATGATTTACACGCTAGGTCAGCCTGTCCACCTATTTATTCATACCAAAAACACCCACATTGCTCATAAAATCAGCCACTATCCCTATATTTTGGACTGCATTATAAATTCCAGCACTTTCCTTTACTGAGCCGCTCGTAAGTCTGATGGCTTTTTAATACGCAGCCGGCAGCTAGGCAAAACCGCCGCCCATGCCAGCTTCCTCTTGCTCCGTTCCAGAGTTCTTTTGCAAAAACCATACAAAAGAACGCTCAGAAGAAGCTTTCATGAGCATCTGATATGAGCTGACTTTCCAAATTCACCTCAAAATTCTTCGGGAAAGTGGCTGAAGACCGCGATTTCTCAAAGTCCTTTATTCTGGTCTGCGACGTTTAACAACAGGCTGCTGCTCCTGACAACTAATCCTCACAACAGTCCAACAGACACCTCTTCACTTCAGCCCGGTTTTCCTTACTCTTTTTCTTACTCCAACTCTACCATCGAACCAAGCTGAAATTCTTGAAATCAAAGTTGCCCAAAACAAACCTCGCAAGTCAGAGGTACGTTCACGCAATTTCCCCCCATGTCACAGTCTTCACCTGGCAAGGAGCTGCACTTCTAATGTTCGGCTCTTTATGCTGCTAATGTCCCTTCATTATACCACTCACCAGAACAGTCACTCCGCTATAAGCCGCCTCCGAATTTATCGATTCTTGATTTAGTGCGCTTTTTCCCGCCAACCGTTAACCATTTACCCAGGCGGATTTCGTAGGTGTTCTCATCATTTAGGAATCGTGCCACTTTAGGGGACTTACTAGTAGCCTCATCGAACCACAAAGGTCTGCTGCATGCACATGGTGGCCTACGGGATGCTCAAAAGGACACCAAGCAGCACCGACGGGAAGCCCCCGACGGGCCTAAATCCCCAACGTGCATCTTCGCAACTATTTACGCACTTATCACAAAACTGACCTGAAAAATATATCATTTTCTACTGCAGAAGCCTTCCACCCATGTCACGTGGTTGCCTTATTGCTATATTTTTTATATTTTGTCACTATATTAGCGCATCATGATCGTGAGCGCTGCATGTCTAGACAGTGTCCAAGAAATAAAACATTATTATTACTTCCACTGAAGAGCAATTCCTAATGGGTAGTAAGCCAGCTCTACTGTTGTTTAACTTCTTATCTCTCTAACCACCCTCAAGCTGCCGGTTTTAATGGAGCCCTATCTCAACCTCAGCCAACCAATAGCGGTGTAATAAATGCAGTGCTTTTTGTCTGCTACTGGTTCTGCTGCACGTAAATCTTTCGAGACACAGGCCAGAGCCCACCTTTCTTATTCGCTGACGACATCCAGCTAGTCTACTTTCTTGAGCCATCTTCCTTAATCCAAACAACTGTTAGCATCATGGAGTCCTTATACTCACCAGAATATTGGTTTTGCAATGGGCAATTCCTCCGGGAAGCATAGTAAGGTTTATCAGCTGCAGATAAAACTTCTGAATGCTCAGAAAGTCTCCAATAAAAAAGGAGACTTCCCGCTCATGATGCAAGTTAACCGCTTGCAATTAGAATTTCTCATTGATTTTGAACTAAAAATAAAAATGCAGGAAACGTCAGCTTCTGGGTCGCCCAACCCATTTCGTATGACTTTGCATATTTCAAAACTCGCTCGCAGCCCAAATCGTCGGCCATTATGAACTTCATCATATTCAGCAGCTTACGCATAGAACCCCTGTAAACATCGCAGGAGAATTCAACACATTGCTCTTCTATTCTCTGTTACATTCTGAAATCCACCATATGCCAACTTCGGCTATGTTACCCTCCATCTCATTCCGCGTTGCTGGCATTATGACAGTGATGACAACTGCCAAGCCATCCCACAGGCCGTGCCCTGCTGGCATTCCACCGGGCTCATTTTGCGCCGTTCGTCCAGATCTTTCTTTGCCTCTTCTGAATCAATTATCGCTCTTCACGCCGCGCTCCAATTTTCCGTCATGTAGGAGGACCCCATTATTTTTCCACACCACAAAAAGTGCTCTATGCATAAACCAGAAAACTTTCGCTCCATCAACCACACTCCAGTTCTATTCAGGCTTATGGGAAAAGTTGTTAAAGAACATTTGCAAAGCTTTCTAGCTACTTACAACTTTATCAACCCTTCTCAACGCGGCCTCCTGAGGGGCCAATCTTGCCTCACCTGCCAGTTTGACTTCTGGAACCTGGTTCCTCAGAGTGCTGATTCTTACCGGTCTATGATCATAATTTTTCAGGATATGCTAAAAGATTTTGACCGCGCTTCCCACTCCTGACTCCAGGACTTATGGAATAAAAAACACTCTTATCCTGATTATCATCCTACCTTCCCGATCGCTTTCAGTTAGTCAATAATAACGATCGTTTTTCTCACTCTGTGCTACTGCCAAGGTGGTCATTCAGGGAAGCATTCTTGGTCCTCTCCTATTCCTGCTATAGGTTAACGATATCTTTAAAGTTATTCATCGTGGCACACCATTCCTGTTTGCCGATGACATCAAAATAGTCCACCCTTTTAGGCCGGGTCATTTAGCTCCACTCTTGAACTTATCATTGGAGACCTAGAGTCTCTTGATAACTGGTATTCCAAGCGGCTTATGAAGTTCTGTACTGACAACAGTTCTCTAATAACATAAATGCCATGTTCTCAGGGGGTCCTTCTCCATAAACGGCATGCGGATTTTTGTATCGCACACAGTCAGGGACTTAGGGTCACATGGCTCCTGCTCTTTCAACTTCCATGAGCCAGTCCTTCGCCGAACCGCCTTAGCTAAAAGAATCGCTACAATGATCTTAAGGGCATTCCACACTCAAGAATGCAGAATTATCAACTTCAAGTCACATACTAGGTCCATCTTGGAGTACCGCCGATCATCCTCACGCATTTGCGTGAAGTCGACCGACTTGCAAACGAGATTGTGCAGCGGGCGTTCACTAGAAATCTCCTAAGTGCTTCATCTTGCCTAAATTACTGGTCCAGATGCGAACTGCTTGGACGTAAACCATTATGGCTTCATCGAGCCAAATTAAACCTGGCATTTCTCTTTAATCTTTGCCGTAATAATGTTTACTCTGCTACCAAGGTCATACACGACGCTGGTAGTCCCCTCTATCCGCTTCGTAGTAGTAGATGCTACTCATTAAGAAAACCCCTTTCTCGGCTATAGATCAGGGCGAAATTCTTCCCACTTGCTCACCCTTAACTGTCGGACAAACCCCCTAGTTCCATGCAATCGTGCCCAAATATAGCCCAGTTCAAAACCCAACCGGCATATTTAGTGAATGTCCCGCCCTCAATCAGCCTGACACGAGCTAACATTGGACTGACGAGGCTTACGAACATGGGTTAGAATTTTAGTTCATGAGATAATCATCTGGGATTCATTTCGTGATCTTAAACACATTCAGCCTGTGTACTCTTTGCTAATCATGTCATCATGTCCGCTTTACTGACTTGACGGGGCTGAATAGGTAGCCCCGAACCGACAATTACCCCTAAAAGTGCTTCCATAGCCCAGTTCTGGTTACCAAATTTTACTGAATAGAAGCACACTGTTGCAGGTCTGTTGTCTCGATCCAATAATCACCATAACCTTAATCTGACACCCAAGGCAGATTTCTTCTCTCTTTTGCGTCTCAAATCCCGCAGCCGGAGTAGACGCGTTGTTACCGGTTCTGCCCTCCTATCGGCGATTCCAATTCTGCCAAACTACCGCTTTTGCTGGGAACCTACGAACTAGAACTGGCGCTCGAGTACTGGCCCGTTCAACCGTAACTATGCCGATTATCGCATTGGATACCTCAACTTGCATCTTTGTGATTGGGCAAGAGCATGACTACTGCCGCCTCTGGAACGGCTCACGCACCTATCTATAACTCCGGTGGCTTTTCTCTCTTATACCTTCAAAATGAGCTTTTATCTTCTGTTAGTACATCTTTCTCCATTCCCCGAACATAACTTGCTGGTGCTTGCACTTTTCGTCGTCATATGCGTTTGATTAGTAATGGTTCTCGCTCTATTTAATTCCATTTTGGTTTCTGCCGTTCCCACCCTCCGTCCTTTCTCCATGTACCTGACCGTTGGAATTATGTCATGAAGCCTGTTATCCACCGAGCACTCTACTTGAGCACCTCTGTCATTTATTTCCATTTTGGGATTTCTTGTGTAATTTCCATGTGGTCTCCATTTAGGTCTCAGTCGCATGTAAGTTCAACCGTGATCTTTTTCCTAGCCATAACTTCCACTTTGCCGCGGCAATCGAGTTTCATACCTTCCGCTGTATGCTAACACGCAACAAACTACATAAATAAACCGTGTTCTTGCACCCTTAACATTTATGCTTGATGTTTTGAATGGCCAATAGTCTTTCGTCAAATTTGCGCAATGTGGATTCATGTTTTCTCCTGCATACTTGATTAATATGTGCGTACTCTTGTGAACATTTGGCCCTGTTGCTTTGGCGCCATATTTTGATCGTTCCGCAGTGCATGCCTCTCGAGAACCCGGAAATATACGTATTATTATTATGAATATTAGTCTAATGGGCGAATCGGGTATGTGGATCTTTGCTAAGCTGTAAATTTTCCAGGTCTGCCCGGTTTTTAACGTTGATGAGAACCGCAGAGGTCTCCTAACATTTCCTTCAAACCAGATAGGCATCCGTTTGCATCGGATTTTGAGTTTTGAGAGAGGCGTTCACGTTTTTCCCTTTTGTTCCTTCAGACCTGCCATCCCTTAGGTGCTCGGCAAATCTTGAGGAGCAATCCAATCTGTTTAGAACATCTTTAACAGTCAATTTGTCCGCATTATTATATGAATTTATCTATCCCGTTTTTGGTTATCATTATTTTTCTCTCTTTTACTTTGATTTTAGGTAATTTTCTGTCAGTTTTGAGTATATTGTGTATCCTTAGTTCCGTCCGCAAGGTTCGATAAGCCTTGTTCCAGGGGTGGCCCATTCTATTCCACCATCAAGCACTCTCTCTGATATTGATGTTGGGACCGTTTGTAGTAATTAAAACCCACAGGAAGTCAGTGATCTGTTCAATAGGTTATTCACGGTATATTCGGGATTTATTATTCTTCATTGCTTGACCTTCAATTTTGAGCCCTTTTCGGGGGAGAATAACCTGGCAAACTTTTGCTTTTGGCGTGTTTGCCTTATTTTAAACATTCGACTGCCTTTGTTCAACGACGGCTCGAGCTTTGCAAATTTTTGCTTGGGGGTGAATGATTCAGATTGATATCGCTGTCCCGTATTTCGGAGTATATTGAGCGTGTGTATATGGTACAGTCTTACGTACGTTGTCGTAGGAATGTCCAAGTATTAACGAAGGGGCCTTCTCAGAACAAACTGAATTATCCGGTTGTATGAAAGTTCCGAGATAATTCTGTACCGAAAAAAGGTGATGGCATTTGCGATGGTCAGTGCGGTTGGTGAAGAGTTCGTAAATGCCGGGACCCAGTGCCGTAAGGAGTGTATCGAGAAATGCATGTGCAATGTGTTGTTTTTTATAGCAAATGATATAACGTTATTAACCAAGAGTTAGTGGTACACTTCGCCTACAACAGATAATAGTTCACAGTTATTGTAAAGCTTGCATCACCACCACGGGGTGCTTAACCTGAAGAGTAACTATCCCCTCACTCGTCGCACAGCCAAAGGTACATGTACGCGCAGGCAAACATTCACACCCAGATAAATTAACATCCTTTAGATTCTGAACGCTCCCTCCGTTACTTGAGTGTAAAGTTTCCTTTGGGAAGAGTTACCCAAGGTAGTCCAAAAATTGGCGAATTCTATCTACGAACAATGATATGTTATCAAAATTACAGCATTGGCAATGAAAACCTAAACAAGCTTCATCAAACTTTTTGACACAGCACCTACATCCGTAAAATACATAATTGAACTTGCTTTCTTTTCTGTCCATGGCTCGATAACCATCACCGCCTTATGAAATTTTACACGTCTAATAAAGTATAATTCAGCTAACCATATGCCAAAGCTGGTATCACCGAACCGTTTCCAGAGCATCTACCCTTTGCATCTGGCAATCTGTGGAAATGCACCATTTTTTGGCTCAAGAAAGGCATGCTTGAGGGAATATGACGTACATCTCCATGGTATTTGGCACACGTGATGTGCCAAGCATACAAGTGAACCGGTCTTGGATGGACTGAAAATGACGAAGCCAGATTTATCACAAGAACAGTTTTCCCAAATTATTCGGGGTTTATTCACGGCACTTGCACATGCAGGCAAACATACTTGGCGCAAAACGTGCCTCTTAAAGGAAAACTTATTATCGTGATACCATACATCAAGACGTTGTCTCTGACCTGAAACACGTCCCTACTGCATTAGTTAACTGATATATAAATGCGTACTATTTTGACAGAAACATCGCAGATAGCCAAATATATGATTACGAGTGGGTATATTGTCTTAGGTAACAATATATTGTAAGACTATCATCAGGGGTAATAATTTACCGCCGCAAACATTCTAATTTTAGAATATTCATTAGAAAGAGAGGAAGAGGAGTTAATTCATCCGCCGAGAAATGGTTACCGAACATCGACGCCAGCAACTGGGGGCACGTGAAAGGCCATCATCTGAGTTAGTTCGAGAAAACAAAGTAGGTTAAACAAGATTGTGTTGCCATTTGAAATTCCGGGTTGATATCTTTGTAACCTCAAGCATTTGGCGCACAAAATAAGATCGCTTCCACGAAACAGTAAGCTGAGGTTAGCCTCAACGTTCCCTCTTACATTGTGGCAACGTGCTTTGGGACTTGATTGTAACCATTACGTGGATTCACCTGATGAGTGGTCGTTGGTTTCAAAACCGGCGGCTGCATTTTATATTTCTTGCCTTTATAGTATTTAGGGGAAACATCCAAATGTCTTTGCGGGCCTGGTCGCTATTCTTTTGGAGGGACATTCCCGTTATTTAATAATGTGTGCACTAACAAAATATTCCATTGACTCGTCCTCGACGCACCTCAGGTTTATCATGCGAAATCGCACTGGAGAACTATTTTGAAAAGTACTTCCACATTTTGCTAGTATAGAGTTAACATAATGGACCTTTTGGCAATGTTAGTTGGCACAGGAAACACAAATACCGATCAGTATAGGTTGTGGTGATGGGAAGGGCTGGGGACGATTAGCGAGAGATTAGCGGAAGAGCTGAGAAATTTCGCCCCTTTCGTAGCAGAAGAACCGTGATTAGAGAATACTGTCTCTCAGGCTGAATTGAAGGCTGATTGTTGGTTCACTCATTCTACTAGGCGGAAAAAGAGCGATTGCCTGAAGGTCTATGTGGCGCATTGCAGATCGCAAGTGATTTTGAAATTCTCAAGCATGACATAATCTACCAAGTAGAACAGGCTAAAATGGGAACTGATGAATACGCAGAAAGCAAAATAAATGACATCCCGTAGGTATACGACATGGAGCAAGGCACTATGCGAAATTCGTTGCTAGCCCTCAGGGGAAGTAAGAGTAGGTAACATCGTAGTGCCTCGTTTACATCAGACCCACTGAAAAGTTGATTTAATGCCAATTTGCCTACAGAGCTATGCCAACATCTCTATCTTGTAGGTTCGTAGAAACACTTTCAAACGTTTCTTCAAGCACAAGCCAGGTCTTTGGAATTCTGCGGTGAAACTGAAGCGCAGGGACCACTGGCAGAGTTAGCTACCAGTCTGAGTGCACTATCCTGACCCTTGATGTAACTTCCATTTTGTGCCAAGTGAAATGAACCAAATGCGAAGACACAATAAATCGGTTTCACAACGGACCATCAAACAATTCTGAGAGCTAACGCTTTTTCTTAGGGTGATATACTTTTTAAGCATATCAACTGGAGAAAGCGTGCATTTATAAATGGAACGGCGACGAAATCCGAGGCAATGCGTCGGAAGTTGCATTAGCGATCACCGCGTGTACTAAAGGTACATACAAGCAAGGGGCACCGGAGTCTGATAAGACCAATGCATCAGCAAGCAATTCCATCATCAAGAAAAAATAGGTACATTTGCAGTCCTAACAGCGGAAACCCTTGAGTCTTCTAGCCTTGAGATTATTGGGCAAAATCGAGATATAACTTCCTTAAATTTCCTCTATCAAACCACACTCTGCATAGCAACTTGGGCATTGCTACTAATGAGTATCTGCACAAAGCCATAGTGTGTATGCTGCCCTCAAGCAGCAGCTACCTTTTGAGCTCGCTACTCATTTTTCAAGTCTAAAAGGCCAATCCAAAGACTCAGAAAAATAGGCTTTGGGCTTGAAACTTCGTGATACCTCAGGTCCTCAAGCAGTGATTACTGATTTCCCAGAAGGCAACCAAAATCATCCGAGAGGTCGGCTCAGTCACGTGGTTTTACTTAACCACTATGGCCTGATACTTTGCCTTTCAGAAATAAGGGGCACTAACAGTGTTGGAAGCTACGGATACCGGTCGGAAAGTCATCAGTCCGGACGCTCGAGTGGCTGAAAGCCAGATTTTTGCCCTGTGCACGGCGAACTGAACTGGCGGGGTGCACGCAGAAGTTCGCGAGCCATGCCTCCACCGTTGAAGCAGTCTCCACTCTCCTGTCCGGGGCACACAAGACCAGTGGTGGACATCCATTTCAGTGACGAGACAGACTGCGGTTCACTGTTTGTGACGGTTTCTAAGGGTGAGAATGTTTTTTGGTGTCATTCCTATTTGAAATCATCTCGTCCAGGCTGGCTGGGCAAGTAACTGCAGTAACGTAGGATCAGGATTTTCAAATCATGAAGGAATCCATTCTTATTGTTTTGCAGTTGGTCTAAAGTAGCCAACCACTTTCATATTTTCGAATCCCCATGGATTTGTCACCGGTTTTAGCAAAACTGAGTAAATATTGATGAAAAATCTAGACCACTAGGGCCTACTGAGGTTTATACTGTCTCGCTCTAATTTCCTAACCATTAGTCCTGTGAAGATCTAGAATATCAGAAAATAAGGAGAAGATTTATGCACATCCCTTGTTTTTAGGCGCTCGCTGTACACGCTTTTCGGTTCGCGATATTTGAACATCCACCCTTCGTGATGCCTAAATCACTTATTACATTGGACTTGAAATTTTGTTCGTCAGATATAGTCTGCGATCAGAATGGAAGTAGGTTGTACGGTTGCCATCGTTGGTCCCACCGACTGGGACAGCGAATGGCCATCCGATGTACAGTTATGTTTCCTCCAATTAGCAGACGTTCGCCCGGAAATCGCCAGTGACAATCGCAGCGTCTGTTAAATACGTGCTCCGTAGGATGTCAGCAAGGGTTGTGAACCTTTTGTGAGCATTGTACTCGCGTACCTATGGTCCCGTGAGGGTATACGGTGAACTATCGTTCATTCGAAACGACTCGCGGCGTTTGACAAGGATGTCCCATCTCTCCATTCCTGTTCAACGTTGTCATGGACGAAGTGATGGAAGGTGCTTTGTTATTTCTTCGGAATGTAGAAGGCAAACTGTGAAATGGATAGAAACCATGTTATCTAGATTACGCAGACGACATTGTGCCTTTTCCAGCCTGCGGACCATGCACAGCGCGCACTAGCGACGCGCTCAAGTTGAGTCGCACGGTTTGACATGTGCCTTCATCATCCTCATCATCATATTTCAGCGTTAAGCAGCAAGGCAAGCCTCACTGACCGCTGCCCTTCCCCAGAGTTAAACGTTTATGTAAAAGGATTGCATATCCCAGGGGAACAGGGAGTGGACCCACACAGGCTGGAAAAGGTAAGATGCTGCTGCAGTCAACACACGGAACACAGTCCAACTTTACAAACATACATTTCAATCATTCTGATTCGACAGAAAATGACAACATGATGGCCACTGTTCACGGTTCACTGACATATCCTTAAGTGTTTCCAGTCAGCAAGTCGACGAGTCTTTCGGACCCCAACCACGAAGACGTGAGACACCTACTTTACCTAAGTTCGTTGTACATTTTCTCATCCCACGTTGCCACGTCATCTGTTGACCTTCGCATGGCTTCTTCTACTACCTGGGAGGAACACAAAATAGGGCACAATATGGTAAGCGAGTGTTTGCCATACGCAATACGTGACTCAATCGAGGTAGTCTATTAAATTTCATACGCTGAAACAAGCTGTTCTCAGAAGTGGCATCCAATACCAGATTCCTAACCTCTCTATTACTCACCCGGTCATTCCATTCAATCCTAGCCATACTACGTAGACATCGGTGGTCGAAAACCTCCAACTGAAGAACATCGCCCACACACATACTCCATGTCTCGCAATCGTACAACAGAACTGAGCGCACTGCAGCACAGTACACACGACCTTTCAACTTCAGTGAAATATCATGCCGACGCCACAAGTGCTTCAGTCCAGCGTAAGCTGCCCGAGCCTTGGATATATGCATACTTACCTCCAATCCCGAGCTACCATCGTTAGACACGCAGCTACCAAGGTAGGTGAAACGGTCCACAATCGTCAGCTCCTCTCCATCCAGTATCAAGTTCGGCGCGGCTGTCGTCCAGTCCTTTAACAGCACTTCGCCCTTTGAAAGTGCAAATCACATGCCAAACCGAGCAACCGATCTCGAGAGTCTATCTAGTGCCCGTTGTGCGTGGTCCGCAGACTCGAACAGGAACACAATGTCGTCTGTGTAACCTAGGTCACATAATTTCCTTCTACTTCCCAGTTCGACTCCTACATTATGAAAACATCTTAAGGCATCTTCCGTCACCTCGTCCGTGGCGAAGTTGAACAGGAGGAGCTGTCGAACGCCGCTAGTCATTTCGAACGAACTTGAAAGTTCATCATATACCCTCAAGCAACCATAGGTATGCGAGTACAATGCTCACAACAGGTTTACGAACATCGTTGGCATACCAGTCTGGTGGAGAGCACTGAATAGTGTTGGTCGATCCGCGAAGTCAAGTTCAGAGAGACCACGATCGTGGGGCGACGGTGCGTTTGGCGCGTTTCGAGTATCTGCCGAAGAGTGAATATTTGGTCGATGCAACCTCGACCTGGCCGAAATCCGGCCTGTTGTTCGCGGATATTACTCTCGCGAATCGGTGTCAAACGGCGCAGCATTATTGTAGCTAACACCTTAGCAACTATCGGAATCAAACTAATCCCACGATGATTGCTGCAGTCACTTCGTGTGCCCTTCTTGAGGATGGGTACAATCAGTGACTCGCCCCACGTTGAAGGAATACTCTCGCTCCAGATTTCATGAAGCAAGGAGGCAAGTGATTTCGCCAGAGCCTCACCACCCAATTTGAAAAGGCCCGGGGGATGGTCGTCGGGACCGGCAGCTTTTCCCCTCTTCGGAGGCCGAATATTTCATTCCATTTCCACTTCCGTTGAGGGATCGAGTGACGGCTGAAGACGTTAAACTGAATACGTTCGCGTGTGACATGTACTTTGCTCCCTCAGAGTGCAAAGTGCTGTTGAAGGACTGGACGATAGTGGTGCCGAACTTTTTACTGGATTGAGAGGGGCTAACAACTGTGGACCGTTTGGCTGTGACACTGGACTCACTTTCGATTGATGTCTACTGCGTGAGTGAAACACGAATTCAGGATTCGAGTAGAGTTATTGAACTAACTGCGCCGAGTGTCTCGTCAAGATATTTGCTACACATTTCGGGAGACGAATCAGCTCAAGCTGTGGGTCAACGCAGTGAAGGGATAATCTTAAGTGAGAAAGCTGAAGCAGTCCTTTTGGACTGGATCTCAGTCACCAATCGGTTGTGTGCCGTGAGACTGGAGGGATCAGTCGGTGTGCGGAAGGATTGTAGTGTTAAGCGCAGTTTATTTGTTATCTCGGCATACGGTCCAACAGAGTGCAGCACTGACATGGAGAAAGACGAGTTCTACGGTAAGCTCGTCACTCTTGTTCGGAATAGCAAGCGCTCTAACATTGTAGTGATGGGAGGTGATTTGAATGCAGAAGTTGGCAAACTGAGTGCATCGGAGTCCTGTTTAGGTGGGCGAATGCGCCTTGCCTGCTCAGCCAACAGATAATGGGAAAGGCTTTTTCAATTCTGTGCAGCCAATAACCTATTCCTATCTAGTGCGAATTTCCACCTCAGTTCGCGTCGCACAGCGACATGGCGTTCTAACTCGACAGGTACGCCGAGTCAGATTGACGATGTCGCAGTAAGCTACCGTTGGTGCGGTTCTGTCGAGAATTGTAGATCATATTGGACCACGTACGTCGAATCGGACCATGCGTTAGTTTTAATGCGATTTTTGCTGCAGCTGAATGGCCATCGACGCAGGCCGCAAACCCGATTGGCTGTTGAGCGTTTGTCTGATTCAGCTGTTCGCGACAGCTACGAACAGAAGCTATTCGAGGAAATCAGAAGTTCGACGAGCAGCAATGTAGACGAACAGTGGAATCATATTAAGCAGGTTATGCATTTGGCAGCAGATTTGGCCTGTTGTCCTAGATTTAGCGTTCATCAAGGACACTAGATCTCGCAAGCGTCGCTGGGTCTAATGTAGCAAAAACGCCCGCTGCCTAACTGCAAGGAAATGAATAAGATGCGTCGACAGTTGCGGCGTCAGTTGACGATAAGCTGTAAGAATGGTCGTGACGACTGGTGGGTTAAGTTAGTCGACGAGATGGAAAAAGCGGCTGCTTCACGTAACAGTTAAAGACTGTTTAAGCTTATTCGCGACAGCGGTGGGCGGCGAACTTCGGTTAGTGAAGTCGTGTTCGATAGGAATGAAGTTATTCTTGGTAGACAGCAATATTTGGACCGTTGGTCTAAACACTTCAAAGTTTCACTTACTTGGTCACACGCTGACGTCTGCAGCTGCGTATCCTTGGGATCTGTTCCTGGACTTGCCCTCCCCCCAACGGAAGTGGAAGTGCAGTCGAATATTGGACTTCTAAAGAGTACAAAAGCAACCGATCCCGACGGACGTCTCCCAGTTCTTTTCAAACTTAGCGGAGCAATTCTAATGTAATGATTTACCTTATTAATTTGTGATATCTGGAACGAGGAGCGTATTCCATTATCGTGAGTTAAGTCACTGGTTGTACTCCTCTTCAAGGTGACTAGCAATCATCTTGGGGTCAGCCTAATTTCGACATTTCCCAAAGTGCTGTGTTCCTTGCGCTAGCTTGTGCGGCATTCTTTTCTTTTTCCTCCTCTGTACATACACCTGCATATTCACTATGTTGATGGGAACATGTAACTGTGGAAAAGACTGACTAGTGAAGTTTTTGATTTGCTTTTTAATGCTGAACGATGATGGTAGTGGCCCGTTTTTGTCTTAGTAGCCACGTGAAACGATTCGTATGATTTGGAAAAAGTAGTAAATATAGTTTACTCAGGGTTCTCCATCACATTGTTCTCGCGTTTATACGTTTTCAGTTTGCTGTTTAATTTCGCATTTCTTGCCAGATGGACGCGCCATATTACGCCGTGGCGATACAGGGGACTGGATTGGCACTTTCCTCGGACATCAGGGTGCCGTGTGGTCATGCAATCTTGATGCTCATGGGACCAAAGCAGCCACCGGGGCTGCCGACTTCACGGCCAAAATATGGGACACCTCTTCTGGACAAGAGCTGTTGTCCATCACAGAGGATCACATTGTTCGGTGCCTCGACCTGAGCAAAACCGATTCTGGTGCACATTTGCTCACGGCAAATAATATGAAAAAGATCAGCGTTTACGATTTGGCAGTGCCGATTTCGCGTAGGTGACGAATGTCCTTTGTAAGGATGCTCAGTATGCTTGCATATTGCTTACATGGGAAACCCGAGTAGCTAACTTTTTAACCCGACATCTGTGCATGTTCTCATGATCTTTTTGGTTCTCAGTTAAATTCTTGTGTTCCCCTTTGCAGTTGAAATAGGATTACTGATCTGGATGTTTGGTCAATACGAAATCAAAATAGTTGCGACCATCATCAACCACCACAGTTTTTGTCGACTGATTAGAAATGTTGGTCCGTGAAAACATGGTGTAAGCGCACGGATTGAAAAGTCCAACGTCTCACTGATTCACCCCGGATCAATGTCTGCAGCGTGGAGGAGAACACTTTAGGGATCAGTTTCGTTGGGCCCGTTGTACACTGAAACTTCCATGTATGCCTTTATGTGAAGCAATGCAGATCAATATTTTTCTTTCGCAAGAAACGTGTGTCATCTGGTTTTCCCATAAGGTTGAACAGAAATAAAAAATGGGGCACCCTTGTCGCTAGTCGTTTCGAATGAACTTGTTAGCTCACCATATATCCTCACGAGACCACAGGTATGCAAGTACATTGCTCGCAACAGGTTCACGAACTTCGCTGGCGTACGCTTCCAGTATCGCGCACTGAATAACGCTGTTCGACCAACCGAGTAGAACACACGTTTCAAGTCGAAGAAAATTGCGATCGTAGGGCGGCGGTGTATGTGGCGCATTTCGAGTAGTTGCCGAATAGTGAATATCTGTTCGATTCACCCTGGACCTGGACGAAATTCGCCCTGCTGTTCGCGACTGTCAGTTCAGCGAACCACTGTCAATCGGCACGGCATCATTGAAACTAACACTTTACTGGCTATCGGAATTAAACTAATCCCTCTTTTATTCAACTTGTCTCTTCTGTCTCCAACTCAATCTCTTTGCTCCTTCTGCCTACCCATAGTGTCCTACTGATCACACGCCCGATACTCGCAATGGTTCGTTGTCAAGTAATGTAGTAGATGGTTCTCAGTCTGTTAGCCCACATTTTCTCAAGCCTCGTCAGCCTCTGAATCTCGGTTCCTTCAATGTGCGTACTTTAATGCAGGCTGGCCAACAGGCGTGTTTGGCTCTGACAGTGGACTCACTTTCGATTGATGTCTGCTGTGTGAGTGAAACACGAATTCAGGATTCGAATAGAGTTATTGAATTAACTGCGCCTAATGTCTCGTCAAGATATTTCCTACACATTTCGGGAGACGAATCAGCTCAAGCTTTGGGTCAACGTGATGTAGGAATAGTCTTGAGTGCGAAGGCTGAAGCAGCTCTTTTAGATTGGGTCCCAGTCAACAGTCGCTTGTGTGCCATGAGACTGCAGGGATCAGTCGGCGTCCGGAAGGATAGTAGTGTTAAGCGTAGTTTATTTGTTATCTCGGCATACGGCTCAACAGACTGCAGCCATGTGGAGGCCAACAAGTGACGTGAAAACGTGGGATGAGAAAATGTACAACGAACTTAGGTAAAGTAGGTGTCTCACGTCTTCGTGGTTGGGGTCCGAAAGACTCGTCGACTTGCTGACTGGAAACACTTAAGGATATGTCAGTGAACCGTGAACAGTGGCCATCATGTTGTCATTTTCTGTCGAATCAGAATGATTGAAATGTATGTTTGTAAAGTTGGACTGTGTTCCGTGTGTTGACTGCAGCAGCATCTTACCTTTTCCAGCCTGTGTGGGTCCACTCCCTGTTCCCCTGGGATATGCAATCCTTTTACATAAACGTTTAACTCTGGGGAAGGGCAGCGGTCAGTGAGGCTTGCTGTTATGGTCGACGACCATTCCAAGGTTTTGGAGCCGCAAATTTCATTTCTGCTACTAATTTTCCAAAATAATCTATCCTTTTCTCAATATTTCGAAATTGACGTTGTTTTAAATATTGCGCGGTTGAATATTTTTATGTCCGCGAAATGCTTCATAAAAGCCCGTTCTGTGATTGGCTAGTCCACACATCGATCAAGGCCATCCAACAAAACTATATAAACGATAGAGCTCACTTTAATTCTGACTTGTGTTGGTGGGTCACCAATAAACGCGCGGCAGTACTCTGTGTTCGTCTTCTCTCCTCCCCTAGCGGGCTGGGCTAGCTGTTCGTATCTCGCGCCGCTTATTGTTCCGTGTGTCTGCTCATTAAAGAGAGCAGCAGACCTGTCCCATTCGTTGTGCGACTACGGGCCTTGAGTCTTGAGCGCGAACTTTTTGTGTCTCCAACCTCTGTGCGTGTGTTCGTGTCCTACTAGACTACAGGCTGTGCTCCTGTGATATCGTGCGCTGCGAGTACTTGTGTCTTGTGCTTCAGTGTGTGCATAGACCAACCAAACTCGGCAACATAACACTTGCCTTGCTGTTTAACGCTGAAATATGATGCTGATGATAATGAGGAGGAGAAGCAGGAGGAGGAGAAGATGGATGATTATGAGGGGGATGATGATGAGGATGATGATGTTGAGGATGATGATGATGATGGTGAGGATGATGATGATGATGAGGATGATGATGATGAGGATGATGATGATGATGATGATGATGAGGATGATGATGATGAGGATGATGATGATGAGGATGATGATGATGAGGATGATGATGATGAGGATGAGGATGATGACGATGAGGATGATGATGGTGATGATGATGATGATGATGAGGATGATGATGAGGAGGACGATGATGTTGAGGATGATGATGAGGATGAGGATGAGGATGATGACGATGAGGATGATGAGCATGATGAGCATGATGAGGATGTGGAGGATGAGGATGAGGATGATGATGGTGATGATGAGAATGAGGATGAGGATGATGAGAATGGTGATTATTTCTAACAAGATTGAAACAGCTGTGCAGTGCTTCCATGGTTTTGTCAATGTTAAGTTGAACGATGATATCACATGGTGAATTATTTCATGAAAACATTCAATCTCCTACTACTAACAAGGACCAAGTAGTCAAAACGTGTAGGTCACATCCAAAGCCTTGGTCGTCGTTAAGCTGCCTGCGGAGAAGTAATCTATGAATAGGTTTGCGCTGGTGGCTCGTGGGCGTACAAATCAGTGACGGCTAGGTGTAACATCATGTGAAGTTCAACAAACCGTTCACTCTTTTTATTTTCTCTTTCTCGCTCTTTCTCTTCATCCTCCATGATTCCCGTTGCATGTGTTCAATATTCCGATCTGTACCATATATATATATATATATATATATATATATATATATATATATATATATATATATATATATATATATATATGGTACAGATATATATCTTCAGCCTGTGACAAGGATAGCGTTTTGAAAAGATGTCAGCAGATGGTTGGTTTCATCTTCAAGGAAGATCAGAGAATCCTCGGTGGAGGCCACGGAGGAATTAGTTTGGGAAGCATTGGATTCAAACGGCTCTCGAGCATTATTCTCTCCCCGATTATCTTATGCTTGCGAACAGCGAACGCGTGAGAGTCAGGCATTTGCAATCCGGTCGGTAGGCACCAGTCACATCTTCGTGCGTATCTACACGCTCAAGATCTTTTTGTTTCCTAACCTGACCGCGCCAATTGACTCAGCCGCTCTGGTAATGCTGTGCCACTGTTTCTTGCCTAAGGATGTATCAGCGAAATTCATAATTTTCCAAATATTCGTATGCGTTCACTGCATTTTCGTCAGTGTTTCCCATGTCACCTATTTTGTTCAGCTATTCTGATACGCGACTAATGGCATTACTATTTACTCAGACAGTATATTATCTGTCTCAGAATCTGAGGATGATGTTGGGCTTCTGATCGGAGAATCAGGTAAGTTGTAAGGACTTCCCCAACGTACGAGCAGTAGTGTGTGCATGGCTGTGCTGCAGCCAATATCATTATTGTAGTTAAGGTGTTCTTTCCTTTCTTTGATCCATTGAACCCATGGGGTTACGATTTTCTTTCCATTTTACCTGATGACATAAAGTAACGGCCAAAACTCGAGTTAATGATTGTAGAATCTGAAATGAGCTGAATTACTAGATTTGATTGGTTTGTTATTTCCCTGTAGTGACAGTCCTGGCTAATGAAGATCCTACTAGATGCATCTTATCCATTCCCAGGCTCATGTTTAGTTGTTCTTTCAGTTGTCTAGTCATGGATATACGAATGTGGCGATTATTTTAACGTTCTCGATGTTGTGTATTTCGTTTCTTATGCTATCCTTTCCTGTGAATACTTATACTGTGATATTTTGGAATTGACGGTATTTCAACAACTGCACGGTTTGGGCCGGGAAATTGCACGAAATCTAATTTTATGATAGGTCGCCTTATTGTTCAAGTCCATTGTGCGAAACTATGTAAACAATCGGGCTCACTGGACTTGTGGCTTACGTGGGTGGGTCGTCAGTAAATGTGCAGCTGTGTTCTACGTTTTCTTGTTTCTCGCTAGCAGGTGGACTAGCTATTCGAATTCTGCTGTCCGTTCCGTGCCAATGCCCAGTGGGAGGGAATTCCCACGACGTTGTCTTACTACTGGTCTTGAAAAGTTAACTCCGTACAATTCTCCCCAAAATCAGGGTATATTAATGTTTTTCTAGGCTATGGGCTACGTGTACTTCCGTTTTTTGTGAGGAGCACCGACACCCAGTCCAGTTTGTTCTTGCGTTACTGCGCTCACTCATGTCTGCGCCTTTGTGCGACGTCTTCTGCCTTGGTGTATTGTGTTGAACTCAGTCCATCTGTAGATGCAACAACTGCGCTAACATGCCGGAGTAAGATATAGAACTAGGTCAGGAATATTTCATTACCACACACAAACAGCTGGGATCTAATCTGTGATTCATAGCCATTGTAGGTTCCAGGCTCGACTCTTTCGATTTGCACCGTGATCCTTTGAGGGTACGGTTCATACATTCTCTACCTCTACTTCTCTGTTGCTGTCAGTATGCGACTAAAATTCAGTAAGAATAGACATCCGGATCAGTTTTTGCACGCTCTTCGCCTCGGTAAGCTTTGTGCGCTCTACTGGGATGAGTTAATCAGAATATTCTTACTCATTGATGATGAATCTCTTAGGTGATGGACCGCAGTACTCTTGGATTATCATTCGAGTGAAAGATGAACTTAATCAGCATCCTGTCTATCGCTCTGTTTTGGTGTCGCGAACATTGCTCTTAAAAACTAATCTGAATTTAGATTAGGTCGGAGCTATGGTGATTACAATTTCGTAAATCCGCTGTTTAACTTTGTCATAAAGGTCACCCTTTTGAAATCGCAGACGGTCAGGTGATACGTAATCCTTAGTACATACAGAACAGTACAGTAGTACCACAAAAAATCATAGCCTTAGTTCCTCGACATATGGTATGCTGAAATCTGCGTCCAGATCATTGCAAAAAAGGAAACAGCGGAAGAAGAGGGCATGATAAAATAAGATCTTTTGTATAGGGTTCACTATACAAATGTCAGCTGTTTCATTCTCCTTCTCCACATAGTCGATTCCTCATCGTAAATTCACGTATTGTCAGTATGCGTCACATTACTCGGCTACGTCTACCGAAGTGGAGGCTTCATTTAGGAGGGCCAACTAGGGGCCTTTGGCTGAAAGGTCCAACGTGCAAGTCAGTAAGGCTATTTGAGGATATCCTAACCCACTGAGAACCGGTTTATATGCCTTAGGAAGGAGTTAGGCGTCTTGGTGCTCAACAAATCTCCCCTCAAGAGGTGTTGATAAGCATACAATCTGTCTGCTCCGTACGTCACCCGTGCTCGGTTTGGATTCAAAGTTTTGCCCTCTTCTCAAGGCTGACATCTCGAGATCATTCGGCGCGATAGAGAACGCCAGGCGTTCACTCCTATGGTGAAAATATCCCTTCCAAGTGAAGGCGGTGAGTAGAACTTCCTGAGCATAAACTTTTTGAGGCCCACGTTCATCTTGGAAGCATTTGGAGAAGCGTTTATGGCGATTCGCTAACTCAGTTCTTGAAGCACATGCTGAGCCATATGGAGATTGATTGAATATCACGAAGATTGGCAAAAGCTCGTTATGATTCATTGCTATCGCGAAAAGCTTTGTTCATAAGCTAAACCTGCGACATGAATTATATCACCCGGGGGATTTCGCGTCGTGTGTGAGTTCGCTCAGTTAAACGACTCCCAAAAGGTACATACTTTAGCGTGATAGGGCTTGCCCCCAATATAGATATATATATATATATATATATGTATATATATATAGCATTAACCTGAAAATAAGCATGATGCCGAATCAACAACCTTTGGGTAGAATTGTAAGAAGACCGGTTAATTTCAAGTTTTGGGTCGAAGAATTGCTTCGACCAGTGGGAGCAGGTTGGGTGAGGTTTGGACTGTAAAGTAACAAACGGGGACAGAACTTCTTCCAGCGAATTTCCCCTAATACGACCGATTCTTGTTCTCAAGGAGTGTGAGAATACTGGGTGAGAGAGGAAGTAAAATAAATAAGAGAAACTAGCATTGTTTACGGTGCAGGGTCGCTTTTGTGAGCAAGAGAAAAATGCAAAACTTTCGTTGAAAGATCAGACACGTTAATATTTTTATTCACTGTTGGTCGTCGTATTACTTGGTTTCCCAGTCCAAATTAGAGCGTATCCCAGGGTGCGCCTCCAGCCTTTGCACAACCAAAATCGATCTGCAAGGCAGGAGAGTCATTCTAGACCAACTGGTGATCCGTGATCGGCTCCTGCCCTTCTGGAAAACCTTTTGGGGCCAGCGGAACACCACGAAGGGCAATAGCCTCATTCAGTCCGTCGACCACGCTTGCCATGTCACAATGTTACCAGCTGGCTCTTATACTTTTTTAGAGAACGCCTACCAGACGAAAACCGGCCATGTTCTTGATACTCCCTGTCCTTCGGTGACCCTAGCCCCACTTCATTCATGACTAACCACTTGAGTGGTGGCTGTCTCCTTACCCGAAGCCCAGGGGCAGCCCCGGTACCATACTGCTCTTCCCTGAGTGCAAATTGGGACTCAGACGGGGTATTCTCAATTAACGCTCTGCAATTCCCACAAATACCTGACTTGTGGAATAAAATGTGGTGACTAACGTTACCACCGGGAAAGCCCGTTAATGGCATGCATAAAACTTGTCCGAATCGTAACCGTTCTACCAGAATTCTAGATGGGACGATTCACCCCATCCCATTTCAAACATACTACTTGCGGAAAACTTTAAATGACACAGTGGGATCGTACAAGCATTATCCGTAGCTCCTCTGTTTTTGAAATCCGTGGTTTTTAATTAAACTTTCACCGGTGATTTTTCATACCCTATTTACGGAAGGCTGTTAAAGATGAATGGAAGTCAGTTGTGTGATCTCGTATTGTTTCATCTGTTGGCATACACGATTCGGACATCAGAACTGGTTTTGTCTTACAGCGATCACAGTGCTAAATGCACACGATCAATTCATCCGGCGTGCACTGTGGTGCAACGGTGACCGTCATTCTATTACCATATCCGAGGACGCTAACATTCGGTGAGTGCATATTTCTCGTTTGGTTGTACCATTTTTTCATGCTGTTTACGTTGTGTTGTGAACTTTTACTGTCATCTGAACGCATAGTTTTCTCGAAGTCATTACAACCTACAGAACTCCACAGTTGACGAAGCTAGCTCGAAGCTATGCTTATTAGCCTACTATTGCCGGGAACACTGAAGGACACGTGACATCGGAAATAATGCACTGTTGTTGTTGTGATGCCGCTGTCACAACGAGGCTACACCTTGACGTGGTGTGACGGCTTGCGTGCCTCCATGATCCAACGAGCTATACAGGATGGCTTATCTCAAGCCGAAGATCCAATCATGCCTGGAAGGTCAGTGGGTAGAGGCCTGACGAAGTAGTCTCCTGGTCCTCCAAGTTGGGGGTTGATCTGAATTAGCAGCTCAGTCGGAAAAACCCCAACTTGGAGGGCCAGGAGACTACNTGGCATACACGATTCGGACATCAGAACTGGTTTTGTCTTACAGCGATCACAGTGCTAAATGCACACGATCAATTCATCCGGCGTGCACTGTGGTGCAACGGTGACCGTCATTCTATTACCATATCCGAGGACGCTAACATTCGGTGAGTGCATATTTCTCGTTTGGTTGTACCATTTTTTCATGCTGTTTACGTTGTGTTGTGAACTTTTACTGTCATCTGAACGCATAGTTTTCTCGAAGTCATTACAACCTACAGAACTCCACAGTTGACGAAGCTAGCTCGAAGCTATGCTTATTAGCCTACTATTGCCGGGAACACTGAAGGACACGTGACATCGGAAATAATGCACTGTTGTTGTTGTGATGCCGCTGTCACAACGAGGCTACACCTTGACGTGATGTGACGGCTTGCGTGCCTCCATGATCCAACGAGCTATACAGGATGGCTTATCTCAAGCCGAAGATCCAATCATGCCTGGAAGGTCAGTGGGTAGAGGCCTGACGAAGTAGTCTCCTGGTCCTCCAAGTTGGGGGTTGATCTGAGTTAGCAGCTCAGTCGTAAAAACGAGTGGAAGACTAATTGATCCAAGTAGATGGGCGCCCACTCAGCTGTACCCCGCTGCCTTGCGGTCAGGTTCTTGTCAGAACCAAAGGCTTTGGTTAAGAAGCCTAATCGTTCTTCTGCTTAGCGGCTGGACTCCCTAGCAATACCCGTCCATTATTCCCCATGAGTTACACGCCTACAAATAATTCCATACTGCATCGGTCGTCGCGCAGGGTAATCAGGACCGCGCTGCCCATTGCATCGAGCGCTGGTGGGGTGGGTAGTGATAAGTATGCTACTGCTCAGAGTTCCCTCTTTTATTCAACCTGTCTCTTCTGTCTCCAACCCAATCTGTTCACCCCTCCTGCCTACCCATAGTACCTCCATTGATAACACGCCCGATACTCGCAACTGTTTATTGTCAAGTAGTGTAGTAGGTGGTGTTCAGCCTGTTAGCTCACATTTTCTCAAGCCTCGTCAGCCTCTGAATCTCGGTTCCTTCAATGTGCGTACTTTAATGCAGGCTGGCCAACAGGCGTGTTTGGCTCTGACAGTGGACTCACTTTCGATTGATGTCTGCTGTGTGAGTGAAACACGAATTCAGGATTCGAATAGAGTTATTGAATTAACTGCGCCTAATGTCTCGTCAAGATATTTCCTACACATTTCGGGAGACGAATCAGCTCAAGCTTTGGGTCAACGTGATGTAGGAATAGTCTTGAGTGCGAAGGCTGAAGCAGCTCTTTTAGATTGGATCCCAGTCAACAGTCGCTTGTGTGCCATGAGACTGCAGGGATCAGTCGGCGTCCGGAAGGATAGTAGTGTTAAGCGTAGTTTATTTGTTATCTCGGCATACGCTCCCACAGACTGCAGCACTGACATGGAGAACGACGAATTTTACGATAACCTCGTCACTCTTGTTCGGAAGAGCAAACGCTCTGACATTGTAGTGGTAGCAGGTGACTTTAATGCACAAGTTGGCAAACTGAGTGCATCGGAGTCCTATTTAGGTGGGCGATGCGCCTTGCCTGCACAGCGAACAGACAATGGAGAAAGGCTTCTCCAATTCTGTGCAGATAATCATTTATTCCTATCTAGTACGAATTTCTGACACTGTTCGCGTCGCACAGCGACATGGCGTTCTAACTCGACAGGTACACTGAGTCAGATTGACCGTATCGCAGTAAGCTACCGTTGGCGCAGTTCTTTCCAGAACTGTAGATCATACTGGACCACGTACGTCGAATCGGACCATGCGTTAGTTTTAATGTGATTTTTGCTGCAGCTGAATGGCCATCGACGCAGGCCGCAAACCCGATTGGCTGTCGAACGTTTGTCTGATTCGGCTGTTCGCAACAGCTACAAACAGAAACTGTCCGAGGAACTAAGAACTGCGGCTAGTGGCAATGTAGACGATCAGTGGGATCAAATTAAGCAGGCTATGCATTTGGCAGCGAATTTCGCCTGCGGTCCCAGATCTAGTGTTCATCAAAAACACTGGATCTCTCAAGCGTCGCTAATTCTAATGGAGCAAAAAGGCGAGCTGCCTAACTGCAAGGAAATGAATAAGATGCGTCGGCAGTTGCAGCGTCAGTTGACCATAAACCTTAGGAATGACCGCGAAAGCTGGTGGGTTAAGTTAGCTGAAGAGATGGAAGTGGCGTCCGCTTCAGGTAACAGTCAAAGACTGTTTAAGTTTATACGCGACAGCGGTGGGCGGCGAACTTCGGTTAGTGAAGTCGTGTGTGATGGGAATGGAGAGCTCATCCATGGTAGACACGAAAGACTGGACCGTTGGGCAGAACATTTCAAGGATCAGTTTAACTGGCCATACGCTATCGTATCTAGTCCGACGTCTGGAGCTGTGAATCCTTGGGAGGTGTCACTTGATCCCCCAACGGAAGTGGAAGTGAAGTCGAATATTCGGCTTCTAAAGAGGGGAAAAGCTGCCGTTTCCGACGACCATCCCCCAGTTCTTTTTAAATTGGGTGGTGAGGTGCTGATGAAATCACTTACCTCCTTGCTTCATGATATTTGGAACGTGGAGCGTATCCCGCTATCGTGGGGTGAGTCATTGATTATACCCATCTTCAAGAATGGCACACGAAGTGACTGCAACAATCATCGTGGGATTAGTTTAATTCCGATAGTTACTAAGGTGTTAGCTTCGATAATGCTGCGCCGTTTGATACCGATTCGCGAGAGTAATATCCGCGAACAACAGGCCGGATTTCGGCCAGGTCGAGGTTGCATCGACCAAATATTCACTCTTCGGCAGATACTCGAAACGCGCCAAACGCACCGTCGCCCCACGATCGTGGTCTCTCTGAACTTGACTTCGCGGATCGACCAACACTATTCAGTGCTCTCCACCAGACTGGTATGCCAACGATGTTCGTAAACCTGTTGTGAGCATTGTACTCGCATACCTATGGTTGCTTGAGGGTATATGATGAACTTTCAAGTTCGTTCGAAATGACTAGCGGCGTTCGACAGCTCCTCCTGTTCAACTTCGCCACGGACGAGGTGACGGAAGATGCCTTAAGATGTTTTCATAATGTAGGAGTCGAACTGGGAAGTAGAAGGAAATTATGTGACCTAGGTTACACAGACGACATTGTGTTCCTGTTCGAGTCTGCGGACCACGCACAACGGGCACTAGATAGACTCTCGAGATCGGTTGCTCGGTTTGGCATGTGATTTGCACTTTCAAAGGGCGAAGTGCTGTTAAAGGACTGGACGACAGCCGCGCCGAACTTGATACTGGATGGAGAGGAGCTGACGATTGTGGACCGTTTCACCTACCTTGGTAGCTGCGTGTCTAACGATGGTAGCTCGGGATTGGAGGTAAGTATGCATATATCCAAGGCTCGGGCAGCTTACGCTGGACTGAAGCACTTGTGGCGTCGGCATGATATTTCACTGAAGTTGAAAGGTCGTGTGTACTGTGCTGCAGTGCGCTCAGTTCTGTTGTACGATTGCGAGACATGGAGTATGTGTGTGGGCGATGTTCTTCAGTTGGAGGTTTTCGACCACCGATGTCTACGTAGTATGGCTAGGATTGAATGGAATGACCGGGTGAGTAATAGAGAGGTTAGGAATCTGGTATTGGATGCCACTTCTGAGAACAGCTTGTTTCAGCGTATGAAATTTAATAGACTACCTCGATTGAGTCACGTATTGCGTATGGCAAACACTCGCTTACCATATTGTGCCCTATTTTGTGTTCCTCCCAGGTAGTAGAAGAAGCCATGCGAAGGTCAACAGATGACGTGGCAACGTGGGATGAGAAAATGTACAACGAACTTAGGTAAAGTAGGTGTCTCACGTCTTCGTGGTTGGGGTCCGAAAGACTCGTCGACTTGCTGACTGGAAACACTTAAGGATATGTCAGTGAACCGTGAACAGTGGCCATCATGTTGTCATTTTCTGTCGAATCAGAATGATTGAAATGTATGTTTGTAAAGTTGGACTGTGTTCCGTGTGTTGACTGCAGCAGCATCTTACCTTTTCCAGCCTGTGTGGGTCCACTCCCTGTTCCCCTGGGATATGCAATCCTTTTACATAAACGTTTAACTCTGGGGAAGGGCAGCGGTCAGTGAGGCTTGCCTTGCTGTTTAACGCCGAACGATGATGATGTAGATGATGTAATGATGATCCAACATGTACCGCGGAACAAAGTTTTCAATTTAGCAATCTGTTCTCCGGCGCGTTTGGTGGCTTCCTGCAATGCCCTTATGGACTGGAGCTACTTTAGTGATATTTAATTGTGTCGTTAAACTTCGTCGGTCTTGTGTCCGGGAGCAGTCACCTTAACCCGAATCTTTTGTAATACCACGCTCTATTCCATCGAATATTCAAAATACCATGTGTTCTCTACAGATTATACTAGACGTTATCGTGTATAATCCTTCAGTTGCATTGAATTGTTCGCCACAGATGGAGTTGATCATTTTTGAGAAGATGCGGTGAATAAACCTAGGAGACATTTTTTCTCCACATCAGGTTGTGGGATTTTGCAGACCGATTTCGGCGACCTGTGTCAACGATACCCGTTTGGTCTAGCCATTTAAGTAAACCGATTTTGGATTTGCAATTCTTGCATCCGAACGAATCTAAGACCTCTAACGAAGTATTGGTCGCCCTAGTCTACGGTTCTAACATTCAATTGTCTGTCTACGACTGGCGTCGTCCTGACGCACCCGTTTCGGGCGATCCGTCTGACTCACCGCAGACTTTCAGTCTACCGTGCAACTTATCATCCGTCAGCTTGCATCCTACCGAAGATCAGCTGATTTGTGGGGGTGAAGATCATTACATCTATAGATTGGATCGGACCACTGGCAGGATTTTGGGTAAGTAATCGACTGATCTACCTATGCGTTCGCTTTGCATTTCTTCCCTGCCTCTCCATTTTCAGTCCTGGTGCCTGCTGTTCCGAGAAGTCCTGCAAGGGGAGCAAGTTAGATAGTTCAGGATCGTGCATAAATCACTTAAATTCTGGTCTACATGGTTTTATGGACTACGGCTATTTTTTAAAACGATTCTCTGAAACAGTTGGTTAGAAGACCGGACAGATGGGAGAGCAGATTTCACGGGATTGCAGGTGGTAATAGACTACTCTGATACCGTCCGGCTGACTGTCAAGCCTGATCTACCGAGGTTTTATGTGTTTCGTTACTTGAAGTCTCAGAATCACGGTTGGGGTTTGTTGTCACGCTTTCACCACGTACCTGTAAATTCAACGTATTTTCATCATCTTCAGCAGCATTCGTGGACTGAACTGCAACAATATTCCTGTTCAGCAATTCCTCTATTGTTATAACATCATTCACCAAGTTCACCCACCGCAACCCCCTACTTTCCACAAGACACGCTTTCTAAACCCTGTAAACCCGAATCATCCTACTGGTGTACGTTTGAAATGCTCACCGATTCCCCTCTGGCGATGCTGGGCCATTCCCGCCTCCCACCATCGCTTCGTAAAAGCTAAAGAGAAATATTCATCAACTATACAGAGAGCTAAAGAACGCTTCGTTTGCTGCAAAGTGGAATACCTACTCTCGTCTGCCACCTGTAGCTAAAAATGTTCGTTCTTTGCTATAGCTGTCTGTCGCAGCTTGTACCCTTCCAATTTTCCTTCCATCTGTAATTTCTCTGATGATCTTGCTTGTGAATCGCACGATTCCACGTTTGGAACGAAAGCCTTACGAAACGCCCTATGTTCGGATTCTTAGCACCGCATAAGTCAACAAACGTGGCATCAATGTGTGGGAGTAGGAATGGGTCTTTTCGACTAACTCCTGATAGTCTGCACAAAGTTGAAGACCATCTAAAACTATGGGAGACTTCCACAAAGATGACGTTCTTCCCCGCCATGTCTCGAATCGCATCATCAGGCTTTCTTATAAAGTGAATGGGCAGTCGCAGCGCACGTTGTCTTATTGGTTCAATGTCACCAGTGCTAATTTTATACTGGGTTGGTGCCGGCACACTCGACTGCAAATCAAAAGTATCAGAGTGAGCCTGCTCTAATTTAGCTACCGTCTTTGTCGTTGAAACCGCCTGGGTGCCGTCTTGACTCTGAAACCTAAGCACTATTGGTTAACCGCTATGTCCCCCTTCGGTTCTTTCCGGTCGTGTGGGACTAGAATTCTCAACTACCGATTGGGGGGTGTGATGATGTCCGGCATGTAGTTAGAAAGTACATTCCTGATACTGCGTATCGTTGAATATTTTGGCAGACGAGGAACGAATGAATTACACATAGTTCATCCGTTTTTACCATTAAACTGGCTCCGCCACGTATAGCTACTTGTAAACCATTCGCTGCGGCCACTTGTGATGACATTTTGGGCAGAACACAATATTTTGAGACGAAGAACTCATTGACACTTGTGCGCGCCGTTTCATGTCTGCATGTCTGCACTGCAATTCTGAGCTATCATCATTCCGTTGTTTTCTTGGAAGATTTTTTTGATTCCATCGTGGCCTCCGTTCGCTGCTGCAGTCGGCCAGAAGTTTTGTTGTGTAATAACCGTGTTTCCTCAATGTAAATTGAGATCAGGCATTGTTGTGCTTCAAAGATCTAATTAATCTGGAAGAGGCACTCGTGGTAGCTGTCCGGCTGCTCTTAAATGCACCCTTCCGGCCAAGATATCTGTTCCGACATTGTGGAGAACCAAAATCAGCGCTCTGTTTACGAAAATGTCGGATTTGTCTCTCGCATTCAACCCACCGATCCCTCTTCACACGTATGTTATCTGCATACAAAAATCTCGGTCGAACCCGAACATAGCTGGTTCACTCGTGTTGATAGACAGCTTCAGACTCCATCGCCAGGGCAGAATATCAGACAAAACAAAGACTGAACATGATGTGATACAATACATAAACTCCATCTGCTTTGGCAATTCCGATGTTATTTATACGTAATCGCTAAACGGAAATGACTGTCTCGCAACACCATGTCAACTCAGGTTTTCTCGCCATACCAGTAAAACCTTCACAAACGTATATATTGCCCTCTTCACCTGCCAACACAATCTCACAAATTTTTGCTGCTCCTCTTTATCATTTATGGTTCCTTTTCTTGAAGATGATTTGCACATTATTGCACGTGATTTAGATAATGTATCAATCCTACCAATGAATATGTTTGATTTGACTGAACTCTACGTTGCTCCCACCGGGGTACGTCCATTTTAGTTAGCGTAATTACTAATGAACATGATTTTTCCCTTAAACTGCCCGATTCGGTTTCAAGTAGTACTTATTGTCTGCTTCTGTTGGGGACCAAGTTATACGCTCGTTCAGTCTTCCATTCCTTCAGATGAACTAATTAAATCCAAATTAGCCTCCATAATGTTTTGCACAACAACTTCATTCCTCGTCCATAATTCCTTTCGCACGCATTTGCTTGTTTTTCTTTTAAACCTCTTTTCAATGACAATGTCGGTCGTTTCACAGAGACGACCAAAATAATCTATATTTGTTGTCCCTTGGAAACACTATTCGTTTCAAATAGACGCACCTTCTCCCAGTTAGTGAAATCTCTAAAAAGACGCATGAAGCACTTCTGCAAATCCCGTAGTGACTCAAGTGTGTTGTATATTTCCACCCTAATAAAAGCGAAAATCAGGCGCATCACCATGAAATTCGCCAGCCAATTCTTGAGTTTCGAAAATGATCGGTTCCTGCGGCAAAGCATTTGGCTGTTGTGTGGAGAGAACAAGAGACGTGAAATGTTCCGAGCGATGTCGACAGCATAAATCGTGCTTTTGTCCTTCTTTTCACTAAACTAGTCATACTTGGACAGGGTGGTGATGTGACAGTTACAGATTTTTCTAGGGAGGAGGTGCTCGACCTTCGCAGCACTAAAATTACCTCAGGGGTTGGTCCTGACAGTCTACCGTCAGCTCTTTTAAGGTACGGTGTTTTGGCTCTGATGGATACATTCACTCCTCTCATCAACTCATCATTAGGCTCGTCTTCTATCTTTGGCTGCTGCAGACTGGTCAGTATAATTCCCACCCTAAAATCTAGCAATTCTTCTGTTTTAGCAAAACACTTTGGCCCCATCGCCTCAACATTTCGTACTACACTGACAGAGCGTGCTGTACTTAGGTGGTTGCGTTCTACGTATCCTGCTGGCGTCCCCTTTCAGTTTGTTTATAAATCTGACAGGTCCACTTTGGACGCTGTCGCCTGCCTTATTCACCACATTTGTAAGTCCTTAAATGCATCAAGGAAGTCTGTGCGTTGCTCATTTCTTGACTATTTTTCGGCATTTGATTCTGTCCCGCGGTCTCTTCTACTTCACAAACCGGAAACATTTGGTTGTCCCAGGTCTTTATTAGCATGGCTGTCTGATTACTTTACTAACGGAATCCACTGCACAGATGGACGGTAAAACCTGAGAGACGTTGATTATCAACTCAGGATTGCTTCAGGGTGCTGTTCTTTCATCGTTTCTCTTCTATGCTTAGATCAGCTAGCTCCCCCTGTCATCTGTTTAAGTATGCTGATGATGTTGCCCTCTCTCAAGCCGTTTCGGGCAACGATTTTCAGTTTTTCCAACAGCCTGTCTTTTATCTATGGTTTGTGCGCACAAGTTGATTTAAATCTTAACACATCTAAATGTATCGAATGTCTGTTCTGTCTCTCTCGCTTAGCCTAATCATCTAAAATGTCTTTCATCAACTCAGAAACACTTACCAGAATTGATTCTGCGAAATGTCCCCGAGTTACTTTTGATAAAAATCTGAAGTGGACTTCTCACATTTCCATTTGTGTAATGAATCTCCGACGACTGTCATTTCAAATCAGGAAGCTTCGACACTACAAGGTAAAAAGGACCGTCTCCGTGTTTGTATACCATTATGTTTTTCCAGTTCTTTACTTTTCCCCTGGTATTTTTCCAGGTTTACTTAAAAGAGAACGAGTTCTTCCCTGGGGGCGATCAATTATTAGCTGTGTATTTCTCATACCACTAAATGAACTATCGTTCAATCTATGTGATCAGCACTTATCGGTACGTGAGAAATTTGCCCACAGAATTCTTTCAGATCCCAGACATCCTTTGTACAACGATCTTTCAAAGTGCCGCTCTCTCATTTCTACGCGATCCACTTTTTGTTTCATACCCTCTAGAATCAATATTTATAGGAACTCTACTGTCCCATATTTAGCACGCATCTTGACCAAACGTGATCGTGTTTCAATCGAATTCCTGAGCATCCAATCATAATGTTTTCTAATCATTCCTCGATGATTTTTTATTTCATTTTTACAAGGTGATGAGTGTGACTTTATTCCTATTCCCCCCCCCC
>LUCM01007130.1:0-16333 GCA_008360955.1 Fasciolopsis buskii | reverse complement strand
TTATGGCTAGGATTGGATGGAGTGACCGGGTGAGTAATAGAGAGGTTAGGAATCTGGTATTGGATGCCACTTCTGAGAATAGCTTGTTTCAGCGTATGAAACTTAGTGGACTACGCTGATTGGGTCACGTGTTTCGTATGACGAACACTTGTCTACCATATCGTGCCTTATTTTGTGTTCCTCCTAAGAAATGGAAGAAGCCATGTGGAGGCCAACAGATGACGTGGCAACGTGGGATGAGAAAATGTACAGCGAAGTCAGGTAAAGTAGGTGTCTCACGTCTTCCTGGTTGGGGTCCGAAAGACTCGTCGACTTGCTGGCTGGAGACACTGAAGGATATGGTAGTGAACCGTGAACAGTGGCGATCGTGCTGTCATTTTCTTTCGAATCAGAATGATTGGAATCACGTGCGTTTGTACAGTTAGACTGTGTTCCGTGTGTTGGCTGCAACAGCGTCTTATCTTTTCCCGCCTGTGTAGGTCCACTCCCTGTTCCCGTTGGATATTCACTCTTTTTATATCAACGTGTAACTCTGGGGAACGGCAGCGGTCAGTGAGGCTTGCCTTGCTGTTTAACGCTGGACGATGATGAAGATGAAGATGGGTGTTCGGGGAATCTCTCATATGTTGTAAACCACAAATGTTGTTTTATTTTCCTTCCTCTTTTTCGTTCATTAGCATCCCCTCTTGCCAAATTTGTGCCCAATAGGTGTTTATAGTTCCCTTGCGTTTCCTCACTGCGTATCCTAATTTCGTTTTCTATAAAGCCAGCGGCTGAAAGTAACATTCTGAAACAATAGGTTTCCAATACTCGTTTAAAATGGGATTTTTTTCTTCTACTTTCAAATAAGTTTATTAGAACAGACATTTATTTCCATCCTACCGTTTACTTGGTCGTCTGGAATGTTCTTTTGCTAACTCCGCAGGGTCTAGCTTATTCACAGATCGAATTGGCTAATTTTCTTGCAATACCTTATTTTCGCACCCTACCTGGGTATTATTAGAAAGTTCTTCAAAGGTTTATGCATGGATGGCTGAACGATAGCGTCGAAACGGTTTAACTCAGCTAAATTTGTTTATTCTCCCATACAAGCTACCGCTCGTGACCCCATGGTCCATTTTAATTCCATGGTGTAGCCCATCCATACTATCGTCTGCATCGTCCATTCCAAACAGTTTTCGCCTCGATGATATATGGTTTGTCACAGCTTTCTTCATTCTTGCTACTGAAAACCACCAAGTTGGGAGATCGAAGTTTCAGTTTATCTGCATTCCATCTTAGGGAAACTAAAACAAAAATCCACAACTTCGGAGATTCGTATTAACGGCATTGTTAGTAGAAAATGGCAGAGTAGTGGTATTTCAATATTTACACTAAAAACAGCAAATGTTACATCGATTTTTAGTCTTCGATTCCGATAATGAACTTAAATAACCGACACACTGGCTACCGTGATTCTCGAACGGAGACCACAAAGACTATACGTACAATGAGACATTTTTCGTTCTTTTTTTGCCTTTCTCATCCCCATTAATTTTGATCACACCGAAACAACCGAGAATTTTCATCTTTACTTTACCTGCATCCGTTTCATCGATGGAAATTGTTCGGTAGGAAACAATTAGCTTCTACTGATTCATCCTATGGTGTGAGGTCTGCTGACTTGCCGATTTCCATTCCACCTCTGTCTTTCTGCTGATTGTCACAATGCAGCACTTACCTGTTAATATATAAGGTTGAATTTGATAGATTATGGAGAATCTTAATAAAGCAATACCTGATTGTTCCACGTTTTGCTCCACCTGGTATGTAGGGTTATTTTGGGGGAATTTCGGTTTTTGAAGGGTTCAACTTCAGCAGAAGCGAAAGATGACCTTCAAAAACCACTTTATTGGTTCAGCAGTGGAGAATGACAAGAAAAATATTTGCACATAAAAGCATCAATTCAGGCACATTAAGCTGAGAAAGCGAGAGACGCTGGCAAACGAAAGGAAACATCACAAGCGAATCCGCAACAAAGGTTGACATCAATAGAAATAAAAAGCCAAGTAAGACAAAAAAGTAGGAGAACGTTTTTGTGTAGAGGTGTTCATTTCAAAGACGGTTACGCTGGGAAACTCATAGTTTATCTGCCTGCCTCCCCGCTCTCTCGGTCTGTACCAGTGGATTTGATTGGATCGCTTTCATCTGATTTCCCGATATTGACTAATCGTCTCTTTTCCTTTCTATCCTTTTGTAAATTTTGCTAATAATCCGGATACAGCTGAGCCGCATTTGGTCTGACACATGACGAACAACATTGTATTGGAGAACACCAACGTAACGAACGTTTTTGGATCACACGACAAAACCCGGTAGATTGCGTTGAACTTGAGTCGCGTGACGCATCGTATTTCAGCGGTCGACCGTTTTGTATTCGGCGTTCTGTGATCACTTCTGTTTGGGACTGGAATGTGTCTGGATCCGGAACTGGTGGACATGATTTTGGTGAAGACCAAGATCGCTGTTGTTGTGATCGATTCTCACGGCCATCGTAAGCAAATGGGTGTGAAATTTGCGGTTGATACTTAGGACCATTCTTGGTCGTTTGTGAATTACGGGTAACGCTTTGTCTAGGAGTTGTGTATCGGGTATCAGATTGTGGCAGTGGGTAGTAAAATGGATACCTACAATGCGGACAGCAGTATGTGTATGCCAATGGGCAGCTGGTAGATTGTGTGAATCGATCCGCGTAGTCCGTCTGATAAATTGGGTATACGGAATGTACGTTATAGATTTCGTGCTCGGGAAATGGATTATCCACATGACCCACAAAAATCGTCTTCGTGTTGGTGACTCTGTGTGGGTCAATCGTCGGCAAAGATGTGCCCACTTTGTACTGGGACGGAATAGCGGCATCATCGATAGTCGGTTTGTTACAAGGTTCATCGTATGCGTCGAGTATGGGAAATGCTGGATGAGGATTAGTCTCTGACTGAGTTTGTTCATCTAGAGGTAGCTGAAGCAGACTTGTTCTTTCCGTAGCGGTTATCGTTGAACGTACACTCTCTTTTGAACCGTCATCAACGGGTATATCGTTCTGCCGTTTCAGACTCTCTATTTCTTGTGATTCTGTTTCACTCTTCAGCTTTACTATCTCATCCTTCTGGAAGTGTTCACTCATTTCTGAATTTTTGGAAAGTGAATTTTGAAGTTCGTCAGAATCGGCTGGTGTGACTGCCGCATTCGGAGTTTTCAAGTTCTTCGAAGGATTAACGATTTGTTGCCCGACGCGGCTGACAACAGATTGCATAGTGATCGTTTCACTGATCGGCTCCGCTTGGCTCGTTTTAGCCTCGCCATACTGTGGCTCATCAGAATATCTTGGACGAACGCTGTAAAATTCAGGTCGTTGCACATGAACATCAGTTACAGATTCCACAGTGCGACTTGGTATAGGTTGATTCTGCGCTGCCTGGCTCAGTAAGCTTGAGGTTTCCTCATCGTTTTTCTCGTACCTGGCAGTTGATGCAACCTGTAGTTGTTCCAATTGATCCTGCTGTTGCTCCTGCTGATATTCGTGTTGTTTCTGGTTTTGTTTCTCGTGTACATTTAAATTTGTTTCAGTAATTTGATTGGGAACGAACTGTGCCTCACCGGGCTCGTTGTAGCCCGTGGTTGTTCGAATCAACAGGCCTTTCGGTTGAACTGCCGGGACAGTTACACTCGTTATTTGTATTTCTGGTGACTTTTCCGTTATTGAACCCAGGTATTCTAATTGAGTCGAGTTGACTCCGTTTGGATCTTCCGAGGTTATCGAGGTTAACGATTTCTTCTTTTTAGCAAAACTTATGATGCTACTTTGCGAACAAATGGATGCACGCCTAGTCGAGGCAGGCTCTTGAAGTTTTTGATCACTGCGGCTGAACCTATCGTCCAACCGGTCTCGCTCGTCCACCACACTTGCTCGTAAATCTGGGTGCTCTATGTTATCTTGTGCTGAAACCACACTCGGCTCCGATTCGGAAATCGGTGATCTTAAGACTTCTGTGGGACGTGATTCGGTGTATTGATTAGCCGGCCTAGTCTTTTCCGCCGCTAATTCTACACTTGGAGGTTGTATATCTCGCACTGATCCGATCGAGGATACTTCCCCCAATTCCGACTCAGTTATCTGGAGAATTGATGGTTCTGTTGGCTGCACTAAATCGTCTGCCGGAACTTGTCGACAAAGATTGAGTCGAAGGTGCTCGGGTGTTCGAACCTCCGGGTAACTTTTACGGTCATCCCCCGTCGTTGGGGTACTTGGGCTGTAACAAACCTCAACAATCACTTCTTGAGCAGCTCTGTTTGATGAAGAACCTCTTGATGTCACCGATAATCTACTGTTTTTAATCCTCGGAGTCGATGCGCTGTCACTACTGACCCAACTGCGCTGAGTAGTCTGACGTGGTTCATGAGTCTGACTCTGATCAGAATGTCCTGTATTTGGTAAAGCCATAGTTAACGATATCTCACCATCACGTCCTTCTAGATCAGGCAAGGGGACGCCATTTAGAGACACTGAATATGGAAGTTGTTTGGAAATGGGGGAAGCAGTTGAAGCTCGACTGTTGGCATCTACATCGGAATTCTTTTGTCGTATTAATGAGGCACGAACAATCACATCCGTGTTAGCCAAATCTATCCGACCTGGACATTCTGGATAGTTGCAAGTACAAGGGTGTGGTGATCCCCTTTCCGGCGACACTACTACTTCAATGTTTGTACGGTCGTCGCTCGTTTCAATATCAAGTTGAATGGGGGCCAGAGTGTTTGTACTTCCTGTTGATCGGCAAGCCACACTTCCCGATGGACAGTTTGTTTGATTCGAACGTGAGTTCTGGCTTCCATTCGTTTGTGCTAGAGATGATTTTGTGGAATCTTTGCGTTCGTTATGTTGTTCACTAGGGTTGTCCCCGGGTAAATGATGTGGGTACGTAGCAATATTTGGCTTTTCAAAACTGCGAATTTCCCTTGGACTATCGGAATATGTTTCAGCACAGTTAGCACAATTCTTCCACTCCAGGCAATCAGATAACCTTGATACTAAGTCGCTCACACTTATGACTTCCTCATTCATCTGGTCTCCTGTTTCCACTTTATGGATTTCTCGTCCGCTCGGCTTAGACCAAAGTGAGTTTTGATTAATTCGATTTTCCGAATTTTCTGGATAGCACCAAATAGGGCAGCCAGAATCAGACAGAACAGTATCACTTTTGTTCCTGCATCTCCATTCTATTAAGTGCCCGCTGGGATTAGACGGATTCCTACTTTCAGTTGGTTCAAAATACGAAGTTAATCGAAATTTTGTGTCGATCTTGATATCTAAAGAACTCTTCAAGTGAGAATAAACGGTTTCCTGACTGCTTGGCCAGTAAGGTTCACAGGTGAAGGCATCAAAATTTACTACAACCAGAGCTGGTGGATGAACACTGCTATCAACTGACGTGTAGGTAATTTCCAAAGCATCCTGAATATCACATTCAGATTGAACGGCGATAATTCGACTTGGAGTGACGCGGTACAAACGCGGTTCAACAGGTACCTGTTCGGCCTCATATAGAAATGAGCACACAGTATCAAATGTCTTGCTCCAGTTTATCAAGAATATTTTCATGTATTTCTCTTCTACTTCAAAATCGTGAGCATCTGTTGCTTGTCTTGGATGGTTCGCAGTTGTTGGCTCTTGGTATGGAGCGCGATTTGCATTATAATGTACGCGATCTTTCATAGACATTGTTGAATGCCACCCGCGTGGTTTTAAACTGATATGACGTGTGTGACTAATGCAAGAGGAGGATTTCGGCCTCCTAGGGCATGAATGTGCAGAATGCGGTGAGTTGATCAGCGATGAATTATGAAACAATCTGGACTGGTAACTATTCTTCTGAGTTGCGTCACCTTTGTTCGGTAGGCATCGATTTGTCTCTGATTGACCGATCAAAGGGCCCGATTTCCGTATGTAGAGTTCACAGTTTTGTCTGTGTTTATCAGGATTTGTTTGATACGGTCTAATCCAGCCACTAGTGGGAGCAGAAGTGCTTGTTACAGGTACTACGTAATTCTCAAATGACTTTGTTCCCAATATTTTATAGCATTGTGCACGAGTATACCCCGACTGGTCTCCGTTTGTGTAGGCTAACTCGTCCGATGTGTTTGTGGAATTGATCGTCTCTGAACTGAGTGACAAAGATCGCACGGAGAATGTTTCTTCTTCGCTAGGCTGATTATCTTCATCCAGCAGTTGTGTAATAGTTCCGACATTTGTTCTCATTTCCAACCACGATGGGTCCACACCATCAGCCGCAGCTTTGGGATTAGGCCCGGTAGTCAGAAAATGGTTTGATGAGTCTGTGAATTTACCAGCTGAAAAAGGGGATCTGACTCTGTGTAATTTTGTAGTTGCAACACTTCCTGCTCGATGCGATCCAAACCAATTAACCTGATTCTTACAGAGTATATGGTTCACTACATTTCCGATGAAGCGCTTGTGATTTTGGGGACAAACATATCTCTCGGAAGAATGCCGAACACTTGGGTTTTTCATCAGATCTGATCTTTCCACATCGGGCTATCTTGTTAAAAACAGGCAAGTTATTTTTCCTATCCTAGATTGTCTTTATTCATGCGGAGTGGGTCGCAATTGTCTCCCATTTTTTACAGGAAAAAACCGTCGTATGAGTCCAACCGGTTCTAGGGTCATTCAGGTCCGATTCAAACCAACGGTCGATAGATGAAATTCACGTGATTTATGTGCATGTACTCGTAAACTGACCTGTAGCTTACAATCTCTGATTATACAAACCAGGTGCATTTATGATACTGGTTGTTTTATTTTTATAGTCAAATTGTATTGTAACGTTGTACAACCAATAAATTGTATGACTTTACACTACTTTGCTTTCTCGTACCAGACGTATTCGGTATCTCTTAATGTATCGTGCAATAACATCTAAAATAGTTTTCTGGATCCGTGAATTTTTTGGTTCACATTAGGTTGAATTAGAAAAACGAACTTACTTTATTCTATTTTCCGACATACGTGGAATACTAAACTTAGCTTTCTGTATCATAAGACGATTCCTCAGTGGGCTTCCTTAGTATAATTTTGTTACTCATTTCTCCAAACTTCAGGGTTTTATAAGCTCCGTAATCTCTCTCAGTCTAACTGGATTGGTTTTTGAGGAAAAGGGACTAGCCGGTACTGAATAAAATAGATCAGTGGCAGGGGAAGATGCCTGGCGAAGTTGTTGTCGAATACGGTAAAATCTACTTACTCTGGCTGGTGACTTGCATGTGGCCCCCGAATTTCACTATTCCAACTGAGCTGCACCTATTTTTTGCAGTGCGCAAGTTCGAATCACCAACCGAGTGGGGACGGAAGTGGTCCGAGATAACATCTTGCTCTGGTTTTCATTGCTCCTTGTAGACTTCGGAACACGTAAAATCGAGCAAACCTGTCTATTACTGTTTAGTGAACATGGTGTTTGATCTTTTTCAATTGGCGTTACTGCGGCCAAGAGCTTCATGTCCAAATTAGATAATAACGCCGGATTCCCATCACCTATATTGGACGAATCCAACTTCGATTTATGTGTAATCTCACATGTTTCGTTTGTGTCGTGTGAAATGGACGCATTTGGAGTGACCTGTTTTGGACTGCAAGAATGTGATGAAGTAGACAAGAGTACCGGAGAGATAAGTGGAAGGAAAAATGAATCTTGCTTCTCAGTCTGTCGTGGAGAATCTTCGGAGCCAATTTGGTTGGGTGCGCTTCGGTCTTCTTCGGACATGGTGACTAAATCTGGCGGAGCCACTTTGTAAAGTTTTAAAACACTTAGAGGCGAGTCATGTTCCAACTCACTGATTGTTTTTTCACTACTCTTTTTCCCCGAAGATACGGTGGTTGAGCAATACCTAGGAAACTGTTTGTTCTTCACTTGCGAGGAGACTAAACGTGAAATCGGGACTTTTCTTTGATAGCATTCTTGCCGACGGTTGATACCAGTTGGTGTTGATCCCTGAACGTCCATCCGAGCCGCAATACTTTTACTATGTTTCGAACGGTCATCATCATCATCACTATCTTTCACCACTGATGTTTGAGTTCCGTGTGACTGCAGCTGCTTGTTGAATGATGAACTTCGACTTTTGCAGATTCTTGTCGGTGTGGTATGGTTGCTTGATCTAGGTGTGGGTAGGCTTGTGGGAGACGAATTTGATATATATTTGTTAACTCTTGTTCTTTGTGTAAAAACTGGACTGCATTCTGATTTTGTTGCGCTCAAGCAGAAAGAAGCTGGTCTGTGTCGATCTCTTATGCAGTACGACCTGTCTGTTGAAGGGCGACTGTGGTTCTGCTGCAACGACCTGAATTGTCTCGATGATTCCATCGAATAACGAGTGTTTCTTTTTGATATAGCTCCCAAAGTAAGCCTTTTAGAGAGTGCGGATTTGTTGATTCTCACAGAATCCTGACTCTTTGACCGTAATCTCACCTCCTTTGAAAGTTGAATTGTAGGTCGACTTTCTTCATTTTTATGTGAATTCCTTACTGGCAATTCCGTGTTATTTGGATAAGTCGATCTGTTCGGTCCAGCTAAACTCCATCGTCGTTTTGGATAGCTTACACCTCTATACTCCGACTGGTTTCTTTTTGACTGAATCGTATCCGTTGGCATGATCGGTTTTGGCGATGACAGCTTCATTCGATTACTCCTCAAATCGGAGTTTCGTGTTCGTGACTGTGACACACCGCGTAAACGATCCCTCATTGATGTCCTCGGACAAACACTGATTTTAGACGAACATCGTTTCGACTGTTCATACAAATGAGGGTTCGTTTGAATAACACTTCGGTAAAAACATTTGCGTCGTTTGTAACTTCCTTGAGTAATCACACTTTTTCCACTAGTATTCGATGAGTCTCCATTCACATAGAACGTATTTTTCCCCCAAACGTTTGGGAAGCATGTGGCGATCGTACTATCCTGGGTGGTCAGTGGTTTGGGACTTAGTTTGTCTGAATTCAAAGCAAGTTCAGAAGCTGAAATGTTGCTTTTCCGTGAAGGAGACCATTCGCCCAGAGTAGTTTTATGCTCAATAATTTCGTATACTGTCCTTATATACGGTGGCATGGCAGTCACGTTGCAATCACTTGTATCTCTCTCTTTCCGAAATGATGACATATTTGATCAGTAAGTATGTATATGATAGCCATTGGCTATTTTAGGCATTAGTTTTGTCAAATTTGACTCAGAATTCATATCCAAAATGTGTTAATCGAGGGAGGCTTTGTGTCCACAAAGATCGGATGATACGTTCAACTAAACTCTTATCGATCAGATTTGATCGACACATCACGTGTTGCCCTGAAATGCCCTTGTCTGTCCAAGGCCTTTGTGTTTTGTAAATTAGATCGTTGATTTGTCTTCACTATTTCCTGGATGCAATAAAACTGACAAAAATCCTATGAGAATGCGTAACCGAATAAAAAATGTCTCGTGGTCATTAAAGTCGTTGTTGAAGTTGTTGTTGATTTATGTGCATATCAGCCCTTTGTCTGGATCCAAACGTGTTCTAGACACCAGTCTACTGCGACTTGTCTTCTATGTTAACCCTAAAATTCACTACTAGAATTTCAACTTATATTCGTCATTCTATTCTTAGGCGTTGACTTCTTGAGATATTTTGTTTTGCTTCTTGTAATAAAGAACAAGACTTTGGTTGACCATTTTGATTCAAGGCAACGCCATTGACATTCGTAGACCTGGACAAGGTCAGTGCCATCACAGATTATTCCATGTGCTTCCTTAAAAGTGTTACGCCGATTTCTGGAAATCGTCAACCACCGTTACATTCCCAACTGTGCCTCCGGTCTACAGCCGCTTATCGACTTGTTACGAGAAAACCCCAAAAAAGTTGTGTTCACGACGGGAACACAAGGGGCTTTCGGGTCTGTAAAATCTATGCTTGTCCATCGGAAATGCAAAGACAATGTTTGCCTCGTACTTAAAGCGGATGCCTGACGGACAGCAGTTGATGCGGTTTTGCGGCTAGTCCACAGCACCTCCCCAGAACCCTTTTTTCTCGGGAAAGCTTCAATCGGCACAGAAGAGGTACAATACCGTTAACTGAGGGTTGTTCGCAATTTTTTCGGAAGTAAACCACGTTCGTCAAAGTTTATCGTCTAAATTTTTTATTCCCATCGGCCGTCACCCACTCAGTTACGCGTTTCGAAACGCCTTAAATAGATATTTCTTGAGAGAAACCCGCTACTGGATCGCATTTCACAATTTTCAATCAATATCCGTCATATTCCGGGCCTCGAAAACGTTGCTACCGCTTCGCTGCCACGCTCCCACATCCGCATGGTCTTGTCTCAAACCTGGGAGATATTGTCGTCGCCTAACCTTCCGATCCCGAATTCTTATACTACAATCTCATTTACATTTAAAGTTTATCGCATACCCCTTGTTCTGCACTGACAAGACGATCTTTTATTACATTTCTAGAGACAAACCTCGACAATGGGTACATGTGGCTTTTTTCGTCGACCGATTTTTGGTTACCTTCACCCTATTTTCAGACCAGTATTCCCTTCCTTGCTCCCTAAACAATTGCTCACTGACCTTTTTGTTTGACCGGGCATGCGCAAAGACATTCGTAATTGGGCGAGTGATGCTGTCAACTCCAGAAAGCTCATTATCACACTGTTACTCCTGTTGGCGCATGTTCTTTATCCGATTGTTGTTTTAAATACGTCCAAACTGACTGACTTAGCCCTCTGACTCCGTTCATCGGTTTTATGCACTTGTTTACTTATGTTGATCGTTTTCCCCGTGGGTTTCACGCTATTCCCGCCCAGGCCATTTCATCTAAATCGATGGTGCCAACGTTCATGGAGACTTGGATTGCTTGGGTGTGAATGCATCATCGCCGCGGCATGTCACTCGGATTCAAACGGTCTCGTCGAATGTTTTCACCACCAGTTGATAGTCGTTATCCTGGCCACTTAATCCACCAAGTGGTCAAGGCAATTGCCGTTTATAATTTTGCTTATCCAAAACAATGTCAAATAAAACTTGCGGTTTACCCGTCCGAATCTGTTCGCGGCATTTTAACTTGTGTTCCAAGTGAGATGCTTGCTGATACCGAGCCCAGTACATGACATTCAGCCACCTGCGACCCGTTGTATCTGACGTCCAATTTACATCTCTTGTGGGTTGTCCTTATTCCTTTTTGTTTTTGTTTGTGCTGATAAATACTCCAACAACCTTGTGATTCGCCTTATTACGTACTTTCCTTTTGTAATAAATATTTTATTGATCCTGTTTCTGTCCGGACTTACATTCTTGTCTCTTGACTTTTAACGGTTTGAGCCGTCTCATACCTCGGATTTCACGTCACATTCAGCATCATTTCATACGCTACCCACATCACTTATCGCTTCACCGTCACCAGCGCAGACATTGGGGACTGTTCAACCCTCCCCCTGCAAATTTGCCAGAACAGTGCATATTTCCGACCGATTCCAAGACTATCAACGGCGATTTTTGTCTGGCATCAAACGTCTTTCTCTTCTCTAATGTCTGCTCTTCTGAGCGCTCTAGATAGGAAGTTTTGTCGCAATTGTGCGTTCATTGTTCTTTATTTTGTATATCACTATTCTCTCAAAAGCAGTTTATCGCTTTCTAAAATGACACATTCTCTGCCTAATGGCCCGGGTTACTGTCGCTCGTTCTTGATTTATGCAGTTGCAGCGAAATCCCCCCTAATTCCGAATATTTTCGATATAATGCTGGAATACTATGGGTGCCGCTATAGTAAACCGTTCTCCATCTTTGATATTAGGGCGTCTGCTTGCAGTGAGACCGGTCGAGATCTTATGACTGAATCGAATCTTGTCTATTGAGCTGTGTAATTGAACGTCTCCCGGGAACTGAGTTTTGAATTGAGGTATGGTGATGATATCGCCTTGCTGCAGGACGATGCACGGAGGATTTAACACGCGCTGGGCTGCTCGGCGATTAGGGTATCCCGAGAGGGTATGTCCTTTGCACCTTCAAATAGGAAGATACTTCTCCAAGAGTTCCAAGAGCTTGTACTTGAACTCAACCTTTAAGGTGATCAATTAGAGGTAGTTAATAGTTCCAGGTAGCTCGGGAGCCTGATCATACCTCGCATAAATTTCGAGAAGGACATCAGATCACGAATTGGAAAGACTGGAGTGCTTCCGTGAATCTCTGACACTTGTTGGGCCGCCAGGACATCTGACTTTCCTCAAGGGAAGGGTGTACAGTGCTACAGTTCGTGGTGTTCTGCTTTACAGTTGCGTGCCTTGCCGAAGATTCCTGGTAACTTTCTGTTTTCCACCATTGGCGTTTCCGAAACATTGCTCAAGTCTGGTGGGAACATTGGATTAGCAATGACGAGATGCGTCGTCGTGTGTTGGACACAGACAGCCGTCCTCTGACTGAGATAATCGCCTTCGGTGGCTTGAACACGTATTGCACATGGTTGCCAATCTATTGCGTTTTCCTGCAATTGCTGGGCAAGGCTGGGGGAAACGACACGACGATCAGGTTATGACTTGGCGTAGAGGAATGAAGAAGTTAGCTTCGGCTTTGGCCTCGGTTGATGCTTTCCGCTTTCGTAGCTGGGGCCCAAGAGATGAAGATTGTTGTTGGTTGGAGACGCTAAGAGATATGGCTCAGAACGGATGTCAGTGTCGTGAATGCTGTGTGGCCTGTCTGTAGAACTCCTGGTCCGTAAAACCATTAGAAGCAGAACAAAAAACGAAAATATGTACCGTGTAAATACAAAAACATTTCTTGTCTTCGTATTTCTTATTTTCCTCTCTTGTTCTGCATAATTCTGCTTAAGTTTTGTTGCGTTCGTACCACATTTGCATCTAAGCCGGTGCAAATATATTTATGCATGTGTATTCCTTATACCATTAGAGCTATGCTTATTCAAGACGAGGTATGTGCGCACGATCTTCCCCAAATCTCGTGATTTTAAATGCCATTTTCTTATCGAAGTTCACTTCCCGACAAACCTCGCTCGTAACTCCTATAATTGAAATAAAGCCAAGATTGTACTCAGATTACTGAATAATGAGATAAGAAACTACTGTCTCAACATAAGGTCTAATTCAATTTATCATAATAGAGCAGACTTGTAATGTCAACCGAAATCAAAAGACAAACCGTTTCGTCTTCGGTTTGACTTGATTAAGAATAGAGACCGAAGTTCAGGCGTTCCTTCAGGGCCAAATGAATAAACGGAAGATGATGGTTCAAAAATTTGTAAAACCTAAAGTTTCTACAGGGTAACTGCCCACTTGGGAACACCTCGTCGTTTTGCCTGCAGAAGATTGCAGCCACAGTGTTTCATGAAATTTTTTGAAGGCAGTTCAATCATTCATTTATTTGCTGTGTGGTTCTGATTTGTGTCGGGGTTACGAGGCGGTGGTGAGATATTCATTGTCATATAGTCCGGATCCCGTCCGAATTCGCGCAGCCATTGGAACCGAATTTCATTGACCGAATGACATCGACAGTGAGGTTGGCGAATTCCACTGAATGTGGAATCGGTTGGTAGTTGAACCGGAACACTCGAGATTCCACAGTCTACCAGATATCCGCCAGCTGATGTAGGCCTTACAGGTTCGTGCAAACAGACGGGATAGAAATCTGTGTGAGTTTGTGGAATGACAAAGACCTTGTGAGATACAGATGCAGGACTGCTATCTACGACGGCTGTTGGGGATGTTAAAGGCACACCGTCTGGATTATATCCCGAGTTTGCAATGGGTACTGTGGAGATGCAGTTGACGTGTCGATTGTGCAATGCAGGACAGACGGCAAATAAACACTGTTTATGGGTGGGACAAAATTGCATTTCAGGACTTGGACCTTTCGGGATGGAGGCGGAAGTGCCCATAACAGATTCACTTCGTCGTGTCTGCGTAAGTGATGGTTGAGTGGGGACATGTGACCATCGATATGGATCAACTGAGTTGTCATCACCTAAAACTCGACTGTTTGAACTGCCATCGATTGGTTGTGGTGATAGTGGAGAAACCCGTTTAAAATATGGTTGAGCTGTGTCCTTACAGTTTGGCAAACCAGCAAGGTCGTCCGTGTGCAAAGAGGAGTCGGTCGAACTAACATATGGAGCTTCAATGTGTTCACGGACATTCATCGGCTGACTCATTCGATTGGATGACATACTAACCAATGGATTGGCAGAACAGGAGTAATCAAGCTGTACTTTGGTCGGTGGACTAGGTTGGTGATGAAGGTTTTCCAGAGAGAATGTACCGCGTAGTACTATCTTGGATGTTTCAAGCGATAATGGGCTTAATATCGATGATTCGGCTTTGCGTGGTCGGATATCCAATGTGGTTGATGTTTGTTTATCCATTCGTTTTTTCCTAATCCAAGGAGCCCAACACCCCCGCGGTCTTTTATTGGTTTTGGTCATTATCACTAATTTCTTTAACGTTGCATCGCGAAACAATCCAAACTTCTAGGTATACCATCTCTAAGTGCAACGCCCGTATGCTGAATCATACGAATGACTGTCACTTTTTCTTAGTGTTGCCGGTGCTGTTCTTGTCGCTTTTTCCGTTAACTCAGGTTGACATCCGGTAATCCTTTATATGCACTCCGTCATTCAACGATGGATGACACAGTGATCACGTGTTCACATTGAAGACTGCCGTTTTAAAGGTAATCGATCGATAAACATCACACTTATTTACAGCCTTGCAAGCCTGTCCGCTACGATTTCCATATTATTGAACAAAACGGATATATAACCAGCAGCAACAGGATGCAAACTCACAGATACAAGCAAAGCCTGCCTATATGTACACATACAAGAATAATCAAGAAAATTAATGACAAAAATGTGCACCCTTTGGTCCTTCAAATTATATTACGAAAAACGTAATAAGATGGAAAGCATGCGTTCAAAAAGTGACAAAAAAGAATACATTTTGTCAACAAATGGCTCAATAATTCAAAAGAACTTGAAGCTAAACAAAAATGAAAAGATAATGTGAAAACAAAAACGAATTAATTTTTCCGACAATAACCAGCAGCAAAAAACCCGCGAGCGAAATGAGGAAACCTGAGCAGGCCAAGAAATAGACGTGGAGTGGTGTGCGCTAGCGGCCCGTGGGCGTGCAAATCAGTGACGGACACATGTGCAACATGATGTGGTGAATTTGAACAAACTGTTCACAGCGTGCCCGCTAGCCTAATGGCCAAGGCGTTCCACTCAAAATCGTTCATCGCGAGTTCGCGTGCCAGTTCGGGCGCCTTGCATATGCACTGCTCATCATTCGTAAGAACGATGAAACACATGTACACTGCTTCCATGCTTTCTTATTGCTTGCTCACTTGAGCGATCATATCACGTGGTGAATTATTTGATGAAAAACAAATTCAATGTGCTACGACTAACACATACGAAGTAGCCAAGCTGTGTAGGTCATGTGCAAAGCGTTGGTCGTATTTAGGCTACCCGGACAGAGAGGTGATCTATGAGTAGGGGTCGATTGGTGTGCGCTAGCGGCCCGTGGGCGTGCAAATCAGTGACGGACACATGTGCAACATGATGTGGTGAATTTGAACAAACTGTTCACAGCGTGCCCGCTAGCCTAATGGCCAAGGCGTTCCACTCAAAATCGTTCATCGCGAGTTCGCGTGCCAGTTCGGGCGCCTTGCATATGCACTGCTCATCATTCGTAAGAACGATGAAACACATGTACACTGCTTCCATGCTTTCTTATTGCTTGCTCACTTGAGCGATCATATCACGTGGTGAATTATTTGATGAAAAACAAATTCAATGTGCTACGACTAACACATACGAAGTAGCCAAGCTGTGTAGGTCATGTGCAAAGCGTTGGTCGTATTTAGGCTACCCGGACAGAGAGGTGATCTATGAGTAGGGGTCGATTGGTGTGCGCTAGCGGCCCGTGGGCGTGCAAATCAGTGACGGACACATGTGCAACATGATGTGGTGAATTTGAACAAACTGTTCACAGCGTGCCCGCTAGCCTAATGGCCAAGGCGTTCCACTCAAAATCGTTCATCGCGAGTTCGCGTGCCAGTTCGGGCGCCTTGCATATGCACTGCTCATCATTCGTAAGAACGATGAAACACATGTACACTGCTTCCATGCTTTCTTATTGCTTGCTCACTTGAGCGATCATATCACGTGGTGAATTATTTGATGAAAAACAAATTCAATGTGCTACGACTAACACATACGAAGTAGCCAAGCTGTGTAGGTC
>LUCM01007125.1:0-19177 GCA_008360955.1 Fasciolopsis buskii | reverse complement strand
CATCCGTTAACTGAAAAATAGCTAAAATGACAACCCACCGCGAGGAATGGTGTAAAGCATCTAGTTTCCAAATGACCTGCAGCTGGGAGCATGAGTTTCCAGTTATATTTCCTGTCATAAGTCATGATCATGCACGCTGCATGTGTCACGGAAAATTTTCTAGAAATAAACCACTTGTATTAGCGCCTGACGGGCCAAACGCCACCAGACCCCTTGTGCACATCATCGCCGGTCCCATGTGTAAACTATTCCAGACCATTGCTGACACGGGTAAAGAACCAAAGGTCTGGGCGGTGCTGTGTTGCTGGCCACGCGAAGGGACGGTCCGGGCTCTGTTTTCAAAACTTCCATGTATGTCAACCTCATTATCGTCCTGCAAAGTGTGAGGGGGAAATTCATCCGGATCCACATCTGCCATCATCCAGCCGAGTGTGGAAAGCTCTACCCAAATCATCAAGGCTGCATCAATAATGAGTCATGTCTCACCAATCACATGTGGTCTTTAGATAAAGCTACTGGAAGATCTGATCGGACTATGTAGATGGACATATGTTCTTTTGACTTCGTCAAAACGGTTGACTCAGCGAACCGTCGTATACTTCCGATCAGGTTTGAGCCACTCAGAATTGGTATGTCAGTTCGTGAAAGCTCTTCCTACAAGAGGAACATTTTATGTCGGAATAGAGGATAGGTGCTTCACTAAGCTTGACATCACCAGCGGCATTCTGCAAGGATCGGTGGTAAAACCACCATTGTTCCTGATAATCAATAAAGATCTGGCCCTAGCCCTGAAATCGTTCAGCTTTTTCTTCGCCGGTGCTGTCTAGGCTTTGGAGTCCACGGGAAAGTGAGACGGCAGCGGCGAAACAGGGACTATTCTGCATTGGGCCGGCAAGTGGAACTTGCTTCTGAAGGCAAGCAAAGGCCATTAGTTTTCCTGATCCCCGAAATCCTTAAGGTATCACATGACTTTGAAATGCTTATCCTGTATACATCTTAGGGGGTAAAGAACATGGGGACAATCGTGAAGTGGGAATTTAAACGGGCTTACTACTGTTCAGCGGCAGCGCAACATGTCTGAATTGAAGCGCTTAGTTTTAAGCCATCTTTGACCTGCCACGGGTCTAAATTTTCTACGCTCCTTCACAAACTATTATAAGGCCAAACTGCATTGTGTTTCATCTTATGCCTCTGCTTTTAAACGGGAAGCAGTGTGTGCCGAATTGCTGCATCGCATGCCCATGCTCACCGTTCAGGAAAGGGGTTAGAAATCATACGATCACTGACTACTGGTTCAAATCTATTCTGGGTAAACAGTAGCAGATCTCCCTGCGACCCAGTGGAAACATTTACGGTCGTGGATGGCTTTCGAGTTCTCGGAGGTGCCGCTTTTAGTGGGAATTAGTCTCTTGCAAACGCGGTTAGGAGAGGATGTCCGCAAATAGGAACTATGGTGCGGATTATTTCGCACTTCTTTAGCGGCAAAATTGTTTCATACGAAACAGAATGTCTGGAGCAATGCTGACCATGTAGAATATGGTTTTGTTTGAACTGAATATGAACTGAAACTGGAAACCATCGTTCTGAGGAACGCTTTAAAGCATGAGTGTGCTTTTGAATATATTTTCTACCATTCTTGCCCTTAGATGCCAACGCTCACAACCTATAGTATTACAGTTAAAGCAGGATGAGATATTCTGTTCTCTGTTTTGTTTGGCGACTGAATTTACTGAACGGGAATGGAAGATATGAATAACCAACCGACGTCCACGTCACCAAAAGTCTTTTGGATACTAGAATGACCCGAGCCAAAACTTGTCCTGCAACAAATGAACTGCACTGATCAGAAAGCGGCCATGCCCGAAGAGCCAGAGGCAGGCTGGATGCCACGGGGGTATTCTCGGCGGCTAGCCTGCCTGCAACAGCAACGCTTGTCAAATATAATCCGGAAGGCTTATGGCGGCATATGCAGGTGATACAGTCACGGCAACTTCCAGTGAATTTTCAAGTTATGTAGTGCTGTTACCCCCTGCTGTTCCAAGAAACACAGCAAAGAGGCGAGTGCATAACTGTCATAGAGGACAGTAGAACATGTTTAGCAGCTAACATCAAACCACAAGCAGCTCCCCGGAAGTTTACAAACACTGAAATTTTGGGAATTAATTTAGTGTTGCATAAGGCAAATCAAGCTCCCGAGACTCCGTTAGTTGTAAAGCGAACAAAGGCTGCGCTGGTGGATAGGTCTACCCCTGAAAACAGTAAAAGAGCAATTGCGAGAATCAAAAGCTATGAAATACAATACAGCTGACTCCATTGCAAGTATATGCTTTGAATCTTTAGCAAAAGCGGTTGAGTAAGAAAAATGTAATGCATGCGCAGAATTGGGACAAACAAGACCTATTGCGGTGGCCTTCCGGCATGCAGTACCCAAAAGTTTTATGCGGCCCTAAGATGAACCGGACCGCAATAGTTGTGCCGCTGGACAAAAGTCTGGGCTGGGACGATTTGAATTTTGCGCTGGCTTGCAGCGTGGTTTGACAACCCTCTCAAAGGGCCCCTCAGAACCTCGAGGAGAGAGTCACATGGTCCCAGCCAGAGACAAAGTTAAATGTGCCTCCGTAAGATGCATCCGATGAGATCAAAGAAGAAAACGGAAACTGAGCTTGGAAACCTTGCTAGTGAAACATGAACAAAGCGCACCACGTTTTGTAACATTCAGGGTTAATGGAGCTAACTAACCACCAGACCTAATATATGCCATGCATTCGTTATCCCAGGAACCTCAGCAAAAACAATCCTGAGGAAATTCATATACGCGCCACCAAACTCGAATGACTCCAGTGTCTCTCGACTCATCCAAACCTCCCTTTTTCTTGCTGGTCTCCAATTCAGTCCTCAAGATAACTGCAGGTAATTTCATTGCTTCTAAAATTTGTCGGTCCCCTGTATCCGCCTCACCAACCTTACCCAACTTTCTTCTTGAAGCGAGTACTAAAGGTTGGATTCAGCATGCGACCAAGCCTGCAAGGCTTCGTAATACTTTAGACCTAGCTTTTATCCATAGAATTCTTAATTTTACGTTTTGAGTAATAGAACCCTTCCATGGGTGCAACCATAAGATGGTAAAGTGTAGCGTCCTTCTTTGTGATAAACCCCCTTTACTTATCTGTACCGGACATACTGTACACTTTTCCTGTATGTTCGCTCTATGGGATGAAATCCCTGAAGCTCTGCGAACCTTCGACTGGTCCTGTATCTTTTTACAGCATGACCCGCAGAATACGGCAGACGAAGTTTACACAAAGCCTTATTTTACCGCTAGTCGTCTATCAACCCCAAACCACCAACATAAGGTAACGGAGCCCAGTAAAATTTGTTGTCTCTAGTTGAAAATTTTGAAGGATCATAAAATCTGCAATAAAACAAAGGCCCTCCAGATTTTAAGGCAAGCTAACCGCCTGCAAAGTGAATTTGTTGTCGAGCTTGAACTAAGGTTAAAAAGATGGGAAACCTCAGCTCTTGGGCCCTCTAACGCAGTTCGGAAGACTTCCCAAGTATCCAAATCCCACTTATGCAGTCCATATTCTCGTCAACTCCGACATTCATCGTGTTCAAAGCCACAGGCATACAGTCGCTCGTGGAAGGCGCACGATTAGTCAATACACAGTACTGTTCTACTCTTATTAACGATAATCCGCTACAATCTAAAGTCCGTTCCATGTCGACTTTGGCAACGTTATGTTCCATTTTATTCGAATTTGCGGGCATCCAAGTAGTGATGAAATGTGCATGCAATTCCAGTAGCCCGGGGCCGATGTGATCCAACAAAAACCATGGCAATATTAAAAACGTCCTTGTAGCTTTATAACTCTCTTATTGCCGCGCCCGTTTCAGCTCGCCTTGTTCTTTCATCAAGGAGGTCATTTACATATTGCTCCGCTACCTGACCCTCTTCTGTCACTTGCCTAACCCATACTCCTTTTCCAGCACGTCATCGATGACAACAGACCTTCAAAAATGGATATTAGGCTAACGAGTGTTGCTCTAAAAGGCTTCGCGGCAAATCCCATAGTATATACTTAAAGCATGTTGACAGAAAGTCGATGCCTATTTCATTTTTAAGTTCTATTTTTCACCCCGAATAGAGTAAGTGAAAAGGTTTGGCGATCATATACAACAAGAATGCATTCACGGAAGAACTAAAGCGCATTTTTGCGGTGCTTCATGCTCATTCGTGATGTTGCGAGCATCTTAGATAATGACCGTGTAAACGACTCCATGTTAATGTGACCGCGAACGGTCTTACCTACTTGCATTTTGCCGGTTTAGTCAAAAACATCTAAAAATAGCATCTTAAACAACCTGGATTAGTCATCGGTCAGGACGGAGGCGCAACAAGCACGCTGTCTTCATTCGTGTGGGGTGATTTCCATCCTGCCGTGCTTATATTAGACAACATACCTTTCCGTACTTCAGATTATTTAGCTTCATTTAGGATGGCTGTGGTACCAACAACGGCGGCAGGCAAATGTAGGTGAAAAATGCGATTTCGAGTAAGGATTCTGGTGTACCCAAAGTGCACTCTCTCATAGAAGACATTTTAAAGCACTCGGCGCTTCCATCTGTTTACGATATCTATTCCATATTTAGAAAACGTCTAATTAGCATACTTGAAGGGGTTAAAGAAACCTCAAGATGTATACTGGATGTGGATAACCTCTTTCATTCGTTTCAAATCAAAAGGAAAGCAAATAAATGCTAACAGACATGGTCAAACTATTGTTTGAACCCTAAACGCAGGCGTTACCAAAGATAGCTCACAGACGGTGCATACGCCATTTTAAATAATAAAAAGCATGCATCAGCTAAATTGCCACTAAACGTTTCCAAGTTATGAATAGCAAGTATTTGATGCCTACTGTTCCCGTCACCAGAGGGGCGGCGGACTCACCGGAGCGGAACTGGGAGAACTAATAAGGCACCATGTCATCAGTTAAAAAATTGTTTGCTTAACAATTCGAGGGAAAAACTTCCGTCAACTGTATAGTCAAGGGCTATGTGCCGAAATTTGTCCTTAAAAATAGTCCACATTGGAAAGCCCGGGCGTTCCCCAAGATTTACTAGGGTCTGTTGGGTTTTGTGATGCAAGGCCACAACTTTTGGCCCTGTTGCTTGTTTTCCGACACGGGCCTCCCGACACCGCACTGCCATTTGAATGGATCATGTAACAGGCTCTCACTTTTGCCCCAGCATATTGCTTCCATTAATGTAGCGTGTCCTCTTTGACGGCCCTCAGTTTTAGTAGATGTTGCTGTAGCCATTTCAACCCAGTCATCACAGTTCATATTTTAACCTGAGCCTTCTTTTCGGACTCTAACTTTTCAACTAAAACTGGAAGGATTACCATTGAGAAAATCAGCTAGCTAGGAATTTTGATGCAATTTTCCTGCCGCTGACGCTAAAAGTGCTCCAGAGTTGACTTCAGTTGCTAGTATTTGGCCCATGGCATGTCCTATATAGCGACCCAGTGGATGGAGCACACCATGGGGCAAAGATATTCAAAAGGAAATAAACCATTTTAATAGAGCTTACCAGCAGTTTGGGCAGTAACATCTTAAATCATGGGCTCATTTCTCACCTTATTGAACTTGAAACTCAACGAGACAAACACATCCTGGTAGCTGCCGGTCGATTCTTGGATGTGATATCCCCCTAAATATCGAGTTCAATGTATACGTTAATTAGTGCTAGCGTTCCAATGAGTAGCCTTAGATGCTCACACTTGACCGCTTGCGGCGTGTCGGGGCCGCGAAAGTAGGAAAACGTCCTACTTGTCCAGTCATGCTGCAGGTTCATAGGAAAACTTTAGGAAAGTTTCTCGTCAGCAAGCAGAACATTATTATTTCGAATATGCCGGTGAAAAACGTGAAAATAACTGCAGGAAAAACGCCTTTCCGGAGGGGCGCGGTCGCATATACGTCGCTTACCCCTAGCCAGCAGTTAACTTTCAAGGTCCAACCAGCGGACAATGAGCAAACCGTTAAATCCGCGGCATCCAAAATAGGCGTCCCCTCACCAAGACGATAGTCCGATGGCATACTAAACAGATTTTCTTTCTTGCCGATAACGTTAACGAGTAACGCGTCTCGATTGCAGACCCACATATATCAATGTCGTCCCTCAAAACTAATCCGCTCTTCCAGCGACCGCATATCAGTTCTCCCGGTCCGAACTCGCGTTCTTCCTTCGGAATTAAACACAAGTCAGCCCTTGCAAACTCCACACTGTGGCCGTCAGTGCCAGTTCTTTTGGTTCACAACCCCATTTCGCCCCGCCTCCACAGGCCGCAGGCTTCCAGGTGCCAGTGGTGCACTTGACACCACAGACAGGAGTCTTCTAGGCCAACGGTATCGCGGCCATCTTAAATGGAAGGAGCCCAAGCGCGAGATCTAGCAATATTCTACCCCTCAATTTTGCAATCAAGCCCAAGAATAACAGAACGACACGCTGCCCCTCCTTTATTTCCGCTGGGGCCTCGAAACAGCCATTACGGGAGGCAAGGTTAACTGATTTAGAAATGAACCTTTGCATGTTCGCACGGTTAAAGAGCCTCAAAACCTTAAACTTGCTTCCCACTACCAGATTCGGGGAGGTAACTTAATTCTCACAACTACTATACAACTTTCTTCCACAGAACTGATGCCTATGTTTTTTTAAATACCCCCCACCACTGGCGCACATGCATCTGGCAACGGGGAAGATGCCAGCGTTAAAATTACTCGCCGCCTTGAAAGTTTGCTGATACACCAGCGACCAAGCCTTTTTATCATTGCAAGATCATCGTTAGTAACACTAATTTAACGATAGCAAAACATTTCCAGATAGGACGCTTCTACAAATGAAAGCCTTGAGTAACTCACGAGTAAACTCAGTGGTATCTTCGCGCCAATATCCTAAAAGATATCCCATCCCTGGCATTCTCCTCGAGCGCCGCTTCCTTTGCACAATTGTCCATCGTGAATCATGGCAGCAGGAGCTTTCCCTTCTCGCCGCGACCACTGGCTGAACGATCTCATATGACTATATTGATCGATGCTTCTACCACCGTAAACGGTGGTGTCTTGCAATCTCCGAGCAGCCCTAGGCAACCCAAAGGTAACCCTAGCCCTTCAGCCAAAGCGCTCTTCTCTTTTTTGTCGCCCCCATGGACTCAACCTTAGGCAGCAAAGCTCTTGGCCTTGCGTCCAATACAAAGTTCCATGCTGTCAATGCACTTCCCAATAGGCTCACTAAACCGATTTGACTTGGTCTGGATCCCAACCCACACGCAGACGCATTCTCTGCTACTTTGGATTTAAATGTCTCTTCATATCCGGTGAAATTCTCATCTCCTCATTGCCTGCAGAATCTATGCCAAGAAACCCCAAGGAACCGTCACCCACATCAATTTTAGCCTTTAAAGGGAAAGCCTATATCAAATCTCCAGAAAACCAGCTTCGTCTGCCAAGGCCTCAAGGCAGCGGATCCATTGGCCCACCCTTAGACACTCCTATAAAACGTTATCCTCGTCTTCTTGCAATGGCCCTGTCTCCATAGCAAATGTCAACCCGAAACTGAAGCTCATTAACCAAACAACCTACCGTTAAGGGTTTACCCTCCTAATTATCCCGAGAGGATAAATTCCAGTGCACAATCGAACATTAGCGTCTTCGAAACCTCTGTCTCTCTCTCTCTTTACTGAGTGATTCCCCTTCCCTTTCACATCTGACCACAATTCTGTCGCACCTCCTCCGTGAACGAAAGAAAAGTTCGTTGGCACACAGTCCTTTTTGCATGTACTCTCGCTCACTTTCACAACTACTTATCCTAACATTAATTTTTAAAGGAACAATGGGGAACAATTTTTGTTTTCCTGTGAACGAAATATTTTGAAGACAATGTTCGGGCCGTATCAAAGTTTATCTGATATCCCCTTCTACCAGACCACGCTTCACAACGTCATAATTTTGGGTCTTGATTCTCAGCCCAGATTTGCGTTTTATTGCTATCAGCTATCATCAAATGGTCGATGACATACGGCTACCTTCAGCCCGATTTCCTGGAACAACGCTTCAAGTCATTTCTTACATCCATCTTGTGCGGATTTTTGTGTGCATGCGCGCACACCTGTCGTTCGCTTCGGCGGTCGTACCTGTTACGATTACAACGCCGCCTTACTTTGCTTCTGGTGTCCACTGCTCATGATTCTGAAGTTGGTACGATCATCCCTATGGTTGAAATCCTTGATTGAGTTTCCTTGGTTTGTCAATGAATTGTTTGTTTTGTCAAATATTGCCCTGTTCCCACACCGCTTTCTGCTGTTTCCACCCCGAATTGTGCCTTTTCCTTATATGTTTTCAACTTGAGCTGATTTTCGTGCAATCTTATTGCCCTAGGTTATTGGCTCTTGAATCTGAAGTACCACTACCACCATGAGGGCCTGAGACGGGTACCCAGCGATTAAGTTACAAATGCAGATAATGCGAAATGCATGAGAATTCCATGAACCTTCCCCAGACGATTATGACCTCTCCTCGGAGAGTAACCACTATGTGCCTAAGAAGTGCCACCTATCACTTTACCACTTCAAGCGTCTCGGGACCAACTACCCTTTTGGATATAGAACGAAATTTCCACCTGCCTCACTTTCTCCACGTGCTCTTGACACCGTTCTAAACGATATACCCAAGCTTATGAATTGCGCAAAAGCTTTTTAACCATACATTTTGCACTCCACTTCTTTGGTGTCTCAATCCGAGTTGCCGCCGTTGTCTTCACCGACATCTGCTCCCAGGCCAACTAAAAACAACTCCAATGACCATTACGCAACCTGTTTAAAACCTCAAAATGCCCGAGAACTATTCCTTCAGGAGCTCTCTCCGTTTAGCCGGAATGCATTAGTCGTCTTTTCTGGACTACTTGTAAACTCCCGCACGAATGCTACTGAAACAATCCGAATATATTGTTAATTTTTGATTTCCGCTGCCCACAGAATAGGATCAAGGTGATACCTTGACATTATTCGTTGTGCCTCTGCATGCTGCGTCCAAACGAAACAGATCACAATTTTTAACATCGACTAATTAATTCAGTTTTATGTCGAGTCAACGGATGCCTCAGGGGTATGTGTACCTGTGGTTTTAAGACGAGGGTGCAAATCGAGATGTTTTGTATGACAAACGAAATGAGGGAAGCATTCTAAATAAGGTGGTTTTCCTTTACGTGTGATCTGGCTCTTAGAAATACTGAGGGTTAAGGCAGACGTTAATGATGAGATAATTTCGTAGTACAAGCGACTGACAAGTAAAAGGCAACATTCCTTTATATTTGACCTCCTTATCCCCAATTAAAAAATAGGTCCGACAGAGTAGGAAATTTTGCCCATGCCAAAAGCATGATCAGGTTTCCTGCTGCGAGACAGAGTTAGAAGCTGAGGTGGATAGAATTGGAATACCGGAGGAATTAAAAATGTAGGATTCAGGTGGGTGAGTAGACTAGATTGGTTGTCCGCATAGTCTCAGCATGACTGGACGAGTATGACGTTTTTCCTGCTTTCGCGGCCCCGACACGCCGCAAGCGGTCAAGTGTGAGCATCTAAGGCGCAGTGTTCTTCCAGATTCCATCACAAATTAAGCAGCAGCTTGCATCACTGAATCCACATATGCTTCATATTTAAAGCAACGGGCTCCAGAGTTGGTTGCCTTAGCTGCCGACCATTAACCATCACCCAAGGCAGCCAGGGACGCTTATTATTCGACGATAAAACTTTAGACAGGAATAAATGGAAGAAATGTAATAATGTGTTAAGGAGAGGAACGAGAAATTGGCGGGAAATAAACAGCCGTCTAAGGTGGAAAAGGGCTATTTCGCAAGCGAAAAGTACGTCGACCGTGCAATCCTGCGCAGCAGGGGCCAAAACATTTGGTCAAATTCGTCACATGTATTGAATCCAAAATTCGTTATTCTGTCAAGCTTTGTGGACAGTGAAAACATATTGCTAAACAGATATTCAGAAGCTTGACTAAATATACATAACAGTGAAGGGGCGGATATTTCTGCTCTAAACGATTCGCCATGGTGAGACGAATTGTAACATGCACAATAGTCGCAACGGTTCGTCGTCAAGTAGTGTAGCAGGTGGTTTTCAGTTTGTCAGCTCATATGTTCTCAAGACTCGTCAGTCTCTGAATCTCGGTTCCTTCTGTGTACGCACTCTCACGCAGGCTGGCCAACAGGCATGTTTGTCTGCAACAGGAGATTCACTTTCGATTGATGTCTGCTGCGTGAGTGAAACACGAATTCAGGATTCGAGTAGATTAATCCAACTAACTGCGCCAAATGTCTCATCAAGATATTTCGTGCACACTTCCGGAGAGGGAGCAGCTCAAGCTGTGGGTCGAAGCGGTGTAGGAATAGTCTTAAGTGAGAGGGCTGAAGCAGTCCTTTTAGACTGGATCCCGGTTCACAGTCATTTGTGCGCCGTGAGACTGCAGGAATCAGTCGGCATCCGGAAGATTAGTTGTTTCAAGCGCAGTTTATTTGTCATCTCGGCATACGCTCCAACAGACAGTAGCACTGACATACAAAAAGACTAGTTTTATGACGAACTCGTTCCTCTTGTTCGGAAGAGCAAAGGCTTTGACATTGTATTGGCTACAGGTGATTTTAATGCACAAGTTGTGCATCGAAAGCCTGTTTAGGTGGACGGTGCGCTTCGCCTGTTCAGCGAACAGATAACGGGGAAAGACTTCTCCAATTGTGTGTAGACAATAATTTATTCTTGCCTAGTATGAATTTCCGAAACAGCTCGCGAAATGGCGCTCTAATTCGACGGGTAGTCTGAGTTAGGTTGACCATATTGCAGTAAACTACCGCTGACGTGGTTCTGTCCAGATGTGTAAATCGTGCTGGACTGCGTACATCGAATTAGATTATGCGTTAGTTCTAATGCGATTTTTGCTGCATTTCAACGGCCATCGGCGCAGACCGCAATCCCGATTGACCGTCGAACTTCTTTGTGATTCGGCTGTTCACAACAGCTACGAACAGAAACTACCTGACGAACTAAGAACTTCGATGAGCAGCAATGTAGACGAGCAGTGGGATCAAATTAAGCAGGCTATGCATTTGGCAGCAGATTTCGCCTGTGGTCCTAGATCTAGCGTTCATCAAGGACACTGGATCTCGCAAAGGTCGCTGGATCTAGTGGGGCATAAACGTCGACTTCCTAACTGCAAGGAAGTGAATACTATGCGTCGACAGTTGCAGCGTCAGTTGACGATAAGCCTTAAGAATGGCCGTGAAAACTGGTGAGTGAAGATAGCCGAAGAGATGGAAGTAGCGGCCGCCTCAGGTAACAGTGAAAGTCTGTATAAACTTATATGTGACACCGGTGGGAGGCAAACTTCGGTTAGTGAAGTCGTGTGCGATAGAATTGGAGAGCTCATCCATGATAGACAGCAAAGACTTGACCGTTAGGCTGAGCACTTCGAGGATCAGTGTAACTGGCTGCTTGCTAACGTATTTTGGCCGACGCCTGTAGTTGCAAATCCTTTGGAGATGTCTGTCGACCCTCCAACGGAATTGGAAGTAGAGTCGAATATTCGACTTCTGGAGAGGGCAAAAGCAGCCGGTCCCGACGAACTTCCCCCAGTTCTGACGAAATCCCTGACCTCCTTGCTTCATGATATCTGGAACAAGGAATGTATTCCGTTATCGTGGGGTGAGTCACTGATTGTACCCATCTTCAAGGAGGGCACACGAAGTGACTGTACCAATCATCGTCTGACACCGATTCGCGAGAGTAACGTCCGCGAACAGCGGGCCGGATTTCGTTCAGGTCGAGGTTGCATCGACCAGATATTCGCTCTTCGGCAGTTACTCGAAACACGCCACACACCACCGCCCTACCTTCGTAGCCTTTCTAGACTTGAAAGGTGCGTTCGACTCAGTGGATCGGACAGCGATATTCAGTGCTCTTCACCGGAGGGTATGCCGGGGATGTTCGTGGACCTGTTGCGAGCATTGTACTTGCATACCTACGGTCGCATGAGGGTATACGGCGAACTATCAAGTTCATTCGAAACGACTGGCAGCGTTCGACACGGGTGACCCATCTCTCCATTCGTGTTCAACTTCGTCGTGGATGAAGTGATGGTAGATGCTTTAGGAGTTCTCCAGAATGTAGGAGTGGAACTGGGAAATGGAGAGAATCTGTGTGACCTGGATTGAGCAGATGACGTCGTGTGCCTGTTCGAATCCGCGGACCGCGCTCAAAGCACAATTGGTTTATTGTTTAGGTCGTGCGCTTTCAAATTGTACTGCAATTTTCCATCACTCTGCGTTTAACTTCCCAAATGCAGCCAATGATTTCGTGCATTTCACGATTGCTGACATTGTCAACTTCCCGTGCAGCCGCAGGACAATGCAAGGCAACAGGATAGTACAGGTTGGCATTTGCATATCGAAGGCTCGAGTGGCCCTTTCTGAACCGAAGCGCATATGACATCAGTTTGACATTTCACTGAAATTAAAGAGCAGTGTTTGCCGTCCCGCTGTTCGCGCAGTTTTGTTGTATGGTTGTAGGACTTGGAGTTAGTTTGCAGGTTTTCGACTACTGATATCTGCGGAGTATCAATAGGACTGGAGGGAATGACCGCCTGTGTTAGGTGTAGGTTAAGATTCTGGTACAAGATACCGAATCCGAAAACATTTTATCCGTGTATGAAGCCTAACAAACTTCTTCGAATGGTTCACGTATCGCGCATGACGAACGTTTACTTACCACACGGGGTCTTATTTTCTTTCCCTTCCACCGAGTTGAAGATTCCAAGTGGCAGTGGGTCGATGAAATGGCATTGTGGAATGAGAAAATATGCAGCTCGCGTCTTTGTGGTTGGGGTTCGAAAGACCCGTCAACTAGCTGGCTGGTGACACTGAAGGATATGGCCGTGCGCCTTGTATAGCGGAGATCATGTTGTGGTTTGCTGTGGAATTGGAATGATTGAATGACTGTGCTTGTACCGTTTGATTGTGTTTCTTTTGTTAGCGTCTCATGCATTCTTTTTTCCCGCCTGTTTAGAGCAAATCCCTCTTCTGATTTCATGCTCATCCTTTTATAAAAATGTGCAACAGTGAGTAAAAGACAGTGGTCAGCGAGATTAGCCTTGCCGTTTAACGCTGGACGATGATGACAACGCTGACCGAACTTGGAAGTCTTCAACTTATCGCACATCAAATGAAAAGTTGAAATTTTCACGCAGGCGAAACAAGTGGAAGAGTTTCAGTGACGTTGGCGTGGAAATACCATATGGAAACATATAAAGAACACCAAGCATGGCGCAAGTTGTGCACCACCCCTACTGAACCTCGTTCTTACAGAGCAAGAGGTATATAGAACACCCGGAACTATAACCTTCTTTGGCCAACAATTACAGCGTAATCCTCAGGTGCACAGGTCATGTCTCGCTCCCAAGGGCAGCCCGAAGATCGTAAAAAGGCTTAAAGGAATGGATCCATTCAGGCTTCGTGTCAACCAGCTGTCATGGGATACTGACGAAACAAGAGGGAGACTCTTGGAGGAGTGATAAAGTAATTCATGCCGATCCTTCAACATGTGTTTGTATCACGGAAGAGACGACGAAAAACGTACCGCAAAATAGTGAAGGTCGAAAATACATAGAGTCTCACATGATACCTGCATTAGGCCCACGGGTTTGGTCAAGCAGGGCCGCAGTGTTCCAAGCATGTGACTAAATTTAAAAGACTATTACAGGATGCCAAACACTGATAAGCAGCAAAGCTTTTCAAGTGGACTGAGGCTGCCCACGAAACACGATGTCCAAATCCAGTCAAAAGGATCAATCACTGGGGGAGTCGGCTAACTAAAATGGAGTGAAAATTATATAGCAGCGTGCAATGTCGGCAAGGTTTGACTACCGAGTAACTACTTCATCTGTATCCACGGGATGGGTGCGGGCCCAGAAAGAGAGTTAAGTCTTTCGCCCCTACCACCAGAAAAGAACGACCTGCAGATAATAAGGTGCGTAGGGATGTAAACTTCTAAATCAGCTGGCACTTACCGGATCGGTCGGGCTATTATAGAGCATCTGACTGACTTTATAGTGAGGCTGATACGCAGGCTGTGCAGGGTCAGAATGCAACTAGACTGAAATACGCTGGCGACGTTGGAAATCCACAAGCGTGGCTCGTGATCGGAAGTGGGAAGGAAAACACTAGTGAACCAGACAAGAGTTCTCTGCGAAGTACCATAACGCACTATCACGGAATGAGTGTCTGCACCTGTCTCAGTACTTTAGCCTGCGTCTTGCTTAACACGGATTTCTGAAACACAAATCCTGATTTACAACTGCATTGTGCCTATTAGACAAAGTAACTCGTAGACTAGATGAAGGCGTACCGGTATGTTTACGTCGTCTCGGCTTTAGTAAGTTATTTCTTTTGTAGATCTCCGACTTCTGCTGCTAAACTCGTGGAACTTTGGCATAGGTGTTAGGAAAATGAAGCGGACAGGTAAATATTTAGACGCTGGGACGTTTTGCGTCCTTTTCGGAGTAGGTTGTTTGGAAAAAGGACGGTTAAAAGTGAAGAGTCCCGTGGCAACGGAACCACTGTGCTTTCCGCCGTTCGCAAATGATTTGGCCACGACAGTGCGGTCTCCTAGCATTATTTCTGCGGATAATGTGGAGACTTTTGATGTGAACTTCTTCTACAAAGTTGGATCACGCATTCAACACAAAATCGATTCGCAACTTCCAAAATAGCACATCACAAAGTAAACCAACACAAATGTACAAACGACCCTAAATATTAGAGCATAAAGGCTCATAACTAGAGCCAATGTAACTTTAGTGAAATACCAACGTAAGTTCTGAAAGTTCCATAAAAATGAGCGTCAAAAACGCTTGATAAGTGCGGACAAACAAACTTTCAAGCCAAGCAACATGCTCAAGATAAGGCGCCAAGCTGATATTTTTGACAGTGATCTCACGAATTCTGATCCAAAAAGGTACTATTTCTGAAGGCTTTCGTCCTCCATGCTTTGCGTAGGATACTATGTGCTCCGTTGATGCATAAGCATGTGGCCATCTGCTTGACCTACTGCTTATCTTTTTTAATGACCGCAGTTTTGCTTTCAAGGTGGATAACGCTACCTGTAAACCTTCGCCAATGGTCTGCGGCGTCCCTCGAGGCTCAATTCGTGGGCCCCTATCATGTTTTGTCCACATCAAAGCCCTCCTCCCTGTCCCGCCCATCCAGGAGTGCGATGCATTCTGACAACTTGACCATATGAGGCACAGACAAAGGTCGCTTCTAACTAGCTGTAACTAAGGCCAATCGACTGCTACCGTCCAAGAAACGATGACAAATATTTCAGCATAACATTTAAAAATCCACCAGGTCAATCGTTTTTTACTAACTGAACTCCTCGATTAGATCAAAACGAGGCGTCAGGGTTCTGGCTAGATACCTGTTTTTCCCCGTCCCATCACCGGCCACTCATCGGTAAAGCAGCCTTTTGATTCATAAATGCAACCCGACGATCCTTCCCAGGAAGCTACCGACCGGGCTTGCCCGAACTACACAGCAAGTATATTTGCCCACTGCAGAAGTACCGTAGCCTAAAATCTATTCAGGGCTCTTAGGTGACCGGGAGCGCCTTGTAAGGCCGATCGTCTTGATGCGTAACTCGTATTAAGTATGCTTGTCATTAATCATTACGACTGCTTGTGTGTCACCCTTATTCGGCTTTGTACGATTGCAACACTGAAATTCAGACACTTGGCCTGTACAACGAAAAGACAGTCGGGGTTTGATGGGCGCGTGCAAGCGGAACGTGCGTGAGCAATGTGTATATGTCAAAGGCGCTGGGCTGTCAACATTTGGTTAAACAGGAGATCCGAAGGAACAAATCTACGTCCCGCTACAGTCAAGAATAGACACATAGAGCTACCAGCAGGACAGAATGATGCCCGTTACATTTTCCTTATCCGTCTCGCTTACGCTCCCTTGACATATACTCTGGAGATAGGGAGAATCAGGAGCGATCTTATCCTGCAGTTCAACCTTTCCGCTCCAGGCGCGGCTGGTGACTTTTTCATTTTGAGCCCACCCTCCTCCCTCAGGGGCGACCCCAGAAAAATCATCAGGCCTCGACCCAGCTGACTTATCCATTCATAGAGTAATCTCTCTCTTGGATGCCAGTTCACAAAGGGAGCCCTGACATTCATTTAGGCCTCTCTCTCTTCAAATTTCCCCAGTAGCGTCTATCCAACAAATTACGCAGCACCTTCTTCAAACCGAGTAGGTAATCGCGCCTAGCGCGATGACACCGATAGAAACCATTTCTTTTGTAGAGTAAATACCACTCCCTTTTTCCTCCCAATTTACCTCGTTTCACCCCATACTTGTAATGACAAGTAGAAAATTTAAAAACGGGGAACTACGGGTTTGGCCTTGCACCCGCGAGCTACTTGAAAACCTTCAACGCTAAACTGCACGGCAAACTGCAGTAAACGTCATGACCAGGGGCACATTTCGGATGCTCTCCCCACAAGTGAACTTTTTATGGTTACTTCGACCATGGTCCTATGATGGATAATCAGTGGGAGTGTAGGTGTATGACTTTCGGGTTATTCTTTACAGCAATTTTCATTTATGCCACATCCACACCAGATCATCCTTATCTTCCCAACATAGAGAGACCGGTATATATATTTGGAAGCGAATATGATTCCGTGAGAGGTGAGTCTCTACTCAGAACACAGCATAACGTTATAAGTTTCAAATGGATATTAAAAAATCGTGTTATTTACCATCACATATGAGAAAACTCTTTTCCTTTTTTCTCTTATAGAGATTTTGTCCTTATATATATATATTAACACAATCGAATCTGCGTCATCAGAAGTGTGCATGGAGGCTTTCGTCGAAGAGTCCACAGAAGAACCACGACTGTGATTCGTTGATAATTCTTTGTCAGTTGGGCTGAGCAACCTAGGAACGAGGGCAGGAATTGCCCCAGAATATACATAGGTATATAAGGACGCAGCAAGTAGTATCTAGACGAGCGAACAAAACTTGCCCGGGAGCACACGACCGGTTTCGCGGTTATTGTCGCTCGTTAGGTATGCATACCCAACTGACAAAGAATTATCAACGAATCACATTCGTGGTTTTTCTGTGGACTCTTCGACGAAAGCCTTCATGCACACTCCTGATGTTGCAGATTCGATTCTAGTGAGAAATATCAATTCAGAATGTTCAAGTATGTGAATGTTTGGACAAGAGAGCACCGGGTACGCATACCTGACGGGCGAGAATAACCGCGAAACCGGTCGTGCGCTCCTGGGCAAGTTTTGTTCACTCATCCGAATACTACTTGGTATATATATACATATTATATATATATATATATATATATATATATATATATATATATATTATGTATATATTCTGGTGACATTTGGCCCTCGTTCCAAATGTTGGTTTATCCCAGCGGATAAGGAATTATCAGCGTGGATTTTTCAACGAAGTGCCTCCATGCTCACTCATGAAGTTACACAGTAACTTCCGGTGAAACACCAATTGGGAGTGCACAGTTATAAGCAGTTTTGGACAACGGAGTGCCTGGTATGCAAACCTGCTGAGCGGCGATAACCACCAAACCGTTCGTGTGTAGGTGTTGGGAGTGCGACCCCAAGCGTGTCTTCTGCCTAAGTCATACGGCAGTTGACTAGGCTCCTCAGTCGACAGAATAGAAAAGACCTGAGACAACAGTCGGATGAGAATTATATCGCATATATCATCGCGCCGACGTAGCACCGATACAACAATACACGAGATGGCAAACCACAGCGTTCAGGTACCCAGTGGTCGAGGCGGTTCGAAATCAAGGACTTTCGAAAAGTGCACACGAGCGCAAGCGTACAAATCTCGTGTAGAATAAAGCTAACGTAACGAAATGAATGTTACAATAAATATCGGGTTTCAAAATAGATCTTAGAGAAAATGGTATCGGAGACAAATCGATTTTCTCCGGAACACAGCAACTCCCCCAGACTCCAATCTTGGGTGTGCGTGGGTGGTGTACCGCAGCTTGAAGGTGTTGTACGACAGTCGGCCGAAGGAACGTCAGGTGTCACCCAGCATGCAGGGATTTTGTCGGTGTGCGTGTGGGTCTTCAGTGAAGAAGTAACCGTTGCCCCCAGGTCGCGTTCATTATCGGTTTTCCGTAGCAGAGAACCTCGGAGGGAGTAGCTGTCTGTCATGAGTTTCTGAGGGCCGACCCGCATATGCGTGCATTTTTCATAGTTCACTGGCAACTGCCGTCTCTCCGACTACGGGTCCAGGGCGTCCAGGTCTTCCTGCAGTCGTTTCCTACCGTCCAGTTATTTGATTAGTTTCAGGTCATCAGCCAAGACTAAACGCGGAGGCTTCACAACATGCAGTAAGTCGTTTATGAATATCGGGAACGGCAGTGGTCTCAAGACAGCCTTGCGGCACATCATTGCCTACCTCGTGCCAGGAGAATGAGTCGGAATCCCTCACAGTGAACGATCTTCCTCGCACAAAATCCTTAACCCATCGGCGTACTCTCGCTGAGACTCCGAAGGATTTCAGCCTCGCCAGCAGTCTATGATGCAGAACTTTGTGGAACGCCTTACGGAAGTCGACATAGGTGACATCCGTCAGACAGCCTTCTGCCATTGCCTGGGACAAACGCGAGTCAGAAGAAGAAGATTCGACAGACAGGAACACCCCTTCCGGAAGCCATGTTGTTGAGGGCTAAGTAGTCGGTGAATCTGCAAGTGTCCGCGTAACTAGATGGAAACCAACTGTTTCATGGGTTTCCTGCTACATAAGTGCGGCTCACGGGGCGGAAACTGGCCGTCTGTGACTTTTTCCCATTCTTAGACATCAGTAGTGCCGTGGTTTTCTTCCTAGGACCCCTTAAACAGTCTTGTTAGCACTGGTGCGACCTCCTGGACCAGTTCTTATAATGGCTTTGGGAGAATTCCGTCCGGCCGGGTGATTTGTGCGGCGCTAGTGAACGGAGGGCACGACGAGACTACACCTTGACGTGGTGTGACGGCTTGCGTGCCTCCATGATCCAACG
>LUCM01007124.1:0-10042 GCA_008360955.1 Fasciolopsis buskii | reverse complement strand
TTTTTTTCTTGTCCTGCTGATATACGCTCTACCAATTGTCGACTCTGGTTTGTCGATTTCATTTTTCTTCCCTCGTCTTTTCTGCCGCTTTTCCGAATTCCTGGCAATAACTGCCTCGCAAAATTAGAATTCGGCCGCTTGTTTAAGCTAGCGTCATCTGACCTTCCAGTGGTTCTTTTTCCTTACGTCCTAACGTGGTCTCTAATTCCAGTGTGGACTGGCGACAACGGGAGGAGTACCGTGCATTTAATAGGGCCACCGTTCCTGATTGTGACCCAATTCCCCATATACAGGACTTCACTTCGTCACTTTATGTTGCAGGGTATTCGGCCGCATATATTTAGTACCAGCATATAATCAAGCCCTTTTAGAGGAGACGGGCGTACCACACCTTTTGGACTGTTCATTTTCTTGACGATGCCCTTCGGGCTCGGCAACGCGGATCAAATCTTCAAAAGGTTTATGCACGAGGTCACACGCGGTTTAGAAAATAGGTATATGTATCTACAGGATATCCTAGTAGCTACCCACGCGAGGCAGGCCACTCCGCTCACCTACGGGCTCTTAGACCGCCTCAATAAATATGGCTTAACGATTAAAGCTTCAAAATATGAGCTTGTAAAAGCCAGCGTCACATTCTTGGGGTACATCGCCTCCCTCTCGGGTAGAGCTCCCCTGCCAAAAGAGTTTACTGATATTTAGGATTACCCTAATTCTCATTCTTGTCGGCAGTTACGGCAATTCGTTGGCTTATTTACCTTCTATCTCCATTTTATACCTAATTGCGAAGAAATAGTCACCCGAATATAGATTCTTTTCGGAGAGTTGGGAGTGATTTTGCGTGCTCCGAGGCTGCGAAACAGGCGTTCATTTCTGTTAAGGACGCTATCAGCAAAATAGTGCTATTTGCACATCTTCATCAGTCAGCATCCATATCTTTGACGCCTTAAAGACTGCAGTCGTGATCGTGATTTAACAGTAAACTGCGGGTTCTTGGAAGCCTGTAGCATTCCATTCCAAGCGGTTGCGGCCTGCAGAGTCTGGATATAGCATGTTTGGCGGGGAGTTGCTCGCCGTCTATCTGGTTGCCCGACACTTCAGACACGCGTTAGAAGTTCGCCCATTCAATGTATTCACAAATTGCAAACTGCTGGTAAATGCGCTGCATTCGGCCTGTGACGGTCACTCGCCACACGAGACCCACCACTTAGACTTTGTTTCACAGTACACTGTAGATAAACGACATTTCTCTGGGGCAGGTAACTCTGCCCCTGGTATCCTTTCTCGTATACACCAGCTTCGTCTATCTTCAACGACGAGCAGGGACCGTGATGTTGCGGCACAAGCTCAAGTGATGGATCTTGATACTGACAAAGTTCGACGAGATATCTCCTTAAGCCCAACTGTCATACCCATTACGGCGTTGCAGATAACAATTCTTCGCAACGTATTTCAAGGCCGTCCAAGGCCGGGGGTGCCGGAAACTCACCGCTATACAACATTTCTGGCATTAAGCGACCTCTCCTACCTGGGTGTGGCTGCTTCGGTGAGGCTAGCGATCCAACGATTCGTGTGGTTCAATGTCAAACGTGAAGTGCGCCAGTGGCCCTGCGTTTGCCTTCAGTGCCTGAGAGTGAAGTCAATCGACACACCAAAGCTCTGTTGGCTAGGTTCTCTAACCCGAGTCAAGTTTTCACTGCGCACATGTTGATCTCGTGGACCCTCTCCCGCCATACTAAGGCTCCCTGGTAGCGAAGCCTTATCTTCTCATTGCACTTTGGAGGATAGGACCAAACAATGCTTCTAAAGAGTATAAATAAGCTTGCGGCGGCAGCTTGAATTGTAACCGGCGAATCATGCCAGCTAACGTCATACTTCTGTTTCAACACGGTCTGAGAGGCAAATGATGTTTTACCCAACCTGGATTGATCTATGACTTCCCTGGGCCCGTTTTGTTTCGTGTTGCGCAGAAACGTGCATTATGGAAGCTACAATCTGGATAGTGGACACCCTGGTTCGAAGGCATTCTGAGGCTTGTATCCTAAATGGAAAGCTAGGGTAAGGTGGTAATCCGGAGGAATCCCGGCTGAGGTTTATGGTAAGTTGAACTTGTAGGCTGGGAGAGATCGATGTAGGGTAAGCCATAGGGCAGAAATTTATCCCAACCATAGAACGACAATGGTAGAATGAGGTAGTGATCACATCCGCTCACGGAAGCGGGTTAGAAATGCACCGTGGTCTTATTAATTGCAGGGGTTACCCGGATACATTCTCGGCAGAAAGGCCAAGGTGTTTTACGTCTTCCGTGGACTGGCACTGAGATGAAGTTAAACCGGTTTTCAGGGGTTGAAAATACCTGTTGCGTTAAGTCTGTGAAACGAACCAGGATTTCATGGACAACAACAAAATATAGGAGGGATGGTGAAGAAGTGGCAACCTAAACTTGTGGTGAGGATTAGACCGGGGATGGAAGTTACGTTACATGGCCGTAATTAGGTGGATCTTTACATGATTATCCAAAAAATTAAAAAAATTAAACCAATGGTAGTACTTGTCTTCGTCATCCACGTCTTAAGAACGCAGGTCCGACGGGGTGGGAATATTTTCTACGCTGCAATTTTGATTAGGATGGTGCTACCCTGAGAAGATTGGCAGCATTGAAGGTGTGAGAATCGGAGGAAATGTAGGCTAAGGCAAATATTCGTGTTGTTTCAAATCCTCTTTTAAAAAATAGATCCTCAGTTTGCATCATGTGGTGTTTGTCCTCAAAAATGGTCCTGAGGCCTTTCTACTGCGAGAACAGTAGGACAGAACAGTGTTTTCGATGGGCCGGGGTGGGATAGAGCCAAAAATAGGCGGGGTCGATTACGTTCATGTGGCATGCCCAATGGATTACACCTCAGAATAGCACAGGCTGTCGAGACAAGGTTATACGGGCTAAGGTCCTTTGAAAAATTTTTTAGGTATCCGACGCAAACAGGGCGGATTATTGGTTGCCAACGCAGAACCAGCTTTTCTTCCGCTCACTACTCGTATTAAGCATTCTATTGGTACGGCGCTTCTTTCCTTTTTCGAAGGAGTGGGCTAGTCCGTATCAGACTTCGCCATTTCTTATCCTCTCCCCTTGATTTTGCATACAGTGTATGACATTTACAACTGGATTGGGAAGAGCATTTTTCGCCGCTTTCAACCGCACCTGCGGAAAATGCGCCATTGCTATAGGGGTGATCGCGACGTAGGCTGGAAGAGCGAAAGTTTGGTGCAGCCAGACGCAGGTTCACTGGATGCGTGGGATTGCATGCCAGTGCTGGATACATTCTTAGGCTGAAATAACCACTTATATTAACTAACTGAGTACCCAAGAATAATGGTTACGGAAGATGCTGTTTCGCACCAGTAGTTAACTAGTTGTAGTTGGCACGGCTGTGTGGAACGGATAGGACCGATAATCTGGAAGACAAGTGAACAGGGAAATGGACACTTGCAAATTGACATATTGTCTGAAATTGAAGCTGGGTAGGAAAGAAAACGAAAAACCGAGAAAAAACAGCAAAATTACGAATTTATGAGAGGCAGCATTATTCATAGTCAATCGGAACTACCAGTTTGGGGATGGCGGGCAAATACGAGCAGCAACTGAGAGAGCAGATAACGCTGGAGTTTAAAAACCGCTGAATCTATTGCTGAGTTATTTGTTATCATTCTAGAAACCTATCTTCTCTTTCTGTGCTTGATTCTCAGAGGCGTTCCGACCATTTAAAAGTGCCACGTTGCGTACGGTGAGTTCTGACTTTGAAGATACACTGAGGGGCGCTAAGTTAAATACTGGAAGATAGCAGTAAGTGATTTGTTCCAGGGCTTTGAGTGTTTGAGGAAAAAACAAACCCTATTCCTGGTGTTGCTGGTGGAACATCGATTCTGGGATGTCTGTGCCGTGGAAAACAGGATGTCTGAAGAGCACATTTTGTACAATCGGTATCAGAACAACTAAGAAGTCCATGTAGACTGCACAGATTTAAGCATAACCGCCTGAGCTACAGCGGGTCTAGAGGAGATAGGAGCCGGCGTTTCTTTTATGACTGCAACGAGGAGTACCCAACGAGCTTCTTGGTAAATAAACGCTAGGCACTCTCACTTAAGAGTAAGCCTACTTTTGCCACACCGCAGAATATGACTGGCCAACAGTCTAAAGCCGGTCTGTAATAGGATAAGTATTTTGGTGATATGCCACCTTGTGGCTTAAGTGGGCTACAGACGAGTCCAGTTGCTCTTCTAGCATTAGAAATTCGAAAGGAAATGTTCTGAAAAATTAATTTTGCATGGGTAATCAATTCCCAGCTTATATGGTTGCGATTAGTCGAGTAGCAGTACAATCAAATCATAGAACGCCGTCGGAGATTTGGTATCCGTAAGCCATGCAGCAGTTTTAGTCGCAAAGCACTTCACCTGGTCAGGGATACATCAACGCTTAAGCCTTTTTGAGCCATTGGTGATATTGGAAATTGTACAATATAGTTCATAAAATCGGACTTCATGCGCGATGCTAATATAATCAGGAGGTAGAAATTGGTATCACATTACAGGACAGCAAAAACGTTGTCAATTTGAAGCAGAAATAGGAGGGGAAGAGTGCTTTTTCTTGAATGAGGCCATTGATTGCAGGGACGGGATATGAGAGCTCAATCTCTACGAAGACTGATTGGTCACGGTTGGAAAGGGAGGATTTAAATCACGACAGAAGGGTACCCAGAACGATAGAGTCCATGGGCTTGGTCATGAGTCTGAAATAAGACACGAGACTGGAAGCATTGGTCTGTAGAACCGACTGTCCTAACACGGATATCGTATTGCGTTTGCTTGCCCTTAACCTTTGTGACCACCTGTGCGTCACTCTTACTAGGCCCCATACAGTTGCAATACTGGCAACCCAGACATTCGACCGGTACAACAAGAAGACAGCCGGAAGTGGTGGATGGTCGGGTATATTTTGACAGGAGCGTGCAAACGGGGCGGGGGTGAGCAACGCAAAAATGGCGACCACGCTTGGCGGTCAACATTCGGTTAATGAAGTGATCCGGAGAAACAAATCCATGGTCCGTTACAGGAGTTTTTCCTATATTACCGCCGGCCATTGGCTTTGATTTGGGCTTTTCCAAACAACCCGGAAACTGACTGATGTCATGGGGCCTCAGCATCGAACGCCAAATAAGAACTTTTCTTTTGGTTGCCCCGTTCGTGCTAGTTGTTAGGTGCTGACCGTGTGCTGGAAGCCCAGCCTAAAACCCCTCATTAGAAGGTGAACGCAGGAGGCGTTATTTCCCAGCCCAACTAAGCCCGCACCCCGCTGCAGCCGAGCTGCCGGCCCGATGTGCGCCGGTCAAAACGGTGGATCTAACAGCGTCCCATACCCACGGGCCGGGTTGAAGATGAGCGTCTAACCTCAAGTTCTGTTTGTCCTCTAATGCATGCATGATGTCGACTTTGGAAACGATAGTTGTTGTGCCGGAGTCTGTGGAATTGCCTTGGCCCTTGGCATCTCTGAGAGTGGGTGAGACAAAGTCAAACCGGTGGAAAAGGTGCTTGTGAACACCGATGGATGTTTGACTTGGTGGTGGGCGTCTAACAGCGGTCGGTGCTGCTCTTGTCAGCTTATCGTGAAGGCGCAAGTATTATTGCAACAAACTTGCGCTAGCCTGCTAGGTGTGGTTGTTTCATTGCAAAATGGAACAGAATTCGACAAATCGATATGAAAGTAGTAAGGAAGTCGTAAAAACGAATGGGCTGATTAGCCTCGCAGTCGCAACGGCTGCCTGGCACATCCGGTAAATCTGATGTGACGGGTGACGCTGTGGCTCCGTTCTCACCAAAAATCTCTACGGGCAGCGCTGGTAGCGGCTAGACTAGACCCGTTGAAGCAACGGCCGGCTGCGCTGGTCTTAGGCAACAGCAGTTTAAGGTACAGCAGTCTTCATTAACGCTTCATAACTGCAAGAAACGTGAATGGCATCCATAAATAAAAGCGTCGTATCACGCAGAAAACGATAAGTGACGCATCTAAGAAGATTGAAGTGGCTGTTTATCCTGTAATGCTTGAACTTCAGTTCAACTTAAGCAAACCAGAGTTCAGGAATGGATGGCGTAAGGGAGGGCATAGGAAGCTTTGAACCAACTGTTTGATCAGGAGACGGTTTTTGCTCCGTGTACATAGCGTCGTACATTGGTAAACAATGGCGTGAATAAAAAATGCTGGAAGAAGTTTCTAGGAAAATGGATATAGAAAATCTCCACTTGAAAAAGCAGTTGGAAAGGAGAACTGTCTTTCAGTGCAATGAAAAATCGACAAATTTAAGTGAAATGTTGAAGAGGTTGAGTTGTAATACCGCAGCGTCAATACCATTACTGCGAAGAATATTTGGCAAGATGCCGTCGCATCCAGATCTTGACGACGGTTTTACCTTTAGGAGCATGTGGCTACTTCACATTGCTGAAAGTCGATGTCAGAGACTAAATGTTCAGTAGCATGAGGCATAGTTAGTAAGTCAAAACAAAACTCAGTGGTCGCAGATTTCTATAACGAAGAATTTAAAGCATCGGAGATTGCGCTGGGTGAACGGGCCTGCAGATTGATACCTAATATTATGTAGAGGGTGTTAGATTTGCTGCGATTCCTACTTATAATTGGCCAAGGTTTAGGAAATCCGTTGTGAGTATTTAGGGCTGAATTTTCTTGATTTTTCAACGGGTCACCTAACCTGATAAACTTTGACAGGTAGGAAAGCTGCAACAGAAAGAAAAAACCACTGGCATCGTTGCATGCAGCTTGGAGAGTCGAATGCTTGTTTTGGGGAAGGCCGATGGAGGAGCTATGAGTTCGCTACATGGTGCTTTTGGTGCTGGCAGTTAGTGCCAAAAACTCAAGTAATTCCCAATGCTGTGTATCGGTTGCCTGGTGAGAGTTGTGTTCCATTAGCCACCACAAGTTATCGAGCGACAAACTCATACAAGAAGGCAGGGGTCGGATTTATTGTTTCGGTTGTACTTCTGGGTGGGTAGAGTTGAAAAGATATAAGAAACCATTCTATGGTCGCCTCCAGAAAAATTGCCGAGCGTGTCAGTAGCACCAAGAGTAAATATCCAATTGTGGACATTATTTATGGTCCGTGATATAACTTGTTGGTTCTGAAGCAATAGTTCCTTGGTCTTTGGGAGTTATGAACGGATTGATAACGGATTGTTGTCACTCCTGCCTTCTGCAGCTAATCTGGGAGCAACTGTCAGTGACAAACTGCGAACTTTGGCCTCAGGCGTCGCAGAATTGCGAAACCGAATGACTGGCTGAAGAACGTTTTTCAGTCAACATTATCGGCTTCACTGTCAAGAACAGCGGTAGAATAACGTGAGGATAATGGTCAAAAGGAATATACTGGAAGTTTCATGTCATAACTAAAAGGGTAATTGGTCCCGTAGCCCTAGAATTAGTAGAGTGAGGGGGACAATTTCCGAGAAAAGGTGATTAGTTTCTGGTGCGAGGTTATGAGCGACAGAGTTTCCAGGGAGAAGTTTCTGGAGCACGTGTGCAATAAGCAACGTCTTGTTTTCGGCAAGGATGGTGTCGGAGATGTGAACCTAATTTGGGCTGATGACCCGAAGAAAGCTGTCAATGCATGATGGCCGGCAGACTTTTAGCCAGACTGGCGAGGTGAGGGAAGCCGCTGACGGCAAAGGAGGGTTCACTCCCAGGGGAATACTAGTAAACGGGAGATGTGAGTCCCATTGGTTAGTCAGCCACTCGATAGGATGGTAAACGGAGATAGGAGGCGCTGGTTCAGAAAACGCTAGATATAAAGGTCCGAAAGTGGCCAATAGTTGGTTTTATACCAGGCTTACCCCACTTTGGAGGAGCCTGAAGGAAAACTCTTGAAAATGGGGTGACCGCTCGATGAAAGCGGAGTTTGGGTTGTGATTTGGTTTTAAAAAGAGAGGAACTGAATGAAGAAGCGGACAAATTTGCGACAAAGATGTTTGAGAATTCGAAAATAGGTCTGTGGTACCGGTTATCTTAATGCGGACGTCGTAATACGTTTGCTCGTACTTAACCGTCGTGACAGCATTTGCGTCACCCTTATTCGGCTTCATAAGATTACAATGCTTACTACCTGGACACTCGGCCGGTACAACGAGAAGATAGTCAGAAACGGTATGTGGTTGAGTATATTTAGCAAGGGCGTGTGTGGGCAACGCGCAGGTGTTGAAGACGCCTGGCTGTCCACGTTCGATCAAACAAGCGACCCGAATGAGAACGCCCTTGTTCCGCTATTGACCGGCCAACCTGTGCGCTTGCCATGCCAGCATGTCTTTTTGAATTGTGAATATAGGCGGTACCTCTTGTGTCTAAGACCGATGTTGGTGCCTGTGACGTAGGACGTCTTGACGGAGCATCTGCCGGCAAAGATCAAGCGATGAGAGTTTAGCGAAAAATGAAGGGACATTTAAATCCAGTGTAACAGAGAATGCGTCTCTATGTGCAGTGGGAATTCAACCGGACCCAGCGGGCGTAGTGCGATTATGGGATGACGCAGTGACCGGAAAAGGTTTCATCCGTGACTGGAGGGCAACAGCTTTACACTTTGGGTTTGAGGGTACGGGAGGTAACGATGAATGATTGAACGCTTGAAATGAAGTTCTGGGGTTGACGTTAACTTTCCGAAGGCTGGTCGTTGATTTGAAGGCACAGCCTTTTACCGTGATAAAAGCAGTGATTGGTACCGTCAGATGCAGCCATTTGGTCAGTGTTTACTGCAAGGGGGTTTGCACTGCTAAGATCTACGGCTGGTAAGTCTGCGACGGGAGTCAAGATGCTAATGCTTGTGAAATTTTTACGTGAATCCATGGGGTGTAGGAGAACTTCTGGGCTGATGGCATAAAGATGCTGCTCTGTTTATTCGTAACCAACACAACGCTTCCCATTGTGAGGGCGTTATGCAGGGAAGCATTTTTATTCTCGTGTAATTAGTGTTCCCTAAGATGCTTTCACGAATACTCATAAACTGCCTCGTCGTCAGTGTATCTGCAAATTGAAAACGTAGCGGTCAGTCGCGGCGCTGAGGTTTCCTGCGCAGCCTGATGCAGGTGAACGGGCGATGCGCCATGTCACAAGCATTTAGAAGGCGGGAATTCACTGTCTTCACAGTAGGCGGTGCACAACTCCTCGCGCTTGTTGAGTGTTCTCGCTGTTTTCTATTGCATTTATCGAGATCTGTCATAGATTAGTACTTATTAGCCATATATTTAAGACCGTTTCCTTACGTTTACAATAGTTCCCTAAATTTTTATTTACCTACCTTAACTCGACACTCACGATCTCCTAGCTGACCCTTCTGTCCAATATTCTGTCTACCTCTCCACCTCTTACGCACCCCTGAAATTCTTATCTCCATTCCGTTTTTCTGTTATCAAACTTTTATAGCCTCTCATAGCGCATTTCAGCTCCTTCTATCTTAGTATACCAATCTTTTACGAAGCCTATCTACCAGCCTCGAAACCAAAGTCAACGGGCTAGCGCCGCCACACTTAATTCTGTAGGAAAAATCATCTTCAATCCACTGTCTGCATTTTCCACAAAAACACTGGCTCAGTCCTCGAGACTTAGTGATCATATATTAGTAGATCCTGGTGCCCTTATATAAAAACCTTGATTGTCTCGCGAAAGACCGAATGTAGCTAGAATATCAATAGTACAACAGTATCTGAGGGACTTAGTCATTTGATAATCTGTACCCCACTTAAGATGTAGGGTCGGGCTAATTACTGTGACACTTCCCTCTATCTCATCCACTTTAGCGTCCATCAGGACAGGCAGTCACTGATGCACCACAGTCGCTAGCGCACCAACCCCCTGTCGGAGTCTAAATGAGAGTGATAAGGACTCTGTCCGAAGACAACACACGTGTGTGGGGATCTACATTTATCAAGTAATACTCGAGCTAGCTAATACGCGTATCTCACTCTCTCATCAAATCGACACCTGTAGCGATAGTACCTC
>LUCM01007123.1:144458-167836 GCA_008360955.1 Fasciolopsis buskii | reverse complement strand
AGCCCTCAAACGTGGACCACTGTGGCTACGGCGGCTGAAATTTAACCCGGCTTTTCTACATAACCTGGTGAATAGGCGCTCCTTCTCCACCGACTCACCTATATTCTCCTCTGCCAGCCTCCACCCTCTCCGTTACGGATCTCTAACCATCCATACAGAAATCGCCAAATCCGCTTTAAGGTCGCACTTCTTTCTTGTTATTTATGCCAAAATTTGAAAGAAATTTTCCATTAGCATTTGGTGAACACAGAACAAATCCAGTTTTAAGGCAGCCCTGAAATTTAACCAAATTGCCGGTGAACACCAACACCCATATCTTGAAAGCGCGTGCTTTTGAATCAGCCATCGATTTCTAAATATGCACACTGACTCTTTCTTCTACTCCGCAATCCGCATGTTGAGGTTTGCATCTGATAGCAGCAAATACGGGAACAACATGCCGTGTGACGTAGGTCGAAGATTACCGTCTCACACCGAGTGAGTCGAGAAATGCTATCAGGCTTTGTAATGGATACGTTCTTGCGCCCGGCATATGTGCTCCTCTGTGTGATTGCTTATCCCTACTTTACGTTTCCACAGCCCTGTGCAGTGAAACCCCTGTTGCAACAGCAACAAGGCCATGGCTTTCGAACGCGAGGAAAAGAGACCACCACAAGCAATCGCAAACCATTGTCTATACGCGGAAAATTATGATCGGGCGGAGGAGCTATGGAAAGTTCTACTTTAATATTAGGAAATAATAGACACAAAACATTATTACCGAGCTGGGAATGAGATGGGCCAGCTTCAGCACTGGATCTGTCTCCCGTCAGCCTAGACCCAATCCTGCGAAAGGGAAAACCCACAATGCCCGTGTTCACCGCATATGCCACTTCTTTTTATGCTGTAGACTTAGAAGGGTATTGGCGCACTTGGCTCTTCAAGTGTATATATGGTCCCGCCTATCTAAGTTTCCACCCCACCTCCCCTGATTTCCATATGCACTCCGGGCACTTATCCACTGGAGCTCTACAACTGTCGTCATACTATCGTGTTCAAACTCGTTACCACTGTTCTATACTTTTTCTTCTTTCACAGGCGCACACTCAACATCCCGCAGCTTAAATGGAAGACGCTAGTGTCCTATCAGTAGTGGTTATTCTGAGACTAGCTGACGGCAAATCCTCCGACCTAGTCCCTTATATATTTTGTCATCCGTAAACTGTACCCGCCACAGCCCCCATCTAACATTCGCTGTACTGCTTTCAGCCACTGATGGCGAGCCACTCTGTTGGCTCCCCCTCCTTTAGGTACTTTCCAAGCGACGAACATGTTTTTACTTTCTTTTCATTTTCCTTTAGCGTCGTAACTGTTGGGATTTCTCTTGGTCTGCTAACTCCCGTACTCTCCGGTCCAAAAGGCTTATCTTACCTTCTAACCCGACTGCATTCATCAGGTTATCTAAGGCTCAAGATCTAACCCATCCCCCCATTTCTAATTAGCCTTTGCTTTCCACAGCGCTCCGTCTGAGGGCACAAGAGAACCTAATGTGCCAGTTTTATTTAGACGATACTCAATATTCACCGTCTCCGACTTCCGGGTACATGGAATAGTGCAAACAACTTCAAGGGGGGATCCACCCTTGACACACCACTACGCCCAAAGTTCTCCGACTAGCGGACGTGCAAATGCGACGTCTTCCCGCTTTCAAATTCACTCCCACACTTCTTGGTCCTTTTACTTATCAATTAGCATTTTTATTGCCACCAACCATAACTCCTCAGCTGGAATACTTTCCAGATTAGTGATTTCTCTATCACTTCATTCTATCTAGACGCACCACGAGCACTATTCAGGTCGATCAAAAAGGCCGCACGGAAACGGATCGATAACATTAACCAGCATGGTTCGCCAACGAAATTTACGTTCCTTGATACAAGTCCGCTCGGAACTGGAGGCCGCATAATGTAATCCTCAACGGAAACCTTCCATGAACAAACAAGTCTTTCTCACTACATACCTTGACCTAGCTGCTGTCAACACGACCACCGCGTTCACAGTTAACATCGACGAAATCGTCCACATATAAACCTTGCCATTCACCCATCACCATACCTCCCGATACCTGCTTTAATTCCCCCTTGGGGTGTTATTCTCGACGTGACCACTTACAACCCAACCCTCCGCTGAAAGGAACCAGAAAGATCCAACCTAATTTCACATCGTTATCAGTAATATACTTACCGTATTGCATACTACTCCAAACTTTCCTCTTCGCATTTGGTAGCGCTTTCATCCGCAGCGCCCTCAATTAATGATTCGTCGTTTTGCAAGTCATCAGTCTGCTCTACTCCACGCCTCAGAATGGATATTGTACATTTCCTTTCCTAAGGAAACCACCGTACAATGCGTGAAGTCCAGCCCCCGTCCCCATTTTGATGTTTCTAGTTTGTTGTCCACCTCCGTCTTTCATCCGTTCGTTTTAGCCAGGTTTGCAAATTGTTCATCCGCCACTCATGACTTCATTCGCCACAGATTACCTTCCTTGGGCATTCCATAAAATTGCTAAACTTTGAACATTGCGACGACATCTTTACATTTGCCGCCGTCCCCTAACCGAAATTTGTGCCCGCGATACGTGCTATTGGTGCATCTAAACGCAGAGCAATGGGCTAAACAGTACTCCTGTAAACTTGCTCGTAACCACGTGCAATTTTAACTCATCCGTTTTCTGACTCCCTTGAGCTATACTGATCAATGGGCTGCGTTACAACACTAACGTCTGACAGTGCAATCATGTTTCTCGCGGTTTTCGAGAAATACGCCATTATGATTACTGTATTTTTCAGATATTTTGAAGTGAACTTGATAGTATTCCTCCAATATTCCCGGCATTTTATCGGCAATGAACGCACCAAAATGGGCCTTACCGTTCTGGATATAATGAAGCTCGATCGTTGAATCCGTCGAAAAGCTGCAGTGCAGTTTATGTATTTGAAACGCCTCCCAGTCTGCTGCAATTTTACCGCCATAACTTCAGTTCCATGCTCCAGAACTAACATTGAAACTGACTTCGTAGGTGCACATCGAACCCTGGCCATCTCCTTTGCTCCACCTTTCATATACTTTAACATATTAACCCTTCCCAGATGCAATTGAAAACGCACCCAACTCTTTCCTCTGTTTTATGTCGCTTGGAAACAAACATCTTGGAGATTTTGTGCGCCCTAGTCTCCTAATACTGGTCAAAAATTCCTGTCTTTGATGTATCACAGGGCGGTTGCTTTTCGCACGCTACTCTGGCGTGTTGCTTGCAAGCCGCTTTATCGGTTTGGCTGTGTCGGTCACAAACCCGTCGAATATCGTCGGCGCTGGGCATCCTACGCTCCGTATAACTTTCTTCAAAGATTTGTTGAAAAAATTAAAGAACACGGAGGAACCTAAGTAGAATTGCCAAATGACCGGAGCGCCAGCTGTCATAAATCCAGAGAGAATTGGGAAGTGATCAGTGAACTAGGCGACGGTGCGTTTGGTAAAGTGCACAAGACAGCGAAGAAGGATACTAATATTATGTCAGCACTAAGAAATTGGAGTTTGATTCGGATGTCGAACTGGAAGACTTCCAAGTGGAAATCAAAATATTGACGGACTTTAGGCTTCCAAACATCTTGTCGTTCTTGGAAGCCTGTTTTTATGCCAGCATGCCATGAATGTACTTAGAGCTTTGCGGTAAAGGAGCTCTGGATTCCATTATTAACACTTTGGATAAGCCTCTGAGTGAATCACGAATACGTTTCATATCCCATGAGATCCTCTTCAGGCTCTCTTTCCTACATGAAAACTTAATTATTCACTGAGGCATGAAAGCAGGATACATGCATTTGACTCTGGCCGGGGGAGTTAAACTTGCCCATTTTGGCGTCTATGCACGCCTGGGAAGTGAGAAACGAAATCGTGACGCGTTTATTAGTACCGCATGCTGGAAGGCGCCGAAGGTAATAGCATGTTAACCGTTAAAAATGTCCATGCAATCGGAAGGCAGATGTTTGGTCGTTTGGCATTACCGTGATTGAGCTCGCTGAGATGCGACCGTCACATAACAACATCAATCCAACCCGCTTCCTGTTGAAAATCACAAAATCGAAGCCTCCTAATTTGAATAAACGGTTCTTACGGTCACCAGAAATGCAGGACCTTCTCATTCGGTGTTTTGCAAAGAGACCCATCTCAGTGGTTGGAATGCAAGGAATTATTGATGCAACCTTTCGTAAGGTACCTGTAATAAGATGATCGCAAGCACATTGGAATTCTTTTGAATGAAATAGCGGATGTGGTTGACACGGTCGAAGATGTTGTGGATACAGCAGACACGGCCGAAGTCGAGCAGGGGGAATAAGTGCTGGTATTGCTAGATTCCACTAAGATCACCATACCACTGGAGGTGGTGGAAGATGAAGACGAGGGACCTGAAGCCGATGGTGATAAAGAAGAGCCAATGATGACGAAAGATGACCACCGGGACAGTGAAATGGAATCGGAGTTTAAACTAACTGCTGACGGCTTGTTGGTGCGTTCACTGCCGAGATCGCCTCTCAAACTATCAAAGAGGTAATCAGTTTTGTCGTGCAGCAACCATCCGCACCCTCTTGCATGTTCGAGGTCATGCGATATTTTAGTCAAGAACTGCAGTATAACAATTCGGATGCATATGATGATCAGGTTTTAATGACAGAGACTTGTACTAACCGAAATCCTGGGACACCGAAGATGACCAATCACATCCTGTAGCAAATGAACATTTTCCCCTCAGTCGCCTGCTTCTACCTTGAACAGTGTGACCAACTATCTTACAGGAACATCTGAAATATACTTCCGATGGACGCCACAGAGCCTAACTGGTCAGTCCAGAACGACAGGTTTTAATCGTAATAACAGTGCTTACCAAGCGCTTACCCGCATGAGACGGTTTGCTGTCGATGGGAAAGAGGTTACAACCACATCGAAATGCGTCATCCGAGTCAATGATGATAACCGCAAACAGCGTGAAGAAGAACTCGATAAACATAAGGCCGCACTTTGCGCCTTCCGAATGCTGCAGAAACAAGATGCTTGTCAAATTCGTGAACTTACTATGCTAGCCACTCAGCGACAGGAACTACTGGAAAGCCAACTGAGTTCTGAATCCATGACAATTTAAAGAAATTATGAACACCAACTGGAAGTTGTCTCTAAAAATTACTGAGCTCAGATGGAGCGCCTAGAAAAATATCGTGAAGCGGAAACGAAGAAACTGCGACTGGATCACGTCAAAGTTCAAAAGTTTATGGATCAAATTCGCGCGGAGATTGACGCCTACAGTCGTGCTGAGCGCAAAGTAGCCAAACGCAAACTGCAAGCTGATCGGGAGACCAGCATATTTGACTTATCCTCATGGTTAATTAAATCAAGCCCCCCACACGACTTCCAGTCGGCCGAAGGTTCGTCTGCTTCAAATTTTGCTCAAGAACTGACGGAATTCAGAGAAACTCAAGATGCCCAATTGAATGATCGCATAACTCGACTAAATGAACACTACCAGCGCAGATTGTATAGTCTGCGCATGGAAGAGTTGGTCGAAAAACAAGCACTGCGAATGGAGTATGAACGAGATAAGTGGAAGAAGAATCAACGGCGCATGCGATCGCGTCAGCAGTTGGCTGAAAATCGACTTCAAGATGTTTTCACAATCAAACGCAAAAACTTGGCGGGGCTACTTGATCTGGAATCGAATAGGCTACGGCAAAATGTCGAACGGGAGCGGGAACAGTTGACTTCCGCGAATGCGACAGAGTGCAAAACACATCAAAATTCAGAGCAGAAGGAAAGTGGTGGACTTTCGACTGCTTCTTTGAGGTGAACAGGCTGTGCTTTCGCCGCAATTCTGAGAATGACTGCGTGAGTATGAGGATACAGTTCGAACACAATTGTTGGAAGAGTGCTTTCAGTTTAAACAAAGACAATGTTGCCAACAGAGCTTGTCGGAGCTTAACATTTTAACCCAGCTGCGCGACCTGGAGCGAAATCATGTGCAGAAACGAAACGAGCTACTGGAATTAGAAGTAGAACGCTTACAGGAATTGGATGAAAAACACGATCAGGAATGACGTGTATACATGGATTCACTCCCACACAACCAAGCACTACTCCAAAATCAGTTTGCAGAGGAGCGCCCCGCAATCTGTTATTCCAGTGGTTGGTGCTGGTTCTCTGACACGCTCCGCTGCTCAACCAGTAATGCAAATGATAACCGACAAACCGCAGTGGTTCATTCACTGCATGCCACTTTAAGCGACAGTATTTCCAGTCCGCGTCAGCGCATCTCGGTCTCAAAGATACATTCAGCCTCAGTGTCTCTTACTAGAAACCGCAGGCGTTCTGACGGATAGGCAGATCCAGTTGGACCTGGGGAGCGCCCTGCATCTTCGAGGATAATCTATGTTCTTTGATCCGCCGTTCAAATCACATCAATGGTTTTCTTAAAAAATCAAGGTTAATGCACACTTTCATCACGGCATTCTTCTCCCATCACTGTGCTCCTTGTAATGCACCCGATTTCGCTTTACGGAATTTTGTTCATTCCTTGTCTGATCCTCTGTCCATTCTTCTGATATATTTCATTGTTTTGGATTCAGACAACCAGCTCTCATGTGTGATTCAATTCGGCTTATCAACACAGGTGCCTTACAAACTTACATGTCCGTAGCTAAGCAGGGACTCCACACTTATCTCGTGCTCTTTCGTCCACCACGTACATTCTGCACAATATGCCATCTGGATCCCAGGTGACCTCTGATATCTTATAAGGCTTATATTTAACTCCAGGATCAATGGGGTCATCCAAGCCAGTTTTCATTCCAAGCAGGTGTTGTAGCAACAACCTTTCTAGAATCACTCATGGAGGACCTAACCTAAGACGATCGTGGAGGCTGCAGACAGATGATAGTACCTCCCTATAAGTAATTGGTCGTTTAGAGGTTCAGTTTGAAAATGAACTCCTTAATCTCGGCATGCCATTGCACCCGAGAGTGCATTCAAACTGTGTGAGGAATATATCTAGTGGACGGTTTTCTTTTTTGCCATTTAATTTTCCGAAACGACTTCAAAGATACCGAAACCGTTGGAAATCCGCTACGTTGGGTAAAATACTCCCTTCTTCAGAGTTTTCTTCAACCCCACCGCATGTTACTTAGCTGTGTCCCCCTCACTAAAAGAACCGCGGCGGTAATCAACGGATAAACGGCCATGGATGCCGTCCACCATGGCCCCGGTATCGGGCACTCCATGTGGAGCCAATATCTTTCGCAATGCACAATTTGCTCAAAAGAGCAAGGATGCTGCACGAATTGGATGGAACATCATCCCCTACCCCAATCTATCCTGAAACGCTATGCTGGTAGCAGGCCCAGGACTAGATGCAGGTTCAATGCTCAACGTAACTTCCAGGTCCCGGCTTAGATAAGAAATTAAGTCAGTAAGGAAGGAGTCGGTGACACCGAACAGGCCAGATTTCTTTAAAAGACAGGGTTGGGTCATCTGATCAAACTTCTCTGCCGTGTAACGGAGCAGTGCAATTGAAGCCTAATCGGTTTCGGAGGAGTGCAGGCTTCGGAAGTCGAACTCTCAGGAAGAGCAATAGCCAGACTATAAGAAGTCCCGCTGTCTAACAGTTAAGTGCTTGGGATCCAGTGAGTAACTACAGATTTGTTCGTCTGCAGTCATTTTCATAACCCTAGGTATAATGGCGTGTGGTGTATTGGCCGGTTTTTTGAAACGTCTAGTGTGGACCACTTTTAGTGCTGTGGCATAAAGTGATAGCTTTCACTGGCATGGAACCGGAATAACTAAACTGAAAATCGATGTACATTGTTATTTCAATAATGAAAGAAGTAAAAGATAAAAGAAAAAATTAAAAGATGATAGGCTGAATTATTGAAATTGCTTACTAGTTGTGAATTGGGCCTCAAATTAAATGTCATCAGTAAGGTGAAATTAACGCTAGTAAATTGGATATCTTTTGAATCCTTGTTTGTTTCTAGGATCATATCGGAATCGGAAAAAGAAGTAACAGCTTCTGCTGCTTCCAACGAGGTGAGCAGCTTATTGCCGTGCATTGCCGGATGGTGTGTACCTTGGTACTTTGTGCTCCCCTGTTTTGGGAGACAACGAAAGCTTCTGAGTTTTTCTTTAGTAGTGGAGTTCATTAGCCCCCTGTTTTTCAACTTAGCCTTGTGTATTTTAATGGTCTTTGCGCAACCCAATTATAACAGATAATTCACTAAATATGTGAAAGAATTTCTGCAACTTTGGTTTATTATGCGGTTTCTGTTCAACAGGTTTTAGGAGTTGGATGGATTATTTAGGGTTTTAAAAGAAATACCCTATGGTTGTAATATATATTTATTATTAGCTTTCCGATGGCTGTCCATAAGAACAATCTCACTCAAATTGTGCTGGCTTGCGAGTGATGGGAGTAATTTCTGGTTTAACATAGGACGGGCTTCCTTATCAGGCTCACGGCAACGGAGTTAGAAGGCAGTGAAAGATCACCATTCTATGGTTACTGCCTGGACGATTCCCTTAACAATGGCAGTGATAAGCGGAATTCTCCAAGCGAATACCTAACCAAGTCTAGTTTTCCTCTGGTTGATGGAAAAACACGCTGCTTCTAACCTCCTGTTTTCGCGTTTGCAACCAAACTGGAACGTCGTGGACGATATTTCTACAGGGTGGCATTTTTGAGGCATTAAAGTCTTCAGTTATAACTTTCATACCCAGGAGTGATAAATAAATATATTCAGATGTCCTGCTTAAAAATGATGGATCACTATTATTTTAACCAACTAGGCAGTAGACGCAATCAACATATATTATTGACTTTGGAGAGCTGTGCGTAATCCAAAGTGCGACATGGAAGGTGTCTAATTTTCGGTGACCCTAAGGGCTTGTGGGGAAAACGCTAATCGCCAACTTGGTCAGCCCCATCTCACCTGAAAAGATTACAAATTTTACGTGTCATCTGATCTGGGAAGAGTATTCAGGAAGCCTGGTTTCAGTAATTAGAATGTTGTCAATGTTTGACGTTAACATTAAGTTTTCGAGTCGTTTGAAGTTGTTTAGTATAGGTCTGGCGTTGAAAAAACTATTGATAGTTCCCATGGAGTTTCGGCAGTGGCATGGCACAGAGTATGGAAAAGCTCCTACTGACAAGCTACAAAGGTTTCCCGAATGACTTAACAAGGTGCCTTTAATTTAGGAGAGTGTTTTACTTAAAACTGAGTCCTGGAATATTTCTGCGGCGATGCAGGGCGTATGGCTGTGTGGCTTGGCAGTATCCCACTGAGTTTTACGAAAGACAACCTGGTATGGAGACTGCGAACTTGGGTATGAATTAATACTGCACATATAAACTTGTATATTGGCGCAGAATAAGGGTCCAGTGATTATTTAACGCAGCAGTGGGGCATTTTTGAGCTACAGGATTACTAGCAAGATAGAAAATGAGAACGTTTTAGCGATCAAAAGTTGGTACGACCGGGAAAAACGCATGGTCTGGATGGGGTGAGCTGGGTGAGTGAAACCGGATATGAACTGGATATGAACAGATTAGGTCTAGGCACAATGACCACAGTAGAAGATACAGAGATGCAAAAGGAAGGTGAGATCTTCTTTGTAAGTCTGAAGGCGTAAATAACTGATGGGGTAAGAAGTGTGGACTTCCTGGGTAAGAAAAAGAAAACGTGCGACCGGTAAGGGCGTCAGAACCGCAGTTTGGAATCTAGGATGGTTGATGGGAACGTTTCACTGGTAATTAAAAGGGGTCCGCAAAGCGGTTTATTTCTGAGAGCCACATGCTTCAAAAATTTATTGAGAGGGCCAGCCATCCAACACGCAATTTGTTTTGCAGCTTTACGCAGCTTAAACTCAGTGTGCAATGAAATATTTGGTGTAAAGGCCGCCATAGAGCTGGGAAGATTCGATATGCAGTATAAAGTATAGATAAACCATTGCGTGGCAAATTTGCTTGTTTTCGGGTAATTGCGAGCCCGGTGTGACTGAAAAAATGTGGAGATAAAATAAGCGCCGTCTGCATTATATGCTGACTATTACTTCGAGCTTTTAAAGAGTTTCCTAGGTTAACACGCATGATCTGTTTCATATCGGGGTGAAAACTGGCGGATTGTTTGCTCGTATTTTTTGATGTTGATGGGTGCATGGCCAGATTTAATTTGGTCGCTGACAGTAGACTTATTAACTCCTCTCGCCTCACCTTACCTTTTCGTTCTGCACTGTTTCATGCAAATTTTCCGGCTACCCTTGTGAGGGAGTACACAAAGGTGCAAGTTACTGGTCCAATCAGAATTCTCAGATAACCAGAAAATCCAGGTAAACCGGTTTCAACGAACCAAAAAGGTCATTGGGCCTTCAAATGTCGAAGCATTGTGAAGTTCGCCGAGCCTGCTGATACAAAAACTTGGGGAAACAGGCACCCATTGTTTAATCCTAAATTAAGGCTGCCCTAACCGTGGGGCTTCTATTTGCATAGTCAAGGGTATAACCTCAGCTTCAGGTGTACAATTTTTCCTGCAGTTTAAGCAAGGGTCAGCGGAGCTGGCCCATTATGCTGATGACCTTCCAACATTGTTCATCGCAATTTGGAAAGCGTGGTAATCTAACGATGACCATGTAGCATAAACAGCTCTGCAAGCGCTTGCAGTAGGTAGGCGGGAAAATAAAGAGAAAGAAACGGGTCGAGAAGTAGCAACCATTGACTAAGAAGCAAAAAACTGATTGAAATCAGGCCATAGGCTGTACGGAGTCAATTTTTATCTGTGTATCATTAAGCTGACACGTCCAAAAAGATGATGGTCCGTTTGGTCTGCGTATATTATCCACCTAGTTCGAGAACTAAAAAAGACAGCAAACTGATCCATGCCTTGAGGGGCGCAATAAACTCTTCACGTATGCACTGAATTTGGGTTACTTCAACTTAACGCCCCAAAACTGCAAAGTTTGACCGTGCACTCCCGGAAACCAAAAACATCATGAGTGCCTGTATGAGGATGACGTAAAAAAATTGTGAAGGAAAACACTAGTTGCGATATCGAGAATAAATAGGTCTCAACTCCAATTTCTTTTATTCCTTCCTCTTCCGATGTCGGATTATTCCCGACCAACGTACTCATAGTGACACTAGCTTTGGTCGTCGTCCACTTTCTGCCAGACGTATTTTTATTTCTCTATTGTACCTACTCGACCTAGTTGAGGTTACTTTATGGACATTTGGTGCAGCCAAAGATAGCCCAAATTAGAGCAGCTTGTTCTTTTGTAGTCTACCTCAGTTCTGTCACCCACATTAGTCAACTATAGACGTTCCGTTCTTTTTACATTTATTTTCGTTTTTCACGTTCAGACAAGTGCTTGTTGGGCCTGGTCAAGCATGCATGAACCCTTGATTTATTTTCTTTCATCGAACGTTCATTTTTACGCAGGTTTCTGTCCTACGTTTTCATTGCCTTTTTATGGTTAGTGCCTGAGGCGCACCGTCAAACGTATGGTTTCTCTGTACTTAGTTTCCAACTCGCGACTATTATCGCAGCATCCATGGAGTAACCTCATTTTTCCTTTTGTGCTGCACCAAATTTTACCACTGCTTGCTTCGGGGATTCGACATGGTATCCAGGACGCGTTAGATTCGCCTTTGGGGAAATTGTGTTGCATAACGTTGATAAGCCTAATCCGGATCAAACTCACGCATTTGCCGGTGCAATCACTTCATTTGAGGATGATCAAGTGTAATGACGTCAATTGGCGATACAGACGAAAATATGCCAGAATAATTGCAGGTCGCGACCGATAGATTTCCCGTTCATGGCCTCGTGGAATATTGTTCCAGTCAACACATTACAAAGCTTAGTGCCGGCATTCCCTCCATCCATCTAAAGGAGCGTCACCCTAAAGAATGGCCATGCGCAGAAACTGATGCCGTTGCAGGAAAGAAAATTCGGTGAATTGCTAATTGTATGTCAAGAGATTGAAACAGCTATGTCTGCGGACGATTTAGTAGATGGACCGTCTATTCGCTCACGGAACGTAATTTAATTAAAAAGCAGAAATTTGCAGTCTTTTGACTGGTTTTTTGAATGGAGTGTTAGGGAAAAAGAATGAGGCAGCCCCCAATGAAGTTGGGGAAGGATCTCACTATTGGCAGCAAGGCATGCTTTGAGTCCAATACTTACAGAGTCTCTTAATGCATGGATCTGACCAGATTCAAACTCCTTTCGTTCGAATGGCATCCAAACGGGTCCTGGAAGTTTCCAATGTAATTTCAAACATTTGTGACAGAGAAAACGCCCGACGGTAGTCCGCGTCTGCTGCATCCACTTTGTTATTATAAAGGAAAGATGAGGGAAGCAATAGAGGAGTGTACTACGCTCTCACCCTAGGTTAGGTACAAAAGATCGTGTGGGATTTAGACGGCGTTAACAAGCGTCTGCTAAATAGGTTGTTTAACGGCAGCACAAAGGGTCGGTTAGACGTGGAGGCACCCTCTGGTTTGCTGTTATCCTGCAAGATTGCCGTAAATCAGGTAGCGTACACTGATAATAGTAGTTTACTCAATACACATGAGCAGATAGTGAAGCCATTCCTTGAAATCGAAGTGGATTGAGAAAGTAGGCATACTAATCCCGGATGAGCGGGAACCGAGGTTTAGAGAACAAGTTGCAGGCAGCGTGTTATTCAAGTCTGGAATTCAAAATGCCATTGATTCGTAAATTCTAAACTACTAGATTATAAACCTAGTCCACTTAAATTACAAACGAACCTCAAATATGCAGTCACAAGGAATCAAAATTAGATCAGTTGTCACAGTGCAGAAATACCAACGTCATTTATGCAGGCTCTTAACATTATCTGTTAAAATTGCACGGTGGGAGCGACCAAATAAAGTATCAATCTTACGAAAACATGCCCAAGATAAAGTACCAAATTCAATGATGTGATAGCGACACACGTTTTGATGCAAACTTATTTTCCGAAGAAAATTACTTAGGCATGCGTCACCCTAGCTGGGTTCGCCTCAGCATTGGACAGATTTACTTTGGTTTGTTTTGGACAGCCAACGAACCGTGGGGATCTTCTGATTTGGTGCGATCTCACAGATGTTTGTTTCCGACTATTTGGTCGCAGCCACAAGGTGGACGTCACGACGCGGGTCAGTGAGACGTGCTCAAAGTATAACATGGTGTAAGGAAGCAAATCCCGTGGCGGTGTGCCCCACGCTTCCGGGTTTGAAAATACCAAATAGATGAGAGTCAGCCCGAAGACTCGATTTAAGCCCTGGTTGCATAAGATTCAGCCACGGGGGAAATGGAATAACGGAACTGGAAGCAATGGAGTGGGTATTAGCGGCCAGCATCATCAGCTGCTGAACACGAAGACTCCGAAACTCTATCAGTGAATTATTATCACGGGACAGTAGCACTGCGTGGCTGCTGAGTTGCAGATGGAATACATTTCGCTAGGTATTGTTCCGCCAAGCTGAGATCTGCAGATCGAGAGCAAGATTAAGTCTGACAACATAGTGCGGTAAACTAATACCCGCGTGAGTTTACATCTTGGTACTTTTGAAGGCTACTGGGTTGTCACTGTAGAAAAAGTGGAGTCATTTACTGGGTCAAAAACATCTCTTAAACTTTCTGAATGTCAGCGATTGACTTGCTCAGTGCCTAACCATTTTGCCAGTATTTTGTCTTAGCTCAGGTTGTCAAATTTCCAGCCCTGACCTGAGCTAAATTTAAACATTGTAACACCACAAGACGTAAATGTTTTTGTTCAACCTACTTGGTTTTCAGAGTGGCTCACTTACTTATTATGCTATTGCACGCATATCGGCTCCCTGGACACCACATTGCTGCTCGGTCGAGTCGTGTAATTAAGGACGCTTTGTTTTTGCCTTAACATCTTTTTCCCGTTAATCTGTCCATTCCTTTTTTACAGAACTCCATGTTAAATTGATGAACTCAGCCTGATGGCTTATATTCAGGCTCATTCTTTTAGACTTTAAACGCGATCACTAACTTCGAATGTTTGCCAGAATTTCTTGCCTTATACAGCAAACATTACCAGCAAAACCCGTATCTTATTAGCTTTGTCACAAGCATTTTACCTGATCGTGGAATATAAGTTTATCAGAGCAAAAATTGGCGCTGCTTGAACGGTCCGTGAAATAGGGCAGAAATCAGTTATATTGCTTGGCGTGCTTAGTCCATCCTAATACCCCGTGAGGCATACCACTGTTTTTACAAGGAAGGCAAATGCCAATTTTGAGCTAAGCCTTTGCTATGTCAATTTTATTTCCTGCAGAATGATCTAGAATGTACTCAAATAAAGTTTTCCGTAAATCTTTGACCAGTCCTCCAGTGGTTATTTCACGAAAACGGAACATCACTCATTTGAAAGGAAGCGGCAATAAAATGTTACACCTGATTGGGAGCCATCCATGTTTTGTAAAACTCGTAGGCCCATACCAGATGGCACACAAAAAACCGCCGACTTTGAGGAAATGATAACAGACCCAAAGAAGAATGTCGTTACTGGAAAAGGCTTTGGCGTGTAACCCAATGACCAATTTCATAGAACCTCCAAGGTCTTCCACCTCTCAATGCTTTACATCCACATGTCGCTTTTGCACTCAATCACCACCGAAGATCAAAACCACAGAGCAGCAGATAAAAACTCCGTCGTGTTTGGTGTTCCCCATCGCCTGACCCTAAAAATAGTAAAGTCACGCATTCTTGACTCCTGTGGCATGGCCCATCACAAGTGCAATTGCATTAGATTGAGAAAAAAGTCCCAACGATACGACTGCCCCTTACTTTTCCAATTTCCAAATGAGTCTACGGCTAAACAGTTCATCAACAATTGCCAAATTGTCACTAAAATTTACCCCATTTACTAAAATTAAAATGTTTACCGACATAACGCCCCTGCGAAGAGAGGTTTCTCGAGGACCGAAAATAGATCCCACGACACCCATGTGCCCAAAGACCCAAAGCCCGCCCATTCCCTCAAGCTTGAGTCGTATAACAGATTGTAGGGCATCCTGCCTGAAACTCCCTTACCGCTGCCACCTGTGGTGGACATGGATGTGAACATTTCAACGTCTCCTACACAACCCCAAGTAAAAGACCCCACCTAAAGTCACCTCAAGATAGCTCCAACCAGGGGTCTAGCACATTATCCACTCCCTCACCATTAGCCCCGATATGCCAGCCGACTCCTGGAAAAGGCCACTCCGGTAGCCTCTCCATGCACTGTCACCTCCCATGGCCTCAAAATCCAGAGGCAAAATTCCCAATGCCTCAAAATCGAAAGGTTCCACATAATTAAATCCCGTAAGCTCCAAACCTACTACGCCTAACCAAATCTGACTTATCTCTGTGCTATCTTATATCCTACGCCCTTACATAAACCACCTTACAATAATAATTATATTAACAATAATAATAATAATTTGCATTTTTCTCCACATTCGAGAGGCAGGGGAAAGGCAAGATCAAAATTACACAAAGTGGACACACGGGAAACAAAATTCAGTCCTGAACATACAGTGTGTTTGTGCTCTCATGAAGATAACTTGCAATGTCATAGGCTAAACAAGAGTTTTTGAGCTTTTAAATCAGAGCTAGATAATCCTTCGCCAAAACTATCTGGGGCTGACTATCAGTCGCGCGCCGCGAGTCAATCCATGTTTAAACGCGTCAAAGGTGCGTACCGCCGGAGCAAAATTTGGCTGGGAAGAAATGGTGGGCGTTGTCATATGGCGGGGTTTCTTAAAAACAAAGTGGGTTATTTAGCGAAGATGAAGATCAATATAGATGTGGCATCGGGACGGAGATGATTCAAACCACATTGGATATCAAATGTGGTGGGTTGAGAATCGTAATTAACAACATTTTTAGAGTCAAAATAATGCCAAAGGTGAAAGAGTGGGAAACCAAGGTTGCATGAAACTATTTAGAGGGCAAAATTATACGAAGAATTGTGGACGAAGAGACAATGGAATTTACAGGAATGGTCACTGGACTTATGCCTCTGGGAGTAGACTGTAATGTGTGACGGGAAGCAAACAAGTACTCGTGAAAATTACAATCAATCGTCAATTGTACTTGCCATGAATGAACTGTGCGTTATCCGGGTTGAGAATCGTAATTAACAACATTAAAGAGTCAAAGTAATGCTCACCATTACTCTATTAAAGACCAACCGCAAGCAACCGCCCGAATATTCATATGAGGACCCTGATGGGACCTCCAAGACTCCATCGTACTCCTTGGGCACGCCCTCTGGGAGTGGTACCACTATCTTCACTCGAAAATCGAATTCCACTCCGAGAACTTCTCGGACCCACCAAACAAATGCCGAACTATCCGTTATCCCGGTGCCTACGTTCCCCGGGTGGTCCTCAATCCCTATTTCAACGCTAACGGCCAACCTATGGTCAACAACCACCGAATTCAAGCTCCATCTTCAGAAGCCTGCCACCGTACATTCCTTTTTTAGTGTATTTTAAAAGCCCTCCACCTACCACCTTCCCGCGATCCACTTCGAGTCATCTTACCCGATGCTTCCATAAGTGCCGGCCGCCGCTATACTGATACTCTCACTGCCTACATTAATCAGTCATCTCCATTCCCCGGGCTTTAGGGTGAAGTGGAACAAAGCCATTTATTAATTCCATCGGATTCTCTCACCCAGAACCTGCTACCGTCATGCCCCCACCCCTCATGAGCTTCCAGCTACCCATGGCTCGTCAAACATTCTTTAACCCCCTTGCCCAATACACCTTATTCCTACACAGTACCACTCGCTCTCATGTCTAACAACCGCCCCAAAGGCTGCTCTACTCCTGTGAATTTCCCCACACCACGCATCGTTTTCAGGAGAATCACCCTTTCCCCCACCAATAGGTTCATCCCATAGCCCAAATCAAAGCTATTACAAACTTTGCAACCACCGGATTTTATAAATTTCAACGCTGTTGCACTTTACTTCCTTGCCCATGACAGCCAGTCGAAAAGTATCACTACCACTGCTATCCATGTCGGCATCTACCTCTGAGGCTGAATGTAATGACGAAGGACTACATTGCTCTGTTCTACTATTTACCGATACAACATCCCTATCGCTCGCACGATGCAATATCCTCCCAAATAAGAGAGGTCACAACTGAAAAGCAGAACCAGTGAGAAAAATTGTTTAATAATAATGATGTCTATTTCTCGATTTGCGAGATGCATGCGCAAGGCAGGATCAAGTTTCTACATAGATGATGCACGGGAAATACGAACAATATAAATCGAAGTGAGAGGAGTGAGAGCGACCATAAGTAATTTGAAAGGTTTGGTTTAGCATATGTCTCGACATACGAGGGTCATGCGCAAGGCAAGATCAAAATTGGGCAAGGAAGGCATAGCGCGGACACGGGAAACAGAAACCAAACATACAATGCAATGTGGTTTTGTTCACAAGATCACAACAGCCAATGTGATGTCCAGAGCACGGGGTTTAAATTCAAAGCTAGATAACGGTTCGCAAAAATTTTTCTGTGGCTGATTACCAGTCCTTTACTGTGAGAATTACTGTTTGAATGCAGCAAAAGTGCGTATCGCGGGCGCAAATTATGGCTGGAGGGCAGTGGTACTGACGAAACATCCACCTCGCGAAACGGCCATGTTTTGTGGGCATTCAAATCGTTGGACGCAACTTATCCACCCGCGATAACTGATAAATACCAGCTGTCCCCCCCCGCGATAACTGGTAACGGTTGGTGTTGAATGTCAGCTGTTATTAATTTGCAACTTGATGAAAAGTGATGAGTCAGAGAAAGCGAAGCTATTGGGATAATATTGATGTTACTTTGTACAGAAAAATAAAAAAACGTCTAGTTAGCATGCCAAACCCGTAAAAACTATTGGCTGTGATAGTGAAAATGACCTTTTTGTGTTGTGCATTTCCGTTGATGTCTGCGAAATTTAAAGTGCACAGAAATATCCATTTGCCCCAGGATTGTGAAGATTTTTACCTGTGTATAATTTATATATATATATATATACATGTAAACATACGTGTGCACCAGGTTGATGTAATATTTATATGCATTTTTGCTCCATAATCCTCACATGAATTTAGTTTGACGAGTTTATGCGTTTAGCTAATACGTGAATCGACTTAAAGTGGTAAATATTTGCGTGTGTTTATGTACATATATATCTGTCTATATATACATATAGAAACATATGTATGTATACATAAATAGATGTTCACCTATAAGCATATAATTTGGACATTTTGGTGGCGGAACGTAATAAATCCATATAAGTATATGTGTGGAGTAGACGCATACGTATATTAATTTATACATATGTATATATTTATATATACAGCTATGTATGTTTCCACTATACATGTATATCAAATACGTTGTTGCATCAACATGTACAAATTGCGCAGTAAATAAATGTTCATAAATATCTGTGGCTCCATGTGGGAAGACCACATATACATATCTCAGTATAGTAATTAGTGTCAACGCATGCAGTGATTTCCTAATCTGAAAATATATGCGTATATCCGTTAACCCCTTAGTCGTACGATATACACATATATTGCAGTTTGTCCCGTAAAATAGTTATACTAACATTAAATGCCCGACGGAAAACGTACGACCCCTACGGCAGCCCCGGGCCATGTCTGTTTTTAGTCAGGTATATTTGGCTAACAACACATATAAGCATCTCCAGAACAACGCAAGCCTATGTCTGCCTCAGCATACACTGATAACATTTGCATGCGTACAGTGCACTAGTTTCACTACTGCTAATTGAATGAGCACCGAAACCCCAACCTTTGTTACGCACGTGAAGGAAGACTCACGTACCAACTACCTATTGCACACGATGAAGTCAACAGAATTAACCGATTTTGGAAATCGATGCCAGTAATTAGATAGTGGTGGCTCCGGTGGGGGCCAAGGTGGCTTTCACGTCAATCCCGCCTTTCCCGCGGTCCTTGTTCCTTGCACCTCCGGGATCCTATTCGTTCTCCGTCCGTCCTACGTCGTCTTGGGCTCTTCAGGTCTACCTGCAATGGAAATGGTGAATATTAGTATTACTATACTTACCTTATGCTGATAGACAATGAACACAGATGTAGACCTATTGGCCCAGGTAGTTGGCGCAAGGCAAGTGAACCCAACGTTGGCATACCTTGCCGGGAATCAGTTCAACCGTCTTCCCAATTCTCTGTGTCCCATTACTGCGAACGGTATTACCGACGAGTGTGCTAACTTCTGCGTGGTTCTCCGTGGGCACCACGGTGAATTCTTTACCCGCCGCTATCAACGTAGCTATACGTCGCAGTTGCTCTAATAAACGCCATGACGATTCTTTGCTTACGGTCAATGAAGACACGTAAATGTCCCGACAAGCGTCCCCAAAGAGGGACAAGTTACCTTCCTTATTGAAAGCTAAATGTCCGTCCGCTACGTTGCATTCCTTTTCGGGTGAAAGAGACTGGCGTGTGTAAACCTCGCATTCATACCCCCACCGGTCTAGTGGAGGTCCCGCAGCGGTATAAATAAGGAATGAGCTAACGCGCAATATGTGGCCGCATGGTAACAGCCACTGGTTCCAAAAAGTGCATGTGCATGACTGCTGAACGCCCATCAAAACGCGTGCACCGCATGATTTGGATCAACCTACCTCCCAATACCAGCTTACCTTCTGAAGGTAAACTAACTTATGCGCTTCCAGGTGGGCCTGCAGTGCATTTCTTGCTCAGCTAAATGCCGAACACTATCCGGCACGAAAGACGCAAACCTAACTACATCCTCCCGTTTGAGTAACCTAAGACTACCCTGTCCGCGCAATAAGTCCTTTACGTGAACGATGTCGTTTCGGTCATCCATTAACCGGAACTTGCGCCTAAGACTATTAATATCCCAAATAGTAACTAGACGGTTGAACTTATCCCGCACATATCGATAGACCTCCCTAGCATTCCCGAAAATTTCGATTACGCTAATTACGTGCGCCTCCTGCTCTGGGGTCAGCTCACGATTGCGCGCGTAATAACGGTCATCAGACAGATGGAAGAAATGATTGTGTTGCAGACAACTTCCTACCACCTGAAATTGCTTGCTAACTGCACGCAACATGACGAATGCCGGGCAATCAATTTTTGGAAACTTGCAAATAGATATTACTTGAAAATATAGCAGACTTACCGACGACCACTTTGATTTCTGCGACGTTTATGTACACAACAGTATTGATCCGATAGAAAGGAGGAGAAGGGGAAGAGACCGCGGATGCTCTCGGAGCCAATTTCCGGAGCTGACACTGTGATATTTATAAAACGACGTAAGCGTCTAATGCTGAAAAACCCTAAAATCACATTAAAGTCGGAAAATCTAGCATAGAAACGGCAAATGTAGCGACTAAACACTTCTGAATCATCAATATGGGCAGCAGTAGCGTCCGCACGAACAGCCATGGCAGCCATGCGAGCGCAAATGACGTGGCTTCCGGTTTAACATGTATTTATACCCAAAATCGTCCGTTTAAACAATAATCAGGTTCTCCAGATTACTATATTCTTAATTGCCGAAAAATGCCCAATAACAAATTCATTCCATTTCCCTAACAATTCTCTTTTAGCTTCACAGGAGCGACTTTTCAACGTGGAAGTTTCGTCACTATCGGCAGGCAATGGCTGTTGCCGCCCATCGGCCTGGATATCCGATAATCAAGAGGGTTATATAGTGGAGATGAGTACCAAAATTGATGTGATAACTGAATGGAAATGAGTGAAAACCTGATTGGATATCACAAAAGGCAGTATAAAACTCGAAAATTCTGAAAGCACAGTCCGGTAAGCAAGGAAAGCGGCGACAATGAATGGGAATTGTGCGGTTGTAATACTAATACATGAGGTTTGTTTCAAGCACTTTTGAGTTCAAAAGATTCAGCTTGGCCTAGAGATGAAGATGGAGTTGGGAAAGAGAAAGGGGAACCGGAGTCAAACGAGTCAATTTCTGGTGGACTCGTGTGAAGAACTGTTACCAGGAGCATCGGTCTATTGCCAAGTTCCGCAGACCAGAATAAAAGTTGATGAAAACTGACGATCTTTAGCTGTTTTCGGATGTCAATATGCTTTGTGAACGTCACTTTATATCAGATGCCAATAAAAATGCTATTCATTCGTGAGTCCGTTTTGTATGGATTTGTTAGAAGAATTTTGGGAAGAAGCAAGAGGAAGCCAGCACAAAGTGGTGCATGTGAACTTCTGAGCTGCAGTGCTGTTCACCACAGCAGTGCTAATTGGTGGGACTGACAGAGCTCTGGCCACCAAACCTGAAAATCACCGTTTGAGGGTGACCGCAGGATGTTTAATCTGCCAACCTAGTGGCACCCTCACACCGCTGCAGCCCAGATGCCCGCGCGATGTGCGCCGGCCGAAGCGGTGGATATGACCGCGCCCCGCACTATTTTGGTAACGCCGGCGTGCTCGTGGTGTGGTGGAAGGAATTCAAGCATGGTAGGGTGAGAGAGCTATCATCTTTCCAAGATCGGATAATCGCCAGAGCATGGGGTAATTGTTTCCATTCAAACAGGACTATAATGCCTGGAAGAGAGAAAAAAGACGGACGGCAGTCTGGCCTAGCTGCCAGATGCAGATAAAGAAGCGATCAATCTTACAAGTAGCTTAGAGAAGGAAGTTATTAAGGCGCATAGTGCAATTCAAAATATATGGACGGTGGCTGTGGAATCCGGGTTTTCTTTTTTTATATGCATATATATTTAAATAGGTGGGCTGTCTAATCTAGTGTGTGGATCGTCTGCGCTATGGGTAAAGAGAATGAACTGGTGTTTGGTAGGATCGTCTATACTGAGTAAGGAGGATGAGCCGGTATTTAATAGGACCGACAGGGAATAACTAGTGCTGATATAAATAATGATCGAACTGCAAAGATAAATGCACTAGGGATTGACTAAATTCCACTTGGAAGTTAAGGATAACATTTCACTCTGGGGGGCCGTGCCTTCTGAAACAAGAAATGATCGGGACAGTGGGCGTGGTAGATGTAAACGTTCACTATGGGGAGAGAAGAAACCACATAGGACTCTATATTCGTGGCGATAGTTTGAAGTCTGAATTGGCCAAAATGGACAGATATCGATGAGGTGTGATAGAGAAACAATCCAAGACGTTCGCCTTATTTTGTCTGGAGGGTACCTTTTGGGTTCGTCAGAAGCAAGGTGATTTCTACGGGCCAGTCATTTGCATGAAGAGAAGAGTTAATGAAAAGTAAGAATGCGGGTGATAGTAAATGTTTTTTAGAAGACGGTTGCAGGCTTTTATTGCACACCATTTTGGCGATGGTGTTGGAATTAGTAAGGTGAGTGGATGGAAGAGGGCTATGAGTGAGCTATCCTATACGCAGTTAGAACGATGTTTATGGATATGAATTCAGTCTATTGGGCAAAAGGTACCATTTTTCAGGCAGAGGAACGGTGAAGTTCATCCGACGTGGAACTGCACTTAAATAAGTAGCATGCGCTGGTGTCGGAGCTCTGTTTGAGGTGGAAGAGACTAGGTTGATTCCTATATGGCATGAGTAGGGAGATTTACTTCCCTTTCCGCAATGAACGAAAAGGTGACATTAAAGGGTTTTTTCAGAAGCCCAATCCAGTTTTATATACTTGATCCTCATGTGAGTATGGGTGGTATAGATTAATGAGATAGGGTACAGTAACTACTTTACGTACTTCTTTTTTAAATGCAATAGATAATGGTGACAGAATGCGCAGCTGATGGGGGAGTTTATTCTTTAGTGGCGAATATCTAACAATGAGGAAGAAGTTAGCTCTAACGGAAGTCTTTGGAACAGGGAGAGTTATAATAGAATCCGCATTTCGAAGGGAGTACGGGAGTGGGTTTCGGACTTGAGGTGCAGAGACGCATCTGTCCCCTGTGCTAATAATGTTAGAGTACCACGGTTACTCTTATGCGTCGGAGACACAAGGGATTTAATTTCGGCGAGTCACAGCGTTCCCTGTAATTTAGGCTTGTAGAGTAGCCAATTAACTGCTTGGTAAATGCACGCTGGACGTTTTCAATCGCAACTTTGTCGCATTGCCCCATGTTAGAGCAGACTAGGGAGCAATACACTAGAATGGTTGTGAAATGGGTCCTAAAATATGTAGTTTGCTTTCGTTAAACTTCAGTTCAGTGTAACAGCCCCACTAATTTATTTGGTTTCGCCACTTACACGACAGCATTCTCCCAGAAGTTTG